>VDFB02168118.1:65368226-65792978 GCA_007258455.2 Sequoia sempervirens
TCACCCATCTCCCTACAACTTAACAATGCATGGTTCACCCCACTATTTACACAAAAGGTGATATACCCATACACACTTTATTTTCTTTACACAATGTTCACTTTGTTTATCATTTTGTTGACATCTATCTATTTGTATACTTGTAAAATAAGTTACCATTTAATTCACCATTGTATTCTAGGTAATACTCAATTTTGTTACAATTAGCAATACATGGTACATCACACTTCCCATATTACTAAGTTTTTGACATCAGATTTAAGATCCAGATTGGTTTCTTTTTGATATTTATCCATACAATTAGCAATACCCTAACCTTCCTATAGTTAAAGCTTGTGCTATGCTTGAGCCGGGAAGCCCTCCCTCAAAACCAGTTTTGTTGACAAGAATCCCCAGGATAAAAACCTTGTCTCATACTCTGAAGATTCCCCTCACTCTGAGGCGTCTAGTGCTAACGA
This sequence comes from Sequoia sempervirens, assembly GCA_007258455.2. Taxonomy (NCBI): domain Eukaryota; kingdom Viridiplantae; phylum Streptophyta; class Pinopsida; order Cupressales; family Cupressaceae; genus Sequoia; species Sequoia sempervirens. Next base: position 65,368,685 of record VDFB02168118.1, read on the forward strand.
TTCTGAGCCCTCTGCTGACCCATCATTGGATAGAATTGCCAGAACTAGCTCCCCTATTACTCCTAACCTTCCTAATACTTGTTTCAATACTGATAGGGATCCCTCTGTTGATGTTTTGAATTTAGCTAGAAATAATGTTGATATCCATTTCAAACTTTTGAAATGGACTTTCAATGAAATTAATGAGCTAAAGATAAAAAAATTGGGCCCTTCAAAGTAAACTGGAAGAGTTGGGAGCCAAGGTTGTGGCGATTGAAAAGAAAGAGGTGGAACGAAGAGATTACAGTCTCAACAAAGATACTCAGCATCATGTAGGCAAGAACAAAAATGTTGAAATTGAGGTGGAGAAAATGAAAAATACTATCAAAATTATTGCGGAGCAAAACAATCGTATGGCCAGACACAACGTCATCATCATCAATGCCATGACCAAGAAATTGGACAAAGCCCAATAGGGGTCTCTGGTGGTTGATCTGGAGGAAACCAATGATAGAAACCAGGAGGAGGATGTTGGAATTTCTAAGAGAACCAAGGCCAATTTGAAGAGGAAGGCTCCCCCAGTCCGCAAATGATTCAAACTTTTAAGAAGGGCATTCATGATATGCAGAATTTGGAGGCTAAGACAGAGTCTATCCTAAAGACTCCGGGTTAATTGCGGCTAGTTTTTTGTTGGTCTTTCTACTGGTTTTTTAGTTTGACCTTTCCGGTCTTTTGTGGATGGTTGTTACTTTCTCCAGTTTTTTCCTTTTGTGCAACTGGTTGTTTTCGTTGGACTTTTCTTTCCTATCTTTTATGTTGTAAACTTTGTGGTTTTGGGTCCCTATAAAACCCGTTTTACCCTTTATCAAAAGCATATCAGTATGGTTAGCTCCCCTATAATTTTCTCAACCTACTATAGAAGTTTTCCCACTCAACAAGGAAGCTAGTCAACAAATTTCATTTGAAACATTCAAAGCATTTAAAACTCATGTTAAGTCATGGAATAGTAGCTTTCACAATTCATTAATATCCTTTTACAAATTTTGCATCTTTCTATCATGGTTGAGCTATTCAATCACATGTTATGATCATCATTTTTACAATCATAGTTCCATCTAACCTCCTAAAGATGCACAAAAATTAGTAAAATTTTTATCTACCTTTTAAGTTTTCTCCTTTATATTTGCCTGTATAAGGTCTTCCCTCAAAAGTAAGTGTAGTCAATGGTATAGAATGTACTACATTAGTTGAAGGTTTTAAACATATACTTTAGTGTCTCATATCTACATTTCCAATCCCTTAATACATAGTGAGTCCCACATAATTCATTACTCAATTTATATGTATGATAATTAATTGCTCAATTTTTATTTATTTATTTATTTATTTATATTATTATTATTTTTTGTGACATCCAAAAATTTCATGGTCAACACCTAATTAAGTACATTATTATTCCCTATATGAAATGTATCCTTCCTTATTTTGATACCAACTAGTCTTTAGTTCATAACTTATTTAGAAGGAAAGTAGTAAAAGCATGTGTTCTAGCTAGCATTTTAACTTCAATTTCACATTTGATACACTCTTTTCACAAGGGTTTTATGTTTAATTACTAGAAGGAAAGCTATTTATACACTATCTCAATCAAGCTTCACCAATTTTGAATTATTTGTAACTTTATACACATTGTCATCTTTGACTTGAACCTAGAAATCATGTTATTTTGTTAACTATTTAATCTTTAAATCATAGACCACTCAAGCTTGTTGGTTGTTATAATTCTACTAAGTTCACTAGGTCATCATTTACTATCACATGTACTTAAGTAACTTTATAGTCTCACCTATTTAAGTCAAGGTGAAAATTTTGATTTTTGACCACTTTTCTAAATTGTACTTACTATATAATGCAAGACTCTAATTATTAGTTGATGAAATCATTGATGGAATCATTTCCTACCAAACACATGGTGATTCACTTGTTGCTTCATGAAATTAACACTTATATGTAAATCAAGATCTTTGGTTAATAGGTTAGGTTTTAAAAAAATATCTTGGTCTAAGGCCTACAAGATACTAGTTCATGATTGTATTGATACAAATTTGTGAGTGAAAACCCTTAAATTTATGTCCACAACCTTCACGTTAAGGGTTTAGTTTTACCTTTTGACAAGATTTTAGATCTTGCTATAATGGTACTTGAATTACACATAATACATAGTTCAAGGGTTTTATATTTAATCAATTTAAGTGCTTATAGATTTAAACTTATTTAATTAGGACCTTCAATGCATTAATCCCTTTCATGGTTCATAAAATTCTTTCCTTTTGACTAGTTGCATGTTTTCAAATATAGTTACGATGTTCTATACTTTCTTCATACTAAAATTTCTATAAGAAAATATGTTGCCCCTCAAATTCCCATAACTATAGGAAATTACTTTAGTATTGCCTTATGGCCTTAGAAATTCAACAAAATAATATTTCATTAATGATACACCTCAGTATGTCCTATTATGCTATTTAGTAATTTATACAAGAACTATGCCTTAGAACGCAATTATACCCTTTTAGGGTTTTAAGAAAATTTGAAAAAAATAGGCTAGATTGATGTCATAACCCTAGTTAACTAGTCTAATATGGTCTCTAGGTGTTCATGTTATCAAGGCATCATGTTTAGACTTGAGTTTCTTTTAAAATTTGAATCCATTAATTAGTTACTCCCTTGACCCATCTATAATAGTCACTTCCTGATCATTTAGTACTTTACAACCTTATTTATGTCACATGTTTAAAATAAGTTCTCATTTTCACACCATACAAGTCCTTTAGATTTAACATTTTATTCTAACTAGCACAAGTTGTTTTGCATACACACAATATTTAATATCCAATTTTATTCCCAGAGTCCCCTAGGGTTGTAAACTAGGGCTCTAATACCACATGCCATGCCTAAAATTTTATGCTAGAAAACCCAACAATTTTTTTTTAATTTTAAACAAACAACTTGTTACCTGATTTTTAGCTTTCAGCTGAAATTAGGTAGCTTAGTGTTTATTCTTTTGTGTTTCATTCAAACATTAAAAGATACATCATATTCTACTAAGTTCATTAATAATATGCATAAAAGAGATTGTCAATAACAAATTGCATGTTATGCCAGTGTTGCAATTACAAACAAATAAGAAACAAAACCAATATATATTGCAAATGTAATCCTTATTAATTATCATGAGCATATAAATATCCTTCACAAGCCAAGGGACTAGCTATCCTAATGCTTATAAAGAAGAGATCATGCACATATGGATAACATTTAAATAAATTGCATATAACATGAAAAGGGACCCGTCATTGCCTCGTGGAATGATGAATCCCGTTGACTTGGCCTCACATCATCTCGATCCTTCTCGCTGCTCTGCTACTCTGCTTCAATTTGACACCCTCCTCGCTGCTCCTAGGTTTCCTACACATTGGCTAAAAATAATGTTGTTAGAGCAATGAACGATCCTTGATCAAAATTATATGCAAAACATCCATAAATGTGTAATCTGATGTCTACAAGTATTAAAATAGAAACATACCATAAGTGTCCTTGAAAACAAGAAAGGAGTGATCAAACACACTTATGATATGCTTTATTTATTAATTGTTTTTTCCTTGTGCATATTTAGGACAAGTCTTGTTACTATTCTAATTTAGCTAATTACAACATGTTGGGTAAGTGTGGCTCCCATGAGGGTAGAGCTCAACATGCTACCCTCTGATGTTTTAAGAGGGATAGGAAATTGAGCAACTTGATTAAATCAATGATAGACATGCTATTAATGCATTAAATCAATATGGAATCACACCAGTTGATCAACTTTCATTATCAGATTCAAAAGATGCAAGACATAATTTGAGTTGTCAAGAGTTCATAATTCATCTTTTCATAATGAATCAGTCATATGGTTGCCATCATGTCAAAAGGAAGGTACATTTTTCTTGACATGTCTTTCAATCATCTTAAGTGGACCCATGATCCATTTTATTAAATAAAGTAAATGATTTTAGAGATGTATCAAGTTCAATAATAGATACATCAAGTTCAATTATGCATCTCTTAAAATAATGAAGGAGAAATCAAGGTATGCCTGAAGCCATAAGGAGGAAACAAGAAGGAACATTTCAAGACACTATCTAACTCATCTCACCTCAATCCTATTGGACAACCACACATCACATAGGATGGTGATCTTTCAGGTCACCAACATAGGTGGCATGTGTATGCACACTAGGATTAAAGTGAGGAGATGGTTTTTTTTTGTTGCACATGATCAAAAGGACTAAAATATTGTGAAGACCAAGTAACAAACTTGTGGGGCAGCAAGCAGCTGTGAGGGAAACCATGAAGATTAGGGTAGTCCTGAAGGAGAATAAATGCTACATGTCATCGTGGTACAACAACAATGATCTACATTAACAAGACAACAAGAATCAATGAGCAATAACAATATTGTGTGCCAAGAGTTAATGATAGAGTAAAGAAGAGAACATGGTGTTAAGACACATCGATTCCTACATGAACTCAAGAAAGTATACATTCTTCATATGGAACAAATCAATAGAGGTATGAAACAATCGCATCATGGTACAAGACAACAAGGTTCAAGAAAGAAATGTATTTCAAAATATGTCAATGGCATAAAATGAAAGAAAATCATATCATGTTATAGATTCAATCAGTGCATTTCAAATAACACTACCCTCAATAGCACAACCCTTAAGCATGATAAAAAAAGGGCTATGTAAATAAAATGTTCTTTATAAAGGAGGCCAACATGTGAACATTTAAAATCATTTGGAAAGCATTACTAACAATCAAGAGATGCAAGATAATGCATAAAATGGAGCTAACATTCAAATGATCAGCTAGCCATATACATCAAGTAACAATACCAGAGGAAACAATGTTAAAAGATGCTTAATTTGAGAGGCAAAAGGTACTAAACATGTTCTTTTCTGTATCTAAGATAGGAATCTTTCTTTCATATGTATTGTTGCTTTTCAAATAAGTTAAGTGGGTTGTTGCAACAATGCTTTTACTTAAGAACAGAGCAAGCATGTTGAAAATGTATTATCAATTGATTAGTCCCAAAGGATACAATCTTATGGTGATGGAATGGGACAACAATGGATGGAAACAAGCAATCTATTTTTTTTACAAGATCAATTGAAAAAGTGAAGAGCTAGGACTGCATTCAAGATTGCTTCTATCTTTTATAACATGAAAAGTCTAAGTGAAATGACAAATTCACCAGGGCCTAAAAGATGTCAATGGTAGAGAAGAATACATGAAGCAAATAAAGAGGACTATGATCAGGTCATTTATGAGTCCATGGATATTCCCTAAAAGGTAATCAAGCATGAATGACTCATGAAGCCTTATGAAAATAGCAAAATCACAATATGATAGGGGGGTTGTCCTAAAGTATTGAGAACAATCATCATCATACAAGGATGCAACCAGTTGAGATCCTCTGAGCATAAATAGTACCAAAGGCATGAAGTTTGTACCACCAAATTTTGAAACATTCTTTTCAAAAGAATGAAAAAATAACATCTTGTGAATGAGGGAAACCCATAGAACTTGGACAGAGTTGGTAGTTCCTCAAGCATTTAGAGAGTGGGAAGTTCAAGTTTATGACTAGAAAACACAATGTCCTAAACTTGTAGAAGAAAATTTAGTTACACTTAGTTATAATTCAATAAGTTACTTCCCACTAATGGATGTGAAGCTAATGCCGCATCAAGGCATAGTGTAGATAAAAAACAAATTGAGGGGAGTGATAGTCATGTTTCATGTTTTTCATTTCATTCAAGTGGTTGTTATATAGCTTCTTGGCTGAGTAGAATCCTAAAGGAAGAAAGCAATATTCCTTCTTTTGAGGAATCAATACAAAAGAAAGAGAGATGCAATACAATTGAGATATAACATTGTCACACTAAAGGAACAAATTTAGAGTCAGGTGTGAAGATTATACAACAAATAGATCTTGGGGAAATTAATGAGGAACAAAAAACCAAGCCAAGGTTGCAAAAAGTTGTTGTCTATACTAAACAATGGTATGGACCATTCACAAGTGGTGAGCAACTTGGTGGATGTACAATTGGTATATCTGTGTTTGCTTCAACAAGCCCACTTCATGCATCACAACTTATGGGCACATGGAAAACTCAAAATATTGTTGCAAAGTTCAAAAATGAATATGAGGTATTCAAAGAAATGGAAAGATGTATGGAGCCTTTAAATTATACCTGCACTATGCAATGGAATTGAATCATTTTACAACCAAACCTTTGGGTGCAATATTCTCTTCGTGCCAACAAATCTGAGTTGCTTCACCAAATCAAGAAAAAACCCCATTTGGGTTTGTTCAAAATGACAAAATGCAGAGGTTTTGAAAGATGGATTTCATAAAATATTCATTCTACAAGAGAAATATAAATCAAAACCCATTTCATTCCTTTTCGAGGTCGTGGCTGGGAGAAATCGTTTGTTCATGAAATGAAGTAACCCACTTGGGGTTTTATAGGAAAATGCAGAATACAAGGAAGCAATAGAACCCATCTGGGTTGATACTGAATAAAATTTTAGATATGCAAAAAAGGAGAACTTTCATGATGGTATTTAGACAATGTGTCATGGCATCCTGGTAAGGTCATTTTTTTGCTCAAAATGAAGAAACCCACTTGTTCTTTTACTATAAAATTCAAATACAGAGATGAACTAGAGTGTATTCTTCTAAAAACTAGAAAAGCCATCTAGGTTTGTTAAAAAATATGCAAATACATGAGTTTCAATGGAGATATTTCTATAGAAAATATCATTTGAAAAATCTATGTTCTCTTTCCATGGTCATAGCCAACACATGTTTTTTTCCACAAATTCAAGATACCCACTTGGTGTTTGAGTTAAAAATTGCAAATACAGAGCCATTCAAAAAGCTATCATGAAGTTTTTGAAGAAAATCAAAAGTATATGAAACCCTGCTTCATTCTCAATGGCCATAGCTAAAAGAACATATTTTCTTCACAAACAACAAAATGCATTGGGGGTTTCTTTGTTTAACTTCATATAGAAGAAAATAAAGAATTTTTTTTGCTTTATTTTCAAGTTGGAGGCTTGAAATGAACTTTTTTGCTCAAAAAATAAGAAAGACCTAAATCGAATGGAGGCTTACCTGAGCTTTTTGCTCATTTTCTTGCAATATGCAAAGATTTTTCTTTCTACAGAGAACTTCTTTTTGAGCTTCAAAACTTCAACAATGGCAGCCAAAACAAGAATGAACAACCACAAAAAGGAAATGAACTAGCAAAATAATCAGGAAAATGCTTTTAGCCAAGGCCTTTACTCATGAAATGGCCTTCAAAAGATAACGAAAAAGTGAGATTTTGTCAAAAGAATCAATTACCTCTATGTTTCTAGATGGAATCTATAAAAAACTAGTCAAAAAAAAGTTTTTCAGTGATACCCTCAAAGACTAATGGCGGCAACAGAACATTCCATAGAAGGATCGATGCAAATGATTAGTTTCCTTTTGTTTTTTCATCTTTTGTTTAGGGTTGGAAACCCTATGGTGGAGGCCAATGGGATTTTTCCCTATTTTTTGAAAAATTGAAACACATTTTAATGTGTTATGTGTGTCGAATAATGGAGTCATGAATTAGGCATTTATTTTTCCTTATTTTCATGTTGAACACTTATGCCTTGTTTTAAAAAGATGCTAAGTCCTCTTATTTCCTTACATGCGATTCCTTTGAAACATGTAAGTACTTCAAAATTTTCCTTCCAAGGATGTCAGAATCCTTTTGTGACCAGATAGGCTGAATATTGGGCCTTTTATTTGTCTTTGAAAATAAAGGTGGTTGAATAAGTGATAGCCATGTCACTTTTGGCTTTGAAGTGAAAAAATGAAGGTGTGTTAAAATTGATCAAATGCCTTGGAAGATTTTTTTTTCTGAATGATTTTGCAAGCATTTAAGTATCATTATTTTACATTTTTGTAAATCACAAGAAATTATCTAAGTTATTTGTAAATCACTTTTATTTTATAACATTTATAATGCAAATGTAATGTAATTCAAAGAGGTGGTGGGCCCCTTTTGCATTCTTTTTTAAAATGTAAAATAGTTTGATTAAGTGGTGTATTATGAATCACTTAATCAAGTTATTATTTTGAATGCATATTAGAGTCTTTTGTTTTCAAAAAGCAACAAAGGTGTGGGTCAAATGTGTTGAACACATGTGTGTGAAACCAATGATGACTGGAAGACATGAGGGATGTGTGCGAGGTTGTTTTGACTATTTTGGAGGATGAAGGGCTATTTGGAGGCATTTTTATCGCATTTTCAGTGTGACTATTGACTTGGCTTGATTTTGCTTCATGTAGAGGATAGTTTGGAGGGTTTCTAGAAGGTTCTTTTTGGCCTTTTTTGCTGCATCTAACCAAAACCTTCTAGATGGACATATGTATGAGGAGTTGGCTGTTATTTTGCTTAAGTAACTTCAATCTTTGTTATTGAAGTTAGTTCTTTCTTTCCAACTAAGTGATAGCTTGGTTTTCTGAGTTATCTTTTTCAACAGGAGTAGTATTGTAACTCAAATGGACTTGTAATGACACTGAGTACTTTAAATCAATAAAATAGAACATTTACCTTCTCATTTCATGTTTTATTGTGTGTTGTTAGTGATTGATCGAGATATTTGTGAAAATTTACTTTTCCTTGTAATCTTGTTTGATGGTTAAGCACCTATTTAGCAGAAAATGCATTATTATAGGTTATAAGTTGTGTTAGTTCATGCAAGTGATGTTAGTTGTGAGATATTGTTTTCCTTCTAAGAGTCTTTTTAAAAAACCTCCTTATAAATTACTTATGTGAAATGCATGTGAAAATGAGTTGTGTGAATAGGGTTTTATGACATTGTTTTGAATGTGAATAGGTTGTTTATAGGTGACCTTAGTCATTTTTTTGGTGTATCACTCTAGTTAGTTTCAGTTAAATGTTAATTTTTATGCATCTTTTACCCTTTCCCTTAGAAATCATTAGTTAGGTGACATCAAAAGGGGAGCCAACACATAATCTCTAAAGGTCTACTTTCAAAATATGACACCCACAACTTGAAAGCAGTCCCATGTTACATCCAAACCTTCTAAGTTCTTTCACAACTTGGCCTCAAGGGTGCAGGTTTGGATCACTAATAGTTTTGGAACACCTAGTGCAAGACTTCTAATCACTTTAGATTAGAAAAATACATTTATTTTCTAGTTTTGATATATAGCCAACAATTTTATAGCCTTTAAGAGAACACATAAGTATATATGGTGACTCTGAATGTGGAATTTAGCAGTAGATCAATGTTGTAACAACATATGAAAAAGGTTCAGACAAGGGGAAATTGTTTCCCATTAGATTATTTGCAGCTTTCACCACCCCGAAGGAGAGATAGACCAACAAAGAAAGTTGTTATTTATTCAAGAAAGACAGCTTCAAATCCACTTGCAGTAGAGTTTCAAGTCCTGTGAGGTAGTAAACATTGGTGCAAAATATGGTTTTTCCAAGGAATCATGTTTTTGTCACTTTTAATGGAGGAAGCCCACTGCAATTGGCTGAACATGATGACATTCCCATGGCTTCCCTTAAAAGTGTGCCATATTTTTCAAGTGAAGATCAAACCACACCAATTGAACACATTAATGATATTTAAAATCTATGTTTGGTGCATCATATAATTCAAGAAAACATTGCTTTGAGGCTGATAGCAACATCATTTAGAGGGAAAGCACTCCAATGGTTCAAGAGTTTAGTAGTCAATTTCATCAGAACATGGGATGAGTTGGAAGAGGCATTATTCAAGCAATTTGATGACAAGTATGACAACTTGTCATTAGTGGAGTAGCTAACCCACATCAAAAGAGCTTCTCATGAATAGATGATGGAATTCAATTTCCATTTTCAAAGAACATGGGACAAAATTCCAGAAACTTCAAGGCCTTTAGTTGAGTATGCATTCCTTTATTTTTTGAGGGCTTTAAATAGTGAAGTTATTGTTTTGATACAATCAATGGGTCTAACTACCTTACTAGTAGCTTATGATATAGTTGTAAGGGCTAAAAACAACCTCATACAAGCTAGAAGAATTGTCCCTAGGCCTTCTATTCTAATTTTTCCTAATATACAGCCTCCTATAGCTTTGCCAACACCTCAAATAGCCACTTTACCAGCTGTTGTTAGCCAAGAAATTTTTGTGCAAGGACCATCTCAAGAGTTACAAGAGATAAAAAGCAACCAACAAAAGATTGAGAATCTGCTTCAAACTTTTGGAAATGAGCTTATGAGCATTAAAAAATAGAAGTTCCAAGGTTTTAAGCCTTGGCAGTCTCATAATCAAGGTCAAATTCATTCATTTCAAGCTAATAGGAAGCCATATCAAGGAAACTTTCAAGGTGCAAGACAAAATATGAATCCAAGTCCTTTTCAGCCATACAATCCAGTTTTGATTAGTGTAGCTAGAGATATGGTACCTGTTCAAAATAACCTTGCAATAGACTATGAGTGGTGTTATCCCTATGACCAGGCCATAATCAAACTACATGCTTAAATGGTGTAATCAATCAATTATTGATGGTTCAAAATGTTTCAAGTTTTGTAGGGTGTGTCTAGTGGGAGCTCCCTACAAGTGACACAACCCTCCTAAATTGGCAAGGAGAGGAATTTTGTTGAGTAAATAGTGATAGCTCTCCAATAGCATCCAACACTCGAGCCAAGAAGAGAGATTTTGAGATTGGAAAAGAAACAAATAAAGACAACGAAGTTGTTGGCCCTTCTAATTCTCAAGTCACACATATCTTACAAAGAAATTCACAAGGCATCAATGGTGGATAGCTTGGGAACCAACCCCAATTGGCCCACTTGCATACATATCCTACTGTTGCAAGGACCTATTAAAAGGTAAACACTATCACACCCTTCAACATCATTGAATCCATGAAAAAGATGAATGTAAGTATAGCAATGTGGTATTCTTTATCCATCCTAGGTCAGAAAGACTTATTAAAATCTACCTTAACTAATTTTAGTGTGCCAAGTGATATTCCAGTAGGTCAAGTCATGGTTGTCCTGACAAATGCACCTCAAGATAGCAGTAAACAACCAAGTAAGGATGTCAAACCTCCCCCATTTTATGTTTCTTTTATAATAGGGGATAAGTTAGTTCATAATTTCATGGTAGATTTAGGGGCAAGGAGTTCTATCATGCCCAAAAAAATGTTAATAAGTTAGGACTAAAATATCAGCCTCTTGAGAAAGGAGTTGTCCAACTTGATGGGACAACCATTAACATCTTAGGTGTCATCAAAGGTTTAAGCCTTACCTTACATGCCTTCCCCAATTTTTCCATCTCCCAAGACATTTCAGTCATTGACTTACCACCTCATTTTGCTTTATGTTTGTCAAGAGACATCACTGCCAAGATAGGAGGTTATTTTTCATCAAATTGGTTGCACATGGTATTCAGAATGAGATATGAGACTAAAGTTTTCATTAAATCTGAGTTACTTGCTAAAGATCACATTGAACCATATATCCCAAGTGTTGTTAATGCTAATTATGTTATTTTTGATAATAATGAGCTCACTGCCACTCAAGAACTGCAAGTAGAAAGTATACCAAACATGCTTTTAAATGAGTGGGTAGTAGAAAATGTCATTGAAATCTGAAATGATAACATTGAGGAGACTGGTTTGGGTGTCTATGTGCTACATGAACCTGATTCAATGATCCCAAACCTAAAAAAAGAGGTGGAACAACAGTTAGAACAAGGTGAAGTATGGAAGATCTATTCTTTGACGGTTCCAAAAGCAAGAATAATGTTGGTGGGGGTGCAATGCTTATGTCCCCACAAGGTGACAAATATTGTTCAACCTTAAGATTTTATTTCTCTTGTAATAACAACACTATTGAATATGAAGGTCTAATTCAAGGCTTGGAATAGGAAAGGAAAAGAGGGATTGGCTACTTGCAAGTTTATGGTGACAGTGAACTAATTTTAAATTAGGTGAGAGGTTTGCATGTTACTAAAAATGATGTCCTAAAATCCTGCAAACACATGGTGTGGGATATGATAGAAGAGTTTGACACTTTCAATATGGTTTTTGTTCCTAGGGATCAAAATAAACATGCATATAGATTGGTTACAATATGTACTCAGGTTGATATTCCAAGTGAAATTAGGAAAGAAAAGTTGTAGTCATATGTTAAAATAGTTATTAGACCTTCTATTCTAGATAATAACATTCATTGGAAATTTTTTAAGAGTGATGAACAATTCTTGAGCTTTATGCTGCAAGAAGATGAATTTGCAACAATGAACCAATACAAGATTAAATAGCAGTATGATGATCAGATCATCCAACTGAGGTCTAACAAGCTACCCAAGGGATTAGTCACCTTGGGATCCATTTTTAGCACTGATGACCAGCTGAAAAAGAGTAAAGCCAACATGTAGGTCAAAAAAGAACATTAAGAGGAGCTGGAAATTTTCAAAGGTAAGTTTCTTAAAGTTGGTAAAATCTATTCACATGTAGATAAACAAGCTTTCATTTCTCTTTGTAAAGAGTTTCAAGATGTATCTACATGGAAATATTCTAATTTAAAGGGTTTTGATCCCCAAATTTCCCAACATGCCATAGAGCTTGAGCCAAACTCAATACCCATTAGACAAAAATAGAGGCCTTTAAACCCAAAACATGAGCCTCTTATGGTCAAAGAGTTGACCAAACTGATTGAGGCCCGAGACATCATTTTTCCAATTAAACATACCTCATGGGTCTCTAATCTTGTCTTGGTTAGAAAGAAAAATCATGAGATTAGGTTGTGTGTTGATTTTATAGACCTTAATAGAGCCTCATTAAAGGATCATTATCTACTGCCCTCAATGGAGCAGATTTGGTAAATTGTAGCTGGTTTAGAAAAATTCTCATTACTTGACAGTTATTCAGGTTATAATCAAGTCTTAGTCAAAGAGGAAGATCAGTACAAGGATGCCTTCACCACAAAATGGGGCACCATGGCTTATAAAATGATGCCATTTAGCCTGTCCAATGTTGGTGCCACCTTTCAGAGGGCAATGGACATGGCATTTCAAGGTCTAATTCACAAACTTGTACTTATTTACCTTGATGATGTAACATTGTTTTCAAAGAAGGTTGATGAACACCTTGCACATCTAAAGCAAGTATTTGAAAGGTGTAGGGAATATGGTATAACCCTCCACCCCAAAAAATGTATCTTTGTTGTCCATGAAGGCAAGATTTTAGGACATATTGTGTCAAAATAAGGGATCACCATTGATCTAGAAAGAGTAAGTTCCATTTTGGATCTACCTTTACCCAGCCATAAAAGGGCCATAAAAGGGGCTGCAAAGTTTTCTTGGAAAAATTAACTATGTTAGAAGATTTATTCCTGATATTGCAAATATTTTGAAACCACTAACTACCATCTTAAAAAAGAATGCTAGTTTTAGTTGGACCAAAGAGGCCAAGCACAATTTTGAAGTCATAAAGGAGGCCTTATTAGTAGCCCCTACTTTGGTAAATCTGAACTTCTCAAAAGATTTCATTTTATATGCTTTTGGTCTAGCATTGATATCATTTATGCAATGCTGGTACAACAAAATTATGCTGGCTTAAAACAACCGACTGTCTTTTTTAGTTAACATTTAGAGAAAAAAGATATACTTTTGTAGAGAAACATGTGCTTGCTTCCATTAGAGTCTTGAAAAAGTTTAAACCTCTGATTTCTAATAGCAAAGTGCATTTAATGGTTGCTCAACCTAGTGTGAAAGAGTTCTTATTAAGCAGGGATTTGAATGAAAAGAGGGCTGGTTGGATTACAAAATTTATGGAGTATGACATTGACATCAAGCTAACAAAGCTTGTAAGAGGTAAAGGGTTGTGTGAATAGCTATATACAAGGGCTGAAAATGATGAAAATGCATAAATAGAGACAATTCTAGTTGTTGACAATGAGCTTACAACTGATGCACTAGCAACATATGCAGGTTGGGTGCAAGATATGACTCACTTTTTGCAAATTGGTGAGTGTCCACTAGGTTTAGATAGAGCCAAATGGAGGTGTAATCAAAGGAAAATCAGATTTGTTAATGGGTTTAACACAATAACATTAAAATTCATTGAAGTAACAAAGCACAAAGGAAATAAACATGAAAACAAAAGGAACAATGTTACCATAAATCTTCATCTTCCATGCTTCACCTTTGTTACACCTTCTAGTTTGCAGCAAATCGAATGAGGCCCTCAGATTTCAAATGAGCACCTAGACTAATGTCAAAGCCCTATGCAAAGGTTGAAGGATTTGTATAAAATAAATGACTTCACAATAGACTAAAATGACAATGACTGCAAATGACAATAATAATAACCTAAGTTAACAGAATGAGCATGAGATATCAAAATAAGAACAAAATTGCCATTTTATAAAAACTGCAATTTTGAATGTGTGGCCAGGATGAGAAGATGACAAATACCCTAGAATCAATGATCGAGATTGAATGTTGTAGTATGAACTAGGGTTAGGTCAAAATTAGGGCAAATGATAAAGATGAAGGGTTCAGATTGAATTATGAGATAATTCAATCAAGGGCCGAAATTAAATGAGATGTTAAGAGATAAGATTTGATTTGGAAGATAAGATTGGCACAGACAAAGAGGTTGCTGGAGAAATTAAATAATAAAAATTATTTAATTTAGGTGACCAATGAATAATTAAATAATTAAAATAATTATTTAATTATAGAGGAATGTGACAAAAAGAATCTTTTTGAATTAAATAATGATTTAATTCAAAATTCAAGAGAGTGGACTAAATTAAATAAATTAAATTTATTTAATTTATGAGAAGAGAGGCTAATGAATAATTAAATAATTAAAATAATTATTTAATTATAGTGGAGAGTGGACAAAAATTAAATAAATAAGAATTTATTTAATTTTAGAAAGAAGATGACCTAATTAGTGATGTAATTAAATAAATAAAAATTTATTTAATTAATCAAGGAAGGAATAAAGATAAAAATAGATTAATTAAATAATTAAAATTATTTAATTAATAGAAGAATTATGACTTTAGAAAATAATTAAATAATTAAAAATTATTTAATTATTAAGAATGAAAGGGGCAATGTTGAATAATCTAAGAGTTGCAAGCCTAGGACAATTTTATGTGTCTACATTTTGCCCCTCTTTGTCATAATGTAGCATGTCGCATTGTGACAAAGAAAATAAGCCAAAAAAAAATACCCCAGTGCAAAATAAGATGAGGAAGAATGACGAGGAGGGTTGTGGTATGCCCCCTCGAGAGGATAGACGGGTTCGAAGAACATGGGTGTGCTCTCGAAATTGGTTAGGAGACTAGAATATGAAGAGATGAAGAAATGTTAGTGCAAAAGATATGGATGGTGATATCGATGCAATGCCTATATGAGATGAGTGAGAGAAGATGACAAGACTAAAGGAGATGCATGTTAGTTCCTAGACCAAATCCTTCAAAACATTGCCATAGGACTTTAATATTTATTGCTCTTAATCATCATTGGGTAGTAAAAATGACACAAATAGACAACAAACACCATGATATGACATAGATCAAGGTGTGCAAGGTCATCCATTTGAAAAATAGATAGTCACAGACAAGGAATGTCCTAACTCATACTAAGGGCGAAGTTGCCCCAGTCTTTTTGTCAAGACAATCCACATACAATAGTCAAATACAAATAAAATAGGCCAGGAGACGTCATCACACCTCTAAATCCTTCATGGGACATCCTCGAGGTAGCTAGTAACATGACCAAAAGACAAGACAGTAAAAATATAAGACAAAATAGCCAAGATAGTCAAAAAATAAGACAAGATAGACCAGAAAGATTAATAGCCATGTAATTTTGTTTGCCAATGTTTGTTTGCCAAAGATTGAATTCTTGTCAGTTTGACAGTTTGGACAGTTTAAGAGTTTTTCCAATTTGATGGTGTTGCCGGTTTGACGGGGCCTATTGTCAGGAAGGACACATCCTGAAAAGGAAAAGAACATTTTGATGAGGTCTAACTCTAAGAAGGACACATCTTGAAGAGGACCAAAGAGTGACGAGATTGACATTGTTTTGAGTAATATGTTTTGGTAAGTTGACTGATGTTGACTGTATGATTGATTGGCTTATGTTATCTAATTTTGACCAATTTTGACATTGACATTTCAAATGACTGTCTTGTGTTCGAGTTTGACTATGTCTGACTTATTTGATTGATGTGATGATTGTGACAAATGCCATGATTTTATTTTGACCAACCTAAAAGGACTGACCAAATGTCTCGGGGACTCATCGACTGAAGGCCTTGCCTACGTAGCAAATGCGCAGAGACAACGTAGTTTGACAATGACATGGACTAAATGACATGACTGATATTGACTCCATTTTTAGGATTTTAACATTGATTTGGATGTTTTTGTGTTTTTCTTCGGGATGTTTTATGATTTTTAGATCTTTCTTCAGGACATTTTATGATTTTTTTGGTCTTTCTTCAGGACATTTTATGATGTTTTTGTCTTTTTTTAGGACTTTTTTGATATTTTGTCTTTTTTCAGGACATTTTATGATGTTTTTGTCTTTTTTCAGGACATTTTATGATGTTTTTTGTCTTTTTTCAGGACATTTTATAATGTTTTTTTGTCTTTTTTTTCAGGACTTTTTATAATGTTTTTGTCTTTTTTTTAGGACTTTTTGCCAATGTTTTTGTCTTTTGTTTCTTGGATTTTGACGTTTAAGAGGATCGTGACAAATGCATATGATTGATGCCTACACATGAGAATCCAAGAACAAACATGATTGTGCCCCAAGTCAAGCTGGATACCAATTGGCAGGTGATGACAACGTTGTTTGACGTGGGAAGGACGCATCCCAAAACAACGTGAGGACAATGACGATAATGTGACAAAAGTATCGAGGTCTACAGCCGGGCCAAGAACACAGTCAAGTAATGTTTTGGATAATGTGCTTGTATGAATTAGACTCATTGCATTTGGAATGACTTGGTTAGGACTAGATGGGATGATGATTATCCTTAGACCATTTGACAAGGGAAAGCCAAGATAGGTGACAAACATGAAAGGATAGGGGGTGGCCTTGGTAAAAGACATGAGACATGAGACTAATGGAATTGTCATATGATTTTCAAGGACTGTCATATAATGACAATAAGGCTATGACAGTTAATGACATTTCGTGAATCGTGTATGACCGAAGGATAGACATGTCAAGAGTTTTCCCAAAGCATGATTTATGTGTGCCAGTTTTATGTCAAGACCAAGGCAGGTGGGAAAATGGACGGAAATGATAGGGCTTAGATGGATGTAAATGTCATGAGAAAGGCATGGGAAATGAGACGACTTGCCCCCAAGTGTAAAAATTCACATAGATGATTTATTTTACACATGACACCTGTTTGCTAGGTTTTCATCATGGTACTTATCTAGGGTGCCTGTTTGTCAGGTTTTCACCATTGGATGAAATTTTTCTTTTTACTATTTTTTTTGAATTTTTGATTTTTTTGGTGTCACCAAGATGTTGTTTGCCAGGTTTTCATCAGGGTGACAATTTTTTGATTTTTGATTTTTTTTTTGTATTTCTAATTTTGTGGATAACCTGGATGCTTTAGATAACCACTGACTGTTCTGAATCCACTGACGGTGCCAATGTAGAGACTGGTGCCATGATATGCCAATAATGACCTTGCTGAAGGAGTTGTCTTGTCAAGATCGTAGCACTTGTATACAATTGATCAATGTCATTGTGATACTTTCTGATACTAGCAGTGGCCTTATCAAAATATGCACATCGCAATAGAGTGCCATGAGAGTCCTTGCAGTAAAGAGTTGCTGCCATGACATGACGGATTTGTGACGTGAGATTTTTGGACTTTAGACGAGATGTAGGATTATGACAAATGATGGTGGACATGGAAAGGTTGTTTAGACGTTTAGATGAATGACTTTTTATTTTCCAAACTTGGGATGGTGGATGACGGATTTTGGAGGGATGGTGTTTGGAACCAATAGTTTTATATGCCTTTTTTGATGACCATTTTGAAGGAGGTGGACACGTGTTATATGTGGGAGTCCTCTTTTCCTGTGGCTCCACATTGTGATTGACTTTTGTATTTGACTTGATGTCTTTGTTTGATCCATCTTTCTTTGGGATCCATTTTAATTTCATTTGTCTACTTGTCATTTTGTTTGATTCAATGGCCTTTGACATTTGATTTTGATCTTTTGACTTGTAAGAATTTTGTTTTTGTTGGTCCCAAAAGGGAGGTTGATTCATGATAGAATAATGGTTTATGGTGTGGGTGGACGGGGTGTTGGAAACAACCTTATGAAAAGGATTTCTCATGGACTCCATTTTGACATTTGTATTTGACAAAGTTGCCCCCAATATTGAGGAAGTATCACTAACATCGTTTGATTTGTTGTTTGAGGAATAACCAAGACCTTGATGTCTGTAATTTCCCTGAAGCTGTATTGGTTCAAGAATGCCTTGCTCGTGTATGCCTAGTCCTTTGCCTTGATATTGCATGCTTTGATAGATTCTATTTGCAATGGGGTATTTTTTGTTTTGAAAGCAAGATGCTAACCCATCATGATGTCTATGGACACTGTCACTTGTAATATTTTCGTCTGTGAGAAAGCCTGCTCTGACAAAGATAGATGACCCTAAGTGATAAAGTGTCTTAGCTTCATTGTCTTGTTGGACATATTCCTGACTGATATCTTTGGTCTGATCATGCGACATGTCAGGTTCAAATAATTCTCTTGGTGCTTCCAAAGAAATGTCGAAGCCATCATTATAGTCAGTGTCATAGAGTCCAGTAAATTCAGCTATAGCTTGATCATTTTCAAATATGTCTATTGGAATAATCTTGTGCTTGAGGAGTATCGTCTATGTGTGTAATGGAGGAAAGTGTCTCATTTTGGAAACTGTCAATAGTCGAGGCTTGTATAGGATTGGAAAGTGTTCGATCATGAATGGAGTAAAGGTCAAGGAGTGGATCGTTTTGGACTTCTTGGTCAATGGCAGGGTCTTGGTCAAAGATGGGGTTGTCATGGATTTGGACTTCTTGGTCAATGGTGGGGTCTTGGTCAAAGATGGGGTTGTCGTGGATTTGGAATTCTTGGTCAATGGTAGGTGTATTTTGGATGTCATGATTGTCTTGAAGGACTTCTTGAATGGAGTTTAAGATAGGGTCATGGGATGGACTACCTCGTTCTTGACATGAGGGTGAAATTATAAGGTTATGCTTTGGGCTTTCATTTTGACATGTATCCTCAAGTGTAGATGATGGGATGTGACTTTGAGTAATGTCAGAATTTTCATGACTAGATGTGGCTTGTGAGGGGATGACTTGAAAATGATTAATGGATGAAGGACTAGGATAGGACGTGGGGACTTGGACGGGACTAATATGTGAAGGACTAGGATATGACATGGGTATTTGCATTGGACTAGTATGTGAAGGATAAGGGTATGATGTGGAGACTTGGACCGGATATGACAAGGAGTCTTGGACCGAATATGACATAGAGTCTTGGACTAGATTAGGATGTGATGGTATAGGATGTGACATGGGGACTTTGACCGGATATGCCATGGAGTCTTGGATTGGGTTAGTGTAAGGTTGACTAAAATATGATGTGGAAAATTGGACTGGATTGATATGGTATGATGTGGGGACTTGACATGAGTTGATAGATGGTTGATAGGGCATGTAGATGTTGATAGGATTGATAGGTGAAGGACTAGCATATGATGTGGAGACTTGGGATGGACTAGTGGATAGTTGGTTTCCCTTGTCAAGGTTAGGATAAGGGTGATACGTGGACGTTTGTTGTGAATTATTGGTAGGATTCATGTCAAGTGACTGTTAATGGTGAGGGTAGATGGACGGAGGACTAGGACTGATGGGTTGTTGGTATGAAGAACCTTGATTTTTGGCTTGGATAAATTGTCTCCTAAAGTCTGAGGCCTCTTGGTATTGACCTCTACAGAGTAATTCGTATTCAATTTTACTAGCAAGCCTATCCATATCTTGGTGAAGGGAAGACAAGGTGGTGGATGTCATGATGTTGTTAAATGCAGAGTGATAATGATGTTTTTCTAAGGGAAATGACTAATGCAAGGTGATAAAATTGGTCAAGAAAGGATTCCAAATGCTAAGGTGACAATGAAGATGTTGACTAAGGAAAATGACCAATGCCAAGTTTAGATACTAAATGAGGACTATGATGGACAATACCAAGTCTAAGTTCAAAATGAGGACTGAGATTGTGTTTTGATGTCTTGTTGAAAAGTTTGAGTTGTCCAAGATCGATTGTTTGTGTCTAGATTTGTGAATATTGTGTATAATGTTTGAAAAAAATCCAACAAGCACTTGACAAGCACAATGTTTTGGGTGTAAACAAACACACATAAGACAAGTACAATCCTAAAAGGCCAATAGGCCAAGGGTTTGTATACTTGGTATAGCCCACCGATATACCCCGGACTGGTGATAAACACCTTTCCTTCTTGAGAGCGTATAGCTTAGAATTTTGGTGGCATTGGCTCCCCTCCATGGCTCATTAATGTCATTCGAGCACACCAAATTCAAATTCTTGGGTAGTGACTTCCCAAGAACTGCTATCTCTACTCAAGGGGATCAGTAGTGAGTGTCTTCGGGCATGATACTATACCCTGCACTATACCAAGCAACAGCCAATAGAACGGTTGGACACTAAGACAAGAGGTTTTTAATTCGGGCATTCTGTTCGTGGGGCGTGATCCATGTGGCGAGAGTCCCCTTTCGGATCCATCTCGTCGGAACCACGTTCGTGATTCTTGGGCTTTCCCCAAGAACCCACTTTTATATACCGGCTGGAAGTCCCTCAGTGTCAGGGTGCTACCGGTCTGAGTCGTCCTAGGGTGAGTACTTTTTCCCACCAGAACAGGCCCAAGTTCTAGAGTCAGTAACCGTTTCTCTTACACCCAGGATCACATGAATGCGCAAGGGGAGAGGATACTCTGATATACCGAATCGTGAAGGGTAATTAACAAATAAAGATGGGTCTAGTTTTTTGATCACAATGTTTTCACCAAGTGAGAGTATACTCACCTACCATCTTGCAAGCACAATCAACCAAAGAAGACATGTGTTCTTTTGATATCCACCAAAATCAAATGTTTGCTAATCTATGAAAGAAAAACAAGCACAATGTTTGTTTATCTTGTTTTCGAAATTTGAACCTACAAAAAAAAGATTAGTAGTCTCTTATGCAATGGTCTTCGACACACGAATAGTAACCGCCACACGCTGCAAACGAAGATTAGTCACAACTATTAGAGAGTTAGCTAGTCACAACAAATCTGATTTTTAGAAAAAAAATTGATAGTAAAATGAAAAATATAGAGAATAAAGCCTGTCTAAAATCTCAAGAGGTTTCCAAAAATATAAATAAATCAGAAAAATTTGCTGTTTTACACCAGAAATTATTTTTTTATGAAAAATCATAAAAAAATTATAAAAAATGCAAAACAGATCTAAAAATTCTGATTTTTTTATTGGAGGCGTCTGATGTTATCCCAAATTTTCAAAAACAAAATTGTGAGTAGATCTACAACCGTGAGTGATATCTAAGCAAATCTATTTTAAACCCTAATTTCAAAAAATCCATTTTTTGACTAATAATTGCACATCTAAATTTAAAAACTAAAGATTAGACCCCTATTAAAATTCAAAGTTCTTTCTAGAAATGTAAACATATCTAAAAAAATTGATTATTTTCTCCCAAAATTAATTTTTTATTAAAAACAAAAAAATAATTATAAGAAATGAAAAATAGATCCAAAAAATCTGATTTTTGGAATGAGAGTGCGTAATGTTGTCCCCAAGTTGTAAAAAAAAAATCATGAGAAAATACATATCTATTTGAAAGTTATGGTCAAATCTCCAGCTTTGTCCACAATGATGCCAAACCTGCAACAAAAACCAAACAAGCCCTGCAACAAGAAGAAACCAACTCCAAAAATGGTTTTTTATTTGTCCAAATATGTCGAGTTCACCAATGTAATCAAAGGAAAATCAGATTTGTTAATGGGTTTAACACAATAACATTAAAATCCATTGAAGTAACAAAGCCCAAAGGAAATAAACATGAAAACAAAAGGAATAATGTTACCATAAATCTTCATCTTCCATGCTTCACCTTTGTTACACCTTCTAGTTTGCAGCAAATCGAATGAGGCCCTCAGATTTCAAATGAGCACTTAGACTAATGTCAAAGCCCTATGCAAAGGTTGAAGGATTTGTATAAAATAAATGACTTCACAATAGACTAAAATGACAATGACTGCAAATGACAATAATAATAACCTAAGTTGACAGAATGAGCATGAGATATCAAAATAAGAACAAAATTGCCATTTTATAAAAACCGCAATTTTGAATGTGTGGCCAGGATGAGAAGATGACAAATACCCTAGAATCAATGATCGAGATTGAATGTTGTAGTATGAACTAGGGTTAGGTCAAAATTAGGGAAAATGATAAAGATGAAGGGTTCAGATTGAATTATGAGATAATTCAATCAAGGGCCGAAATTAAATGAGATGTTAATAGATAAGATTTGATTTGGAAGATAAGATTGGCACAGACAAAGAGGCTGCTGGAGAAATTAAATAATAAAAATTATTTAATTTAGGTGACCAATGAATAATTAAATAATTAAAATAATTATTTAATTATAGAGGAATGTGACAAAAAGAATCATTTTGAATTAAATAATGATTTAATTCAAAATTCAAGAGAGTGGACTAAATTAAATAAATTAAATTTATTTAATTTATGAGAGAGAGGCTAATGAATAATTAAATAATTAAAATAATTATTTAATTATAGTGGAGAGTGGACAAAAATTAAATAAATAAGAATTTATTTAATTTTAGAAAGAAGAGGACCTAATTAGTGATGTAATTAAATAAATAAAATTTATTTAATTAATCAAGGAAGGAATAAAGATAAAAATTAAATTAATTAAATAATTAAAATTATTTAATTAATAGAAGAATTATGACTTTAGAAAATAATTAAATAATTAAAAATTATTTAATTATTAAGAATGAAAGGGGCAATGTTGAATAATCTAAGAGTTGCAAGCCTAGGACAATTTTATGTGTCTACAGGAGGCATTTCAGATTGTAGTCCATTCCTTATGTACTGGTTGGTAATATTCTTTTCAACAAGGATCGTAATGATGTCCTTTTAAGATGCATTGATCAACATCAAGTTGAAAACTTCATGAGTTCCATGATGGAACAACTGGGGGTCATTTTTCCCTAAGAACAACTACATGGAAAATAATGAGAGCTGGCTATTATTGGCCAATATTTTTTAAAGATGTCCATGCATGGTCCAAAAAGTGTATAAAATATGCCCATTTTGTAGGCAAAGAGAGGCTTCCAGCTTTACCATTGCAGCCCATTCAAGTAGAAAAACCCATCATGAGATGGGGCATTGATTTTATAGGTTCCATTAACCCACCTTAAAGTGCAAGCCATAGGTTGGTACTTACTACAACTGATTACTTCACAAGATGGACTAAAGTAGTGGCCTTGAAAGAAGCCAATGAAAGTGTTGTTTTAAATTTTTATGATGATATAGTAACCAGATTTGGGGTACCTAAATCAATCATTTCTAATAATGCTTTGGAATTTTTTGGATTAAGAGTAAGTGATTGGGATGTAAAGAACAATATTCACTTGAATACCTTGTCAAATTATTACCCTCAAGGTAATGGTTTGGCTGAATCAACTAATAAGAACCTAATCAGAATCATCAAAAGGATTTTGGAGGATAACCAGAGAACTTGGCACAAGTTAAAATTTTCCTTGTGGGAAGATATAATATCTCCAAAGAAATCCATTGGAAATTCCCCTTATATGTTAGTATATGGTAAAGAGGCAAGGCTAGCTTTATCTATTGAGCTTCTAGCTTTTAACATAATGAACCAACTTGAAATGTTTGAAGAGGAGGATCCAATGGCTATCAAATATGCATAACTCATGGAGCTGGATGAAAACAATGGAGTTGCATCAAATCCAAACAAAGAAAGTGTTTGATAAAAGACCAACAACCATGGTGTTCAGAGAGGGTGATGTTTTCCTTAAGTGGGATGAATTAGAGAGCAAGCCTGGAAAGCACACTAAATTTGATAGCATGTGGAGTAGCCCGTTTGTCATTACTTAGTGCAAGGAGCATAATGCTTTTGAATTGTCATCAATGGAGAGAGAAGCTTTGCCTATCCCAGTCAATGGGATGAACCTCAAACTCTATTTTGAGGTATAATCTAAAATCTATCTTGTACAAATTAGAGTAGGTTTTGCTTCCTCTAAGTGTTGATGCACATTAGTTAGATGCTTTTTAGTTTTCCCTAAGTGTTGTTTTGCACAATTAGGTGGTAGTTTGCTTTGTTTTTTGGTGTGTTTTGAATAATTTTTCAAAGTGTCTCTTGCTGGTTTAGTGAGTTAAAGTAACATACAATGTTGTTTTCAAGTGGTGTTAGCCTTTAGATAACTCAGTGCCCAATGGATAAGCTTTAGGCAACTAGTCGAGATGTTTTGCAGGAAAACATATAGCAGATGTCACCAAAAATGTTACTTGATTTTTAGCTTTTAGCTGAAATCAGGGAACTTATTGTCTTTTCTTTTGTGTTTCATTCAAAAATTTAAGATACATCATAGTCTACTAAGTTCATTAATATGCATAAAAGAAATTGTCAATAACAAATTAAATTTTATGCCAGTGTTGCAATTATAGATAAATAAGAAAGAGAACCAATATGTATTTCAAATGTAATCTTTATTGATGATCATGAGCATATAAATGTCCCTCACAAGCTAAGGGACTAGCTATCCTAATGCTTATAAATAAGAGATCATACGCATATGGATAACATTTAAATAAATTGCATATAACATGAAAAGGGACCCATCATTGCCTGGTGGAATGATGAATCCCGTTGACTTGGCCTCACATCATCTCAATCCTTCCCACTACTTTTCTACTCTACTTCTATTTTACACCCTCCTCGTTGCTCCTAGGTTTCGTGTACATTGGATAAAAATAGTGTCGTTAGAGCAATGAAAGATCCCTGATCAAAATTATATGCAAAACATCCATAAACGTGTAATCTAATGTCTACAAGCATTAAAATAGCAACATACCATAAGTGTCCCTGAAAAAAAGAAAGGAGTGATCAAACACACCTATGATATGCTTTTTTTATTTAACTATTTGTTCCTTGTGCAGATTTAGGACAAGTCTTGTTACTGTTCTAATTTAATTAATTACAACATGCAGGGTAAATGTGGCTCCCACGAGGGTGGAGCTCAACATGCTACCCTCTGATGTTTTAACAGGGACAGTAAATTGAGCAACTTGATCAAATCAATGATAGACATGCTATTAATGCATTAAATCATTATGGAATCACACCAGTTGATCAACTTTCATTATCAGATTCAAAAGATGCAAGACATAATTTAAGCTGTCAAGAGTTCATACTTCATCTTTTCATAATGAATCAGTCATATGGCTGCCATAATCTCAAAAGGAAGGTACATTTTTCTTGACATGTATTTCAATCATCTTAAGTTGATCCATGATCCACTTTATTAAATGAAGTAAATGATTTCAAAGATGCATCAAGTTCAATTATGCATCTCTTAAAATAAGGATGGAGAAATCAAGGCTTTCCTGAAGCCATCATGAGGAAGCAAGGAGGAACATTTCAAGACACTTTCCAAATAATATCACCTCAATCCTATTGGAAAGCCACACATCAAATAGGATGGTGAGCTTTCAAGTCACCAACATAGGTGACATCTGTTTTCCCACTAGGATTAAAGTGAGATGGTGTTTGTTTTTTGCACATGATCAAAAGGACTAAAATGTTGTGAAGACCAAGTAATAAACTTGTAGGGTAGCAAGTAGCTATGATGGAAACCATGAACTTGGTTGGGGAAGTCCTAAAGGAGAATACATGCTACGTCTCATAGGGGGACAACAACAATGATCTACATTAACAAGACATCAATAATCAATGAGAAATAACAATCTTGTGTGCCAAGAGTCTATGAAAAAGTAAAGAAGATAACATGGTGTTAAGACACATCGAGGCCTACATGAACTCAAGGAAGTATAAACTGCTCACATGGAACAAATCAATAGAGGTATGAAACAACCACATCATGATACAAGAAAACAAGGTCCAAAAAGGAAATGTATTTCAAAAATATTTCAATGCCATAAAATGAAAGAAAATCATATCATGTGTTATAGATTCAATCAATGCATTTCAAACAACAAGGTGCTACCCTCAATAGAGCAGCCCTTAAGCATGATAAAAAAAGAGCTATGCAAAGAAAATGTTCTTTATAAAGGAGGCCAACATGTGAATATTTAAAAGCATTTGGAAAGCAATACTTACAATCAAGAGATGCAAGATAATACAAAAAATGGAGCTCACATTCAAATGATCAACTAGCCATATACATCAAGTAACCATACCAGAGGAAACAATGTTAGAAGATGCTCAATTTGAGAGGAAAAAGGTATTGAACATTTTCTTTTTTTTATCTTAGATAAGTATCTTTATTTCAAATGTATTGTCGGTTTTCAAATAAGTTAAGTGGGTTGTTGCCACAATTCTTTTACTTAAGAACAAAGAAAACATGTTGAACATGTATTATCAATTGATCAGTCCCAAAGGATACAATCTCACGTTGATGGAATGGGACAACAACTAATGGAAACAAGCAATATGTACTTTTTAAAAGATCAATTGAAAAAATGAAGATCTAGGACTGCATTCAAGATTACTTCTATCTTTTATAACATGAAAATTCTAAGAGAAATGAAAAATTCACAAGGGCCTAAAAGATGTCAATGGCAGAGAAGAATACATGAGGCAAATAAAGAAGACTATGATCATGACATTTATGATTCCATATGCCCACAAAGGAAATAAACATGAATGACTAATGAAGCCTTATGAAAATATTGAAATCAAAATATGACAAGGTGGTTGTCTTAAAGTATTGAGGAAAATCATCATCATACAAGGATATAGCCAGTTGAGATCCTCTTAACATAAATAGTACCAGAGGCATGAATTTTGTACCACCAAATGTTGAAACATTTTTTTCAAAAGCATGAAAAAATAGTGTCTTCTGAATGAGGGAAAGCCATAGAACTGCTACAGTTGGTAGTTCCTCAAGCAATTAGAGAGTGGGAAGTTCAAGTTTATGACATTACAAACACAATGTCCCACACTTGTAGAAGAAAATTTAGTTGCACTTAGTTATAAGTCAATAAGTTATTTCCCACTGATGGATGTAAAGTTGATGCTACATCAAGGTATAGTGTAGATGAAAAATAAATTGGGGGGAATGATATTCATGTTTCATTTCTTGCATTTCATTTGAGTGGTTGTTATATAGTTGTTTGGCCTAGCAGAATCCGAAAGAAAGAAAGCAATACTCCTTCAATTAAGGAATCAATACAAAAGAAAGAGAGATCCAATATAATTGAGATAGAACATTTTCTCACTGAAGGAACAAATTCAGAGTAACATGTCAAGATTATACAACAAATAGATCTTGGGGAAATTAACAAGGAACAAAAAACCAAGCCAAAGTTACAAAAATTTGTTGTTTATACTGATCAGTGGTATGGACCATTCAGAAATGGTGAACAACTTGGTGGATGCACAATTGGCATAACTATGTTTGCTACAACAAGACCACTTCATGCATCATAGCTTGTGGGCACATGGAAAACTCAAAATCTTGTTGTAGTGTTCAAAAATGAATTTGAGGTATTCAAAGAAATGGAAAGATCTATGGAGACATAAAATTATACCCACATTGTGTAATGACATTGAATCTTTTTACAACCAAACCTTTGGGGGCAGCATTCTCTTCATGCTAGCAAATCTGAGTTGTTTCACTATATCAAGAAAAAAAACCCATCTAGGTTTATTCAAAATGACAAAATGCAGAGGTTTTGAAAGATGGATTTCATAAAATATTCATTCTACAAGATAAAAATAAATAAAAACCCATTTAATTCCTTTTCAAGGATGTGGCTAGGAGAAATATTTTCTTCATGAAATGAAGGAAACAACTTGGGTTTTTATAAGAAAATGCAGAATACAAGGAAGCAATAGAACCCATCTGGGTTTATAATGAATAAAACTTCACAAATGTAAAAAAGGAGAACTTTCATGATGGTATTTAGACAATGTGTCATGGAAGCCTAGTAAGGTCATTGTTTTGCTCAAAATGAAGAAACCCACTTGTGCTTTTATTATGAAATTCAAATACTGAGAAATAACTAGAGTGTTTTCTTCTCAAATCAAGAAAACCCATCTGGGTTTATTAGAAAATTTGCAAATACAAGAGTTTCAATGGAGAGATTTCTATAGAAAATATCATTTCAAAAAGCTAGGTTCTCTTTCCATGGTTGTAGCCAACAAGTGTTTTTTTCCTCAAATTCAAGAAAACCACTTGGAGTTTGAGTTAAAAATTGCAAATGCAAAGCCATTCAAAAAACTATCATGAAGTTTTTGAAGCAAATCAAAAGTATATGAAACCCTACTTAATTCTTCATGGTAGAAACCAAAAGAATAGATTTTCCTCACAAACAACAAAATACATTGGGGGTTTCTTTGTTTAACTTCATATAGAAGAAAATAAATATTTTTTTTGGCTTTATTTTCAAGTTGGAGGTTCGAAATGAGCTCTTTTGCTCAAAAATAGAAAGACCTGAGTTGAATGGAGGCTTACCTGAGCATTTTGCTCATTTTCTTGCAATATGCAAAGCTTTTTCTTTCTATAGAGAGCTTCTTTTTGAGCTTCAAAACTTCAACAATGGCATCTGAAACAAGAATGAACAACCATAGAGAAGAAATGAACCAACAAAATAATTAGGAAAATGCTTTTATCCACAACATTTACTCATGAAATGGCCTTCAAAAGATAAAGAAAAATCCATATTTTGTGAAAAGAATCAATTACCTCTATGTTTCTAGAAGAAATCTGTAAAAAACTAGTCAAAAAAATGTTTTTCAGTGATTCCCTTAGAGACCCATGGTGGCAACAAAACATTCTAGAGAAGGCTTGATGCAAATGATGGGTTTCCTTTGTATTTTCATATTTTGTTTAGGGTTGGAAAACCTATGGTGGAGGCTGATGGGATTTTTTCCTTGTTTTTTTAAAAAATGAAACGCATTTGAATGTGCTATGTGGTCCAAAAGATGGAGTCATGACTTAGGCATTTCTTTTGCCTTATTTTCATGTTGAACACTTATGCCTTGTTTTAAAAAGGTGCTAATTCCTCCAATTTCCTTACATGTGATGCCTTTGAAACATGTAAGGACTTCAAAATGTGCCTTCCAAGGATTTTGGAATCCTTTTGTGATCATATAGCCTGAATATTGGGCCTTTTATTCATATTTGAAAATTAGGGTGGTTGACTAAGTGATAGCCATGCCACTTTTGGTTTTGAAGTGCAGAAATGAAGGTGAGTTATAATTAATCAAATGCCCTAGAATAATTTGTTTTTTGCTTAATGCTTTTGCAAGCATTTAAGTATCATTATTTTTCATTTTTTTCAATTACAAGACATTATCTAAGTTATTTGTAAATCACTTTTATTTTATGCCATTTATAATGCAAATGTAATGTAATTCAAAGAGGTGGTGGGGCCCTTTTGCATTCTATTTTAACATGTAAAATAGTTTGATTAAGTGGCGTATTATGAATCACTTAATCAAGTTATTAGTTTGAATGCATATTAGAGTCTCTTGTTTTCAAAAAGCAACAAAGGTGTGGGTCAAATGTGTTGAACACATGTGTGTGAGACCAATCATGATTGGAAGACAGGAGGGATGTGTTAGAGGTTGTTTTGACTATTTTTGGAGGATGAGGGGTTGTTTGGAGGAATTTTTATCACATTTTTAGTGTGACTATTGACTTGGCTTGATTTTGCTTCATGTGGAGGACAATTTGGAGGGTTTCTAGAAGGTTCTTTTTGGCCCTTTTTGCTGCATCTAACCAAAACCTTCTAGATGGATGTGTGTGAGAAGTTGGTTTTTTTTTTTGCTTAAGTAACTTCAATCTTTGTTATTGAAGTTAGTTATTTATTTCCAATAGAGTGATAGCTTTGTTTTGTGAGTTATCTTTTTCAACAAGAGTAGTATTGTAACTCAGATGGACTTGTAATGAAAATGAGTAGTTTGAATCAATAAAATAGAACATTTACCTTCTCATTTCATGTTTTATTGTGTGTTGTTAGTGATTGATCAGGTTAGTTGTGAAAATTGACCTTTCCTTGTAATCTTGTCTCATGGTTAAGCACCAATTTAGCAGAAAATTCATGGTTACAGGTTATAGGGTGCTGTCATAATAGTGGTTTACAATTCCTGAGAGGAATGAATTTTAGCTGAATTCAAATATTTTTAGAAAATATAATGATTTAAGCCTTAAAAATTTCCATTTTAAGGATTCCAATTGAAGAGGGTTTGATCAATTCACCTTAGATCAAACCCCCTTGGATAGAACCTTGCTAGTTTTAAACCTATAAATGCGTCTCCTTTACACCTATCAAAATGCTGATAAAAAATCACTTTTGATTTAGCTATTTGGGATCAAATGAATTCATTTAAAATTTATTTCAAATGATTATGGTATTCCTCAGAACAAGCTATCCAATGAATATAATTTTAATATGTTTTGGTTTTGTTATGTATTTGTTTTTAAGTTTTGTTAAACATAGGTTTTTCATGGAAAATGAATTTCTTTGTTCTTCACATGTGGAAAAATAGAAGATTATCAAAAAAAAAAATGAAAAAAATGAGTGCACCAGATATTGAAGTCCTTGATCCAACAAAAATAATTAAATTAAATTTTGACATATACAAAAAAAGTTCGCGTTATACAGTGCATGGTCTGAATTGTAATTTGTTTGAATTTGAAACTTGATTAAGGAAAAAATATTCAATAAAAAACTATCTAACAAAGTGGAAGCACTAGAGATCAGAGTTACAAATCTAAATTTGTAAGAATTAGAATTTTATCCTTCATGGAAAAAAAGTTATGCGTTATATGGTGTGCGTCACTTTTTAAAAATGTTGTTTTCTGAAAAAAATCAATTTTTCGTGGGAGATGGAAAAAGAAGTACAATTTGATTCCAAAAATTTTGAAAAAAATATTTTTAGAATCTACAGATAAAATTTGATGAGATCTAGTTTGCACCATCTTCAAATCCTCATAGTTTAGCTGCTATAGGTGCCCAAATGTGAAGATTTAGTTAAAAATAATAATTTCAGTGTCTAGTTTGGCCAAAAATTGTAAACCACTATTATGGGATCACCCTATAAGTTGTGTTAGTTCATACAAGTGTTGTTAGTTGTGAGATCTTATTTTCCTTCTAAGAGTCTTATTAAATAAACTCCTTATAAATTACTTATGTTAAATGCATGTGAAAATGAGTTGTGTGAACAGGGTTTTATGACATTTTTTATAGGGTTTTATGAGATTTTTATAATCTATGTTAGTTCATGCAAGTGTTGTTAGTTGTGAGATCTTTTTTTCCTTCTAAGAGTCTTGTTAAAAAAAATCCTTATAAATTATTTATGTGAAATGCATGTGAAAATAAGTTGTGTGAATAGGGTTTTATGACATTGTTTTGACTATGAATAGGTTGTTTACAAGTCTTAGTCAGTTTTTGGTGTATCACCCTAGTTAGTTTCAGTTAAATGTTCATTTTTATGCATATTTTACCCTTTTCCTTAGAAATCATTAGTTAGGTGACATCAAAAGGGGAGCTAACTGATAATTTGGAGGTCTGCCTTCAAAATACGACACCCACAACTTGAAAGTAGTCCCATGTTACATCCAAACTTGGTGAGTTCTTTCATAGCTTGGCTTCAATGGTTTAGATTTGGATCATTAATAGTTTTGGAATGCCTAGTGGGGCACTTCTAATCGGTTTAGATTAGAAAAATACATCTTTATGTTGGTTTTATATGCAGCCAACAATTTTATAGCCTTTGAGAGATCACATAAGTATATCTGGCGACTCTGAATGTGGAATTTAGCAGCAGATCAGTGTTGCAACAACATATGAAAAAGGTTTAGACAAGGGGAAAATCTATCCCATTCGATTATTTGTAGCTTTCACCACCCTGAAGGAGAGGTAGACCAACAAATACAGTTGTGGTTTCATCAAGAAAGACAACTTCAACTCCACCTATAGTGATAGTTTCAAGTCATGTGAGGTAGAAAACCTTGGTGCCAAATATGGTTGTTTCAAGGAACCAAGTTTTTGTCACTTTTAATGGAGGTAGCCCACTGCAATTGGCTCAACATGATGACACTCCCATGGCTTTTCTTAAACATGTGGAATATTTTTTAGGTGAAGATTAGACCAAACCAATTGAACACAAAAATAATATTTCAAATTTGTGCTTGGTATATCATATAACTCAAGAAAATGTTGCTTTGAGGCTACTAGCAGCATCATTTAGAGAGAAAGCACTCCAATGGTTCAGGATTTTACCAGTCAATTCCATCAGAACATGGGATGAGTTGGGAGAGGTATTATATAAGCAATTTGAGGACAAGTATGACAACTTGTCATTAGTGGAGTAGCTGAACCACATCAAAAGATCTCATCATAAATGAATGATGAACTTCAATTTCTATTTTCAAAGAACATGGGAAAAATTTTTGGAAACTACAAGACCTCTAGCTGAGTATGCATTCCTTTATTTTTTGAGGGCCTTAAATAGTGAAGTTGTTGTTTTAATATATTCAGTGGGTGGAACAACCTTACTGATGGGTGAAGCCACATAAGTGGTTTACACTTTTGAAGAGGAAGGAAATTTGAGAAAAAATGACCCCATGGAAAAAAAATTGGTTTTAGGGGTTCGCATGAACCTAGATGTTCGACCGAACCATAAAGGGGTTCGACCAAACCAGGGTTCGAGCGAACCCACTAACTATTGGGCCCACATTTCCTGCTGAAAAAATAAAGGAAATGTGCATATTAGGGGGGGTTCGCATGAACCAGGGTTCGAATGAACCCTGGTTCGCTAGAACCCCTGGGGGTTCGCTAGAACCCCCCTGGTTCTAGCGAACCCCCTTTTTCCCTAATTTTTTAATTTGTACACACAAAAAACCTAAAATTTTACGCTTTCAAGCTCCGGTTGGGGATGAAAATGGGGGAATATTTAGAAACCAAACTTGGAATCGAGTAGCCTTCAGAACGAGCTATCCAATGAATATAATTTTAGTATGTTTTGGTTTTATTATCTATCGTTTTTTAAGTTTTATTAAATATAGGTTTTTCATCGTAAACAAAAATCTCTGTTCTACACAAGTGGAAAAATAGAAGATTATAAAAAAAAAAATTAAAAATATGAGTGCACCAGATATTGAAGTCCTTGATCCAACAAAAAGAAGAATTTTGATACATACAAAAAAGTTATGTTATACGGTCGCTAGGTCGAATTGTCATTTGATTGACTTTGAAACTTGATTAAAGAAAAAATAATCAATAAAAACTATCTAACCAAGTGGAAGCACTAGATATCGGAGTTAGAAATCTAAATTTGAAAGAATTGGAATTTTATCCTTCATGGAAAAAAGTTATGCGTTATACGGTGCGTCACTTTTAAAAATGCTATTTTTGAAAAAACCAATTTTGTGGGAGATGGAAAAAGAAGTGCAATCTGATTCCAAAAAAATTGAAAAAAATATTTTTAGAATCTACAGACAAAATGTGACAAGACTCTAGTTTACATCATCTTCAAATTCCTTATGGTTTAATCGTTATAGGTGCCCGAATGTGGCGATTGTGTTAAAAAAAAATTATCAGTGTCCAGTTAGGCCAAAAAGTGTAAACCACTATTGTGGGATCACCCCGATAGCTTATGATATAGTTGTAAGGGCTTAAAACAACCTCGTACAAGTTGGAAGAATTTCTTGTAGGCCTCATATGCCCTTTCCCCCTGATATACAACCTCCTACAACTTTTCCAACACCTCAAATAGCCCTTTTACTAGCTTTTGTTAGCCAAGAAATTGTTGTCCAAGGACCATCTCAAGAGTTACAAGAGATAAAAAGAAGGCAATAACATATTGAGAATTTGCTTCAGACTTTTAGGAATGAGCTTGTCAGCATTAAAAACAACATTTCCAAGGTTTTAAGCCTTGGCAACCTTAAAATCAAGTTCAAAGTCAGCCATTTCAAGGTCAAGGTCAAAGTCAGCCATTTCAAAATCAAGGTCAAAGTTAGCCATTTATATTTTAATCATAATAGGTTTCCAAGTTATAAATCCATACAAAATATATCCATGAATCCTCTCATGAACAATGCTAGCTCAAGTCGAAATAGTAAAACTTTCAAAGCATGTCCAACCTTGAGCTAGGAGGCTCCCAAGAAACCAATTTGTACAACACAATACACATAAAAATATTTACAAATTTATAAATACCCATTAGAATAATACACACAAATGGATCTCGTTGAGATCCATAATAAAGGGAATTCAAAGGGAATCAATAAAATATTAGGGAAAAATGTGAATACATTATTTATCTCCTTAAAATCAATAATTGAAAACTCTTCATAACACCACATTGTGCTTCATTGAAATAAAAAATAATAATTCAACACAAATAAACCATAATATGCATAATTTATCACCACAATCTCAACTACCACACACACATAGACACTCATGCAAAATATAAAAAATACATGTGTGGATATTAAACCAAAAGGAAAGATGTACACCCAACACAATCCCATACCCAAAATGAATAATTCATATAAATTGAACACACAAAAAGGTTTTCAACACACAAAAATGAAATTGTTTATTGAAAAACCAATAACTATCTATTATCATTCTAACAACAAATAATGCTACAATACTCCAAAATTGGCTCAAAATCCTACCTCTATGCTTCAACCAAGTTTTATGAAGCTTTGATCCCAAATTCATCAAGGTTTCTTCTTCTTTAATTTCTTAGTCCCTTCCTCCAATTATCTTTTATACAAAAGCCTTGATTCTCAAAATAGAAATCCTCCCAAAAATAGAAAGGTCAACACCCAACATAACTTCAAGAGGATTATAAACAAAAAATAATTGTCTAGATTCATTGGACCTAGAGGGAATTATTTTAATTTGTAATAAAGTCAAACTTAACTCCAATCTTATCACTTATCTTCAAAGATACTTTTCAAAATTCTTGAATCTTATAAAATACATATTAAATAGTCCAAAATGGAATCATTGTGTGTGTCATCACATTAGGGGGTTAATTTTATATAAATTATGAAAAAAATACATCTAAAATATCCTCTTAATTTTAAATATGAGATTTGACACTTTGAGGGAACTTAACCAACCCCAAGATGACAATAATATAAATAAATATTAAAAATTATTTAAAAATATTTTACAAAAAACATATTTACACAAGAATAGTTGAATTCTCTCTTAGGATAAGGCCTAAGTATACCGAAAATTCACAACATTGGTTTCTTGAGAACCTCAACAATTTTTCACTATTCATGTAAATTAACTTGTACAATTTCACACAAACATCATTATATATAAAATGTTTATGGCCTCTATCCCTTGGTAGTTTATGGGTTTGCATGTCCACTCATTTCATTTGATTACAGTTTTATACGTTTTTGGTCTTTCACTCTCTTGGTTTTGGTCATTTCTTGGTTGTTTGGCCTTGTGCTATTTTGTGCTTGGTAGGGTTGTTATTTTGGTGTGGGGTGTTGGTTCGTAGTTTTGGTTCTATTGTTCTGTGGGGATAGTTCTTCTAGCTATTTGGAATTTTGGTCATTCTCTATTTGGGTTCAAGGGCCCTTTGCCCTACTTTTTTAATAAAAACATTTACAATTAATCTCAAAGCACTCTTTTCTAGGATTTTAAAAAAATATGCAATTTTTGGCAAGATTTTGTAGATGGATTCTAGGTGGGGGAGGGGATTACGAGATCCCATAAAACATGAAAATATTTTCAAGAACATGTTATTTCTACTTCCACTAACAAGAATTATAGTGGTGTTTCCTAATATGTTCTACAACTTGATGTTGTTTAAAATTTTCCAGAAGATGAACCATCTTTTGATAGATTGGGCGCATCTTCTTGTGTTTTTGGTTTGAATATTTAAAATAGTGAAAATCTATTCCTTTTTTTTAGATTCAATTGATTACTCAACCCTCTAGGATCACTTGCAAAACTAAAATCAGCCTTCTACAAGAGAGAAAAGAAAATGCATAAATTTGCAATAATGGATGCAAGATAATATGGTCAATATATAATACTCAATATTATAATGGTATTGGATTAGAATGAATTAGATATAAATATTATTCCTTTATTATAAGGAAAATTTTGTGAGATAGAATTAGATAATATCTTGACATGTGTCTTAATCCTATACACCGAGACAACTACCTCAACATTATTAAATGACCTAGGAAACACAAACTAAATGACATTATAAGATAAGATCACATGACACCTAAGATTTATAGAAAGATTCCCTAAGACCTAAGTAAACTTAACATGTAAATACCTAACCTATAAGTAAACTAGATAGATAAAACACATATTTACACCAACACTTTTGTGACCTATATATAGTGAGATATAACGATTAATGTACCAAATGTTTTGATGTATGAAGTTATTCTAGGGATGGAGAATACTCTAGTAGGTAGGATCTTTTCTTCTAGACCCAATATATATTTAGTTTATAAATGGTCAAATGTGGTGTGAAAATTGAAAGCCATTTACTATATTAATGCTATGGTGGATGTTCTCTTCTTGTTTAATTTTTCTATTATAGAGGATATTATAAAGGTGTTAATGGGTGGAATTTGGTTTCTTGATAAAGGATAAATAAATTAAATATCTCTCTATAAATATAAACTAGGTTTTGACCCTTCTATTGATTTATGTGAAGTAGCCCTAACTTGGGTCTAGTTACTAGGAATAGCTTTGCAATTTTGGATTTTTAAGATTCTTCAAAGTATTGCTAATTATTTTGGGAAATTGATAGAAATTTATAGGGTTATCCTAAAGAGATATGGGATGGTTAAGGCTATAATGTGTGTTATCATCGAAGTTAAAAAAACCTTGCCAATTTATATTACCTTAAATTCAAATTTTGGAAAATGTATACAATTGATTGTTTATGAAAATGTAAGATTTTTCTACAAGGCCTACAATCAATATGAATATTTAGTTGATAAATTTCATAATACTTTAGAAAAAGTACAAGATTTAAAAAATAAGGAAAGCATGAAGGAATTTTCTCCTTTGAATGTTCCAAACAAATACATGGTTGTGATTAATGTGGAGAATGTTTAGGTTGAGGTTGAGAACCAAGGGATATTAGTAGAACAATAGTATATGGATCAACTGATGCATCCCCTTATCTTGTAGGAGAATGAAATTCAAAAAAGGGATTATGAGTTTCTTTATAATATGGAAAAATTCTTGGAAGAAGGAAGTAAACAACACATGGATTAAACACATAACCAAGAGAAAGCAATAGAAGAATATAATATGGATTAAAAGAGAGTGTCTCTTGTCTTGTAGGAGAATGGAAGTGAGAAGATAAGGGAGTATTGTGTGGTTTTTCCTAATATGGAACACTTACTAGAAGAAGGTGAGTTAGATGAGGAATATTTTGAAAAAAATTAAAAACATTCAGAAGCTACTTCTAAGAATATACCGAATCCTAATATTGGATTGTTCAAGGAATCCTCCTTGAGTATTCAAAAGAATAAGAAAGTAAATAATTTTTGAGAGAATTTGGAAGATGATAAGCTGATCTTGGGTCTAGAGGAAATGCAAAGATGAAATGAATTAGAACCAAGTTCATAAATTTATCCTAATTGGAAGGTGAGTGAATCTCAAAATGAGGTGGAATGGACCCCTATGATTGAGAAAAGGAAAAATAAGAAATAAAGCTAGATTTGGGTGGATACTTTAAACAAGGAACACCAACTTAGAGAGAAACTCGTTTAAAGAAAAAAAAAGTGAAGTGGCTATGGGACAGAAAAATAATCTAGAAAATATCTCAAGACATAGAAAATTCAAGAAATAATCATAGTAGAGATGAATGGAGAGGCCTACATATTTCAAGATCAACTAGTATATCTTGGTTGCAATTGTTTAGAAGATAGTATGCTTGTTAGTTGTCTTAATGTGAATTCTCTCATGAAATATTAGAGGACATAATAGTCCATATAATATTTTTATTGAGAGTTGTATTTTTTTAATAAGGTTGATATTCTATTTATACAAGAAGTTAAAATTATTGAATCTATTTTTCTCATATAGCAAGTAAATTATGACCAATTGTTGAGTTTTGCATCATCCCTATAGAAGGTGTGTCATGATGAATTGCTACTTTATGGAATCCTCTTTATCTTTCTAGAAGAATGATGAGTGAGTGAAAGAAAAGATTAATTCTTTCCTTCTCTAATGTAAACACTAAGGATACTTGTCCAACTTAATAAATTTGTATGCTCTGAATTCTAAATCTACTAGGAAAAAGTAATGGGAAAATTTTACTAATGTTATTTTTTGTTAGTTTGACTACAATTGGATGCTTGTGGGGATTTTAACACCCCTCTCTTCCCTTCTAAAAATTTAGGAGGTCTTGTGGATAATTTTGATAGTATGGTTGATTTTTCTAATTTCCGTACTATCACCGGTCTCTTAGATGTTGAGCTACATGAAAAATATTTTACTTGGTCTAATAGAAGAATGGGAAGTAGTCTTTTTTAAGTAAAGATTGATATATTTTTCGTCTCAAGTTGCTTGGAATATGTCATGCCTAAATTTTACGCTAGAAAACCCAACATTTTTTTTAAATTTTAAACAAACCACTTAAGTTCTTCACCAAACATTCACACATCATGCCTTCCATGCCTACATGGCCTCTAATATCCTACACTTAAAATAGATAATAACAAAATTAAGAGTAGATCACAACACATTTTAGTTGGCAATAGATTATTGTTGTCAAGCTCTCTTAACCGAGTTTATAGACATCTAATTTAAATTCCTTGCCAATGGTTGGAGGAGGGTTAATGATTATGTTACCATGTTGATCATCATTTGAACGACCTTAACTTTAAGTAAGCTTTTCTTTCATTAACTTTTAATTTGACATCAATCGAAAACCTTCATTATCCTACATTAGTATTAAAGCTAAGATTGTATAACACTACTTTATTTAGTCACCATAATATTATTATTTCAACCATTGGTGAAACATTGTTGTTTTCGTCTACCCATAATAATGATGATATTTAATTAAGTATCCTATATTGCCTAAAAGCCTCCACAACTCTTATATTATGACATGAGATCCTATCTCTATAAAAGGATAACATCATTCATAAAGTAACTATATATATATATATATATATATATTTATTTATTACCTATTGATTTGGGTATGTGCAGGATCATCATGGAAAAAACAGGCCCTTAAGTGGCAAAAAATTCAGAGTTACGCAACTTGAATTAAAATTTTGAATAAGTTATCTATATTATTTCAAAAATATGTAAGAATAGAATTTGTAGCAAATTTAATGAAGTTTCTAAACTAGTAGGTTAATTTTTATTTTTAAAAATCTATTTGGTGAAAA
The DNA here is from genome assembly GCA_007258455.2 of Sequoia sempervirens. Taxonomy (NCBI): domain Eukaryota; kingdom Viridiplantae; phylum Streptophyta; class Pinopsida; order Cupressales; family Cupressaceae; genus Sequoia; species Sequoia sempervirens. Next base: position 65,408,573 of record VDFB02168118.1, read on the forward strand.
TTTGAAATTTCAATGCAATAGTAATTAAATTTCAAGGAAAAAAAAGTAGGTGTCTTTCTGACCACCCTAACCACAATAAAATGATAATATTGTTTTATAAGATTTTTGATATAGAGGACTCATGTCCATATGTGATGCATACTTTTTGTCATTTTTTTCCAAATAAATAATTAATTATGAATTTTTTATTACAACTTTTAAAAAATATAAAAACTCGTATGTCTGACCACCTTAACTTGGTCAAAACTTCATGAAATTCATTTTTTTTTTAATCCTATAGTATATGAAGCGTAGAATGTGGCACATATTTTCGATTCAAAAAATGCGATACTGTTTGAAAGCTATACATGTTTTTCAATCAGCCTATCAATCAAGACTTTAGTCATAATTCAAATAGAAAATGAATTTAATAATTATTTATTAAATTCAAAGTAAAGCTTAATTTATATTGGTGGAAAGCTGAGAATCTCCTTTAAAAACCCTTTTTGTTTCATCAATTTTGGGTAAGAAAAAGTCATCAGCCACATACCCTACTCATACACATCATATCACCACTTTTTGGCCCATCATGATCCTACACATACCCATTTACCTTATTAACACTCCTTTTTATGCTATACATAAAATTACCTATCTTGTCTAACATTGTTGACATGCGCAATAGATTGTTACCCTCAATCATATTTAAGTAAATTGATTAGCATTATTGATAATAAAATTTTTCCTTATGTAAACGTTAATAATATTTATTAAGTTATTTCCTTATCTTACCTTACAAGTGTAAGTCTATTATTAACCACTAACTAGACAATCATAGTGTCATTATTCAATCCAATTTTAAGCATAATGGTTGATGAAGTCATCCTTTAATCAATAAATTAGCAATAAATGTAGTCAACCAATGGTAATAGCATTGTTATCTAAATAACGCTTAGGCCATAATAATGATATTATCATTTAATCGCTAAACACTAATAATAACAATATTATTAGTTCAACATTCCATAAACTATTAATTCCATGGATTATTTATTTATTTGATAGCCCATTATTTAATCTAAATAGCTTACATGAAACCAACAATTTAACTCTAAGAGTATCACTATGAACACCTCACCTACACATTAAAGATATTAATATTATTATTATCATTATTATTACTATTATTAGTAATATTATTATTAAATTGTTCCATGAACCTTATCCAAGAACTAATAATTCAACAATGTGAATAGATTATTAATATCAATACAATTAAACTTATTCTTAATGTTTCTAATATAGGATTTGAAACCATCCATTGAAATCCATACTTTTGTTTAATTTACCAATATTATCAAAAAATATTCCAATTTTCTTCACTATTAATAGCAACCTCGTAATATTTTGTTAATTAGATTTACATTTCTCATAATATATTCTATGTTATCTCATCACACATTTAATTGCTACTGCACCAATTGCGGGGATGGGTGAAGTTAACCATTTCAACATTTTAATTATTGCACATAACATTGTCTTTGGTAATTTATTTTACTGTTTATACTGGCATTTGAATATTCAACAATTGCTACAACTGACAAATTTTATCATCAAAATTTAATAAGACAGATGCTTAAATTGCTAATACATATATTGATTGTTGGAATGAATATAGAGAATGTCCTCTTTTGAATTAATTAGAGTAGGCTAATTAGCTGATAGGCTATTTTGGGTGTGGAATCCCACCGGATTCGTCTGATGTCTGATTTTTCGCTGCTGGTTTGTGGGGGCTCTAATGTCCTCATCCTGTTCCGTGCGCATTCATTTCAATGACAGATGATGGGAGTGAGGCCCCTGTACTATGCACAATGGGCTAGGTATGGCAGGGATGGTCAAAGGGCATGGCATCCCTGTCCACGGACCACGTAGTACTAGTTGTGAGGAGCAGAAAAATGACATGGAAAAAGATATGGCACATAGAGGAAGATAGACACGTAGTCTCAGGCAATTGAGAGATGTTTTCATTAGAATAACATCTCTGTCCTATTAGAGTTTACAGTAAGCTGATGTTTATAGTGTGCGCCTATGGTTCCAAGACTATGTGACCGCTGGGGAGTCTGTTGACTGCTCGTGGCTTGCCGTCGTAGACGTGGAGATGTAGTGGGTGCTCGTTGTTGCAAAGTCTACAAGCAGAGAATACTGACTTGAGTTCGACGCTCGCTATCTGAGAGCCCACAAGTAGAGATGAGTGGCAACTGCAAGCAGCAAGCGATGAGGCTAGACGCTGCAGGAGGCGGCTTTGGGAGGCAGAGGTAAGCATCGTCCACATCGCTATTTTAGGTTTTATTTTTAAATATATTTATTTAGCAATTTATCACGGATTTTTGGATTTTATGGTAAAATATTTATAGTCAAATTCAGAAACCTGTAATAAGTTGTTCTTATGAATTATGTAAATTTTATGTTTATAATTTATTTATAGTTTATATTTGTGTGTTCGAATTTAATTTTGTTTTAAGTGTGATTTTTAATTTATTCTTATTATTTTATTTTTAAAATAATTTAGATTATAAAATGCATGCATTTGTTTTTTTTATTTTTTTATTTAATAAAATTCAATACTTTAAATATTTAGTTTTGATTTTCAATATATAACATCAAATTTAATATATTTATGATATTTAAATTTATTAATATTTTAATATTTATTATAATATATTTAAACTTAATATTTTTTATAATTTTTTATTCTTGTAATTAAATTTATTAAAAATATTAAAAAAGTTCTAAGTTCATGTTAGTCATAATTTCTGCCTAAGAGAGGTCACACTGAGATGAAGAAATTGAGAGAGCTTCAGACAAAACTAGCGAAGTTGAGGGAGTGCACATGGTCTGAGTAGGAGAGGTTAGACTTCCTAAACATGAAGGAGAGAACTGACATGACCACAGTGAAGCTTGGAATCCACACGAGAGAGACCAAGCTGAGACGCACGCCTAGAGAGAACAAGAGGTAATTGATTCGTAGTAGAAGGGGAACACCTGGACAAAGGAGGAGAGCCCAAACTAACCGTGCAAGAAATAGAGCCTGGTGATGAATACAAAACTCGAACAAAGTGCAAAGGAATGTTAAGGCGCGACCCCAAAATCTGCTTGCCAAGGGATTTGAGAGGTGAGGCAGGAAAGGAGGGAGTAGGAAAAGGAGGAGGAGAGGAAGAATCACGTAGAGGGGAAACAATACGAAGGTGATGGATACAAGAGACTACCCGCTCACATGATAACATAGTAAGTGTAATCAATGGCTTAATCATTTTTGAAAATCGGCTGACATTTTCTTGATGTTTAAAGCATGTACCCTTGTACCAATTATTGCATTAGTAACAGGGCAATAATTATATCTAAACTGAAAATGACATTGCATAGGTCGTGAAAACAGATGTGGCGAAACGCTATGTGCTGAGCTTCTCAGTGTGCAACGGGAGCAATGCATGCAATGGGTCAATGGTCGTCGAGGCTTTTGTAGTAATGGATACTGTGAAAGTGTCATATGAATCCAAGGGCACCAGAGGATTTAAAAATGCCCAGCTATCCTTCAAAGCAACTTTGACAACAACTCGCATGCCGTTTTACAACATGTATTATCATATGAGAAGTGATGATTTCAGTTCATTATGTGGGCCCATCATAGACAATGTCAAACTTGTTGGCCATTAAAATACAGTATATTTCTTGACTACAAGTTTTACTGATCTACTTCTTTATACTTTTGTTTAGAATATGATACCCAGTTTAAGTTAATGGATGTTTTAATTTGGACTTGTTTGATAATGTCTTGTATTGTGTTTTACAAGGTCACAGAATAACATGCCCAATTTGTTTAGCTTTTGATTTTTTGAGAGTGGAGTACTGATTCCCAATTCTTTAAATTGTGAGTGGTTTCTGATATTTTAAGTTACTGGAATGAATGTAGGCAGTTTAGTGAGCAAGATTTTTGAACCACTTTAATTTAATATTGAATACTCATGTCATTTGTTTTCAGTTTAATGGTAGATGTGTACGTAAGTAACTGAGGGCATATTAAAAACACGTCTCTTCTCATGATATTTTAATTCATTTGACAGGGATAGATCCAGTCTCATATACTTCTTTATAGGACAAGCAATTTTCTTCTCACCATTTGAAAAAATCTCTATCTTTTCCACCGATTAAGGTATATGAGTCTTTCTCATTGATTACTATGATGCAAATATGTGTTTGACAATACAATGTAGGTTATAGCAGCAAGCATGTTTCTCACTCATCAAAGTAGCACTTACAGCATAAATTTTAAATACATCTGAATACCCACACCTGAAGGTTAAGACAACCCCAATTGATAATGCAACACACATCCTTAGGAAGGATTCTCCTGAAAGAACAATGACCTCAAACTTTTTCACTTCGATATATTTGTATTTTATTATAGTGACAAAGATATACTATTTTCGCATGAATTAACCTAGAATTATTATTATTATTATTATGTTAAGATATTCCAATACAAAGAGGTTAATATGGCAACATATTATAACAAAAATATGGACGCATTATTAGGACAAAAAGGTTAAATATAATTATTTGAAAAATAAATTGCAATAATAAAGATGTGTCCATGTCTTGAAATTTTATGAACACCTCATGACTATTAGTTAAACATGAAAATCTCCAAGAATAGGGAATGGAATAGGTAGGCCTTGCTCATTCTAGGTAGAGACTGTATATCCATTTTTTCTTAATCATATTTTACTACTTTTCAATTCTAAACAAAAAAGAGCAACGTGCAACATAAATGTTTTCTTCAAAAAGGGGAATGTGATATATTTTCTTCCCTTAATATTTTACATGGAATGAGGTGGGTTAAAAATATAACTATAAAGACCTCTTCATATGTATATTTTCCTCTGGAATTGGGGTTGGGAATATTTTCAGAAAGTGAAACCCACCTTACCACTAAAGTACATTGCTCAATTTCTCACAACCCCGTAAATACCTCTATACTAGGAAAAATAAACTGCATTATTCAACATAGAAGAGAACAGTGAAAAATAATACGTAGGATGCATTTGACGAAAAATATTCCCACGTAATTATGGCAACAAACTCTTCATTTTTATTTTTTGTCAAGAGCTAGTTGTCTTAAAGTAAATACTTGATGAAATTGAACGACATCTCATTTGGAAAATTCTTCCTCTTTGCTGCTATCTTCATATGCCATGACATTTTCCTACCATGAAAAAAATATAAATATATCATATTTATATTTATAAAAAATTGTGGGAAACTAAATCTATACATCAAAAAAACAAGACGAAATCTATACACCTACAAAACCAAAAATGTGCATATACATGCAACAACTACCACAAGCACCACCATAATGAATGCATACCAAATTCATTGTAAAATTAGTAGCAAACTTCAAGAAAATCCTGCACTTAAGAGGGTTAAATAGCACAAAAATGATTGATAGTTTCTTGCTCCCCAAGATGAGCTCTTCCTATACTCGGTCACCTCAATGATACAAGCTTTGTTTCCTTCATGCTTTATGCATTTTAAAACATAAAGGCCACCATTTTGTAGGGCCCAGTTATAGTATGTACTTTGTAAAAGTGTGGTTTTATAAAGTGTTAGATCTTTTTCCTCAATCTATTAAATAAAAAGTGAAGATGTATATATATATATTTTATGTTTCATGTGTCATAAAATAGTTTTTGTTTTATAAAAATATTTTCCCGCAACATGTAGTTTTCCATTATGTTACCTTTAGTTACAAGGTGTATCATTAACCAGCAACAACTATACTTAATCCTATCAACCTTTTAAGTTACATGTCTTCTTTCATTGTACAAAAAAATATCATGTTGTGAAACCATCTAGCATAGCATACCGATTTAAATAAAGTTCCATTTGTTCATTTTTAAATCTTCTCGCACCATCATCAATTGACTTTTTCTATAAATAGTTAGTCTTAAGCAAAGCAATTTACATCTTCTCGCGATTTTTACCCTTTCCCTTTAATATATTGCCAGATTATATCCTGCTATCAGCATAACCATTGCACCTCATTGAGGTGCAAGTGCTAGTTTATTAAATGGGCATGTAGCTTATTTGCCACGCCTTTGCCCTTGGTTAATAGCTTGTCATTTCTAACACTAACATGGTAATGAAAGGGGATGGCTTGATAAAAAAAGTCAATGTATTCCTGACATTGATATTTATTAAATATGTTGTAGCCATAATTTTAATCAATGCCTCATCCCACAAAAGACCCAATTTTAAGCAAAGAAAAACCTTAAATTTCATTTCAACACTAAACTCGAGGCACACTAGGTTTGCTTGAGTTTCATTTTCCATGACTTAGTTTTATTTTCCACTACATTTCCCGATCGCCAAATTCATGAAACAATTTGCTACACCTTACAGGCATCTCCCATCCTCAGCCATGGCACTAGAGTAGAGAAAAAAAATCTATACTTTTTCCTCTATAAATATATTTTATTTTGCTAAAGAGGAAGGCATCTTGAAATGAAGAACCACCATGCCCTCCATAGAGGGTCAAGATTCTCTCTATAGAATGTTAGGATTTTGATTTTAATTTATTCCTGTACAAAGATTTCATTTCTTTTGAAAGACCCACTCTATTTCATTATGCTCAAACCAACTGTATACTTGCAATATTTTGCATACATTTTCATATGCATATGTACTTGTTCTATATATATATATAATATTTTTTGGCATTTACATGAATATGAATATTAAGATCGCATAAATAAAATGTTATACAACAATAGGGAATTTTGATTCTAAACCAATGTAGTTATTTTCTTGTGTTCTTGCTGCTATAGGACAACACTTAAATATACTTTTAGCTAATGTAATTATTTTCTTGCTGCTCTTCTTGTTGTAGAAGAACAATTAAATATACTTTTCAATAATGCAATTATGTTCTTGTTGCTCTTGCTACTATAGTAGAAGAACAACTAAATAAAATTTTACTTTTTAACTTTTATTTTATTTGATTTCTTCTAAAATAATTTTGAGTTTGAGAAATATATTTGATAGCATTTTAATATATATATGAATAGATTTTCTTATATTTCAACATATATATATATATATATATATATATATATATATATTGAATATGTAAACTATTTATTTATTTTTTATTAACTATATATATATATATATACTTAGTTCTACATATATCAAATGAAATGCGAATATAGATTTTGAGGTAGATGTATGTATTTATTTATTTATTTTTGGTTGAGGAAATTGCAAAACAAACTTTCTAATGCCTCACAGCTCAAACCCCAAAGGACATCAAGAACTCACAATAAAAGCACAATTTTTTTTTTTGAAAGTGAAACATAACATATAATGAACATTGACAACCAACACATATAATGCAGTTATACATATACATCATATACCACGTCCTCTAGGATACACATGACAACATTACTAAATGTAAACCCATACCAAGGCGATGATTAACTAACTATGAGTATTCCACTTAACCATTACATAGAGTTACTAATTGATGATCAAACATTCACAACATAATATAAATAAAACCATCTATCACATCTATGAACATAATTATAAATATTTCTACAGATACGACACCATTAAGGATTGCATACTGTGAAACGATAACACATAATAGTACCAAGTATCTATATACATTTCATGAATGACAAACATTCATCAGAGATTATACATTAAGGCAAAAGGTTACATTTGTTACAATGATAATAAAAGTTACATCGTACAAGAGTTACATTACACAATTCTTCCCTTATATCAATTGAAAGAGTGCATCAAGTACAAGAATAATACATCAATGAAGAATAAGGTACAAAGTGTAGAACAATCTTCAATCAAGTGAAGCTTTGGAATCTCTACATCCGCTTCCGCATCATGAACACAACCTGGAAATCCAATGGCATGCATAGCACATTCCACCTGACCACGTGGACCCAAAAGACCACCCCCCATGCTAGGAGTTGACAAGAAAGATCCCCATTTCTCAACCAAAATAGTCAAACAAACCAATAGCAAACCAGACTCCACAACAAGGATAACAACGACATAAGATAACAACCCATAACATTGCCATCACATAGCCACAACAAAAATAATGAAAAGTCCAACGAAACCAAATGCCAATATTATAGATCAACATTAAGTAACCATAAGAGGTGCCAACAATAATAGGATCCAAAGCCTTCAAATGAGATTGTAATATCATCCAACAATAAATATCAAGGGAACTTTTCATTAACATCAATAAAGTTTCCATGAGGCATGTATGCAACACTAAATGACTGAAAGGAGGCTTCAACAACAAACATCAAGAACCAATTGTCTCAACAAAAATAAGATATAACTGCTTCTAGAGGTACAATATCATGAAGGGGAACCAGCAAGGAGAGCAAGGTTGCTAAAGGATGGAGTGTCATCGCATAGGTGCTATGGGTTACCCTAGCATAACCTTCCTAGGCTATCAGATCACCCTAGCCACCTCTACCAGTTGTTGAACCCCCATGTCGCTATGCAGGATCAACTTACCTTGCAAAATTACTATGTAGAGACAAGGAAGTTGATCTTGCCATTCCAATCCTTCCCACTCATCCCAAGCCTAAATGAGCACTTGGTCCCATGAGTGATGCTGTATTATCTGAATTAATGTGAGATACTACCCAACCCCCTAATCAATTAATTAAGTTATCACTTGATTAAACACCCAATGAGTTACCCTGGACTAGCCACTTTGGGCATCGAACCCTCATTGAGAGCCACTCCCCCTTACTAGTAACACAATCTCAAAATCACAAGATACCAAAACCAAATGAAATATCAATCACCATGTGAGACATACATCATCCCACACTAGAACTTCATAGTAAAGAAAGCCACTTCTCAAGTGCGAGGCTTAACCCACCAAAATTAGACGAGCATAAGAGCAACCATTCAATAAATGAAAATGGAAACCAATTAAGAAGTAACATATTATTTCCCCTCCTCTAGAAGCTCAAGAAGAATGACTAACCAACATCCTAGGGTATGTGCAGGATCATGATGGGCTAAATAGTGGCAATATGATGGGTATGTGTAGGGTATGTGGCTGATGACTTTTCTTTTATCCAAAATTGATGAAACAAAAAGGGTTTTTAAAGGAGATTCTCAAATTTCCACCAATATAAATTATGCTTTACTTGGAATTTAATAAAGAATTACTATTCATTTTCTATTTGAATTATGACTAAATTCCTAATTGATAGGCTAATTGAAAAACATCTATAGCTTTCAAATAGTATCACATTTTTTAAATCTGAAACATGCACCACATTCTATGCTTTGCATACTATAGGATTGAAAAAAATGAATTTAATGAAGTTTTGACCAAGTTAAGGTGGTTAGACATACGAGTTTTTATATTTTTTAAAATTTGTAATAAAAAATTCATAATTAATTATTTACTTAGAAAAAAATTACAAAAAAGTATGCATCACATCGGGACATGAGTCCTCTACTTAAATCTAAAATATTATAAAAATAATTATCATTTTATTGTGGTTAGGGTGGTTAGACAGACACCTACTTATTTTTTCCCTGAAATTTAAGTACTACTGCATTGAAATTTCAAATTCTCACCAAATAGGTTTTTTAAAAAAAAAAAAACCTAGTGGTTTAGAAACTATAGTCAATTTGCTATAGATTATATTCTTACATATTTTTGAAATAATATAGATAACTTATTCAAATTTTTACATCAAGTTTCCTAACTTTGATTTTTAAAATTTTTTTGCCACTTAAAGGCCTCTTTTTTCTATGATGATCCTGCACATACCCGTCTAACCTTTTATACCAAGATCTAGGAGCTTGCTTCAATTCATATAAAAATTTATTTAATCTACACACCATATGTAGTTGTTTTATCAACTAAAATCCTTCTAGATGTTTCATGTAGAATTCTTCTTCTAGCTCACCATTCAAAAATGTTGACTTGACATCCATCTAGTAGACCTTAAAATCTTTATGAGAAACAAATGCTAGAAAAATCCTTATAGCTTCCATTCTTGCAACTAGGGTGAAAGTTTCCTAAAAATCTATGCCTTCTACTTGTGAGTAGCCTTTACACAAAAGCCTTTCTTTGTTTCTAACAACTTCTCCATTCCCATTCAACTTATTTATGAACACCCACTTTGATCTAATGATATTTTTATTTGTCGGTCTTGGGAGCAATTCCAAAGATTGACTCTTCTCAATCTTCATAAGTTCTTCTTTCATGGCTTCCATCCAATGTTCATCTTTACAAGCTTCACGTACAATCTTTGGTTCATTCTCAAAAATCAAACACAGATTCACTTCAACAACAAATTTGCTTCTAGTTAATATACCTTTTTGTCTTGTCACCTATAATCTGATTTTCTGAATGATTCTTCTATACATATCTAGGTGTCTTAGGGGAAATCATTAGAGAACCTTCTTCTCTTTCATTCTATTCATCTTTCTTCTCATGCTCATCCCTTTCATGTTCTTCAATCTCTTCTATTCTTACACAATCAGGTTCATTTGATACATGTCCGTCAATGTCAACAAAACTCTTCATTGTCTCATCAACGTTGACATTTGCAATGTCTACAATATTTCTCAATCTTTTATCAAAACATTTGTATACCTTTATATTAGTAGAATATCCAAGAAAAATTCCTTCACCACTTCTTGCATCAAACTTTCCCAAAGTTTCTTCATCTCTTCTAATATAACATTTGCTTATGAATACCTTGAAATACTTAACAATAGAAATTCTTCCATGTCATAACTCATAGGTATTCTTTCTATTATTTTCTCTTGCTTGAACTCGATTGAATACATAAACAAAAGTATGAATAGCTTCTTTTGAGTAAAATTATGGTAACTTAGCCTCAGTAATCATTGATCTAGCAACCTCTTGAACCATTATGTTTTTCCTTTCAACAACTTTGTTCTGCTAAGGAGTTCTTGGGGCATATAACTGTCTCTTTATTCCATTCACTTCACAAAACATATTAAACTCATTGGAGGTGAATTCTACACCTTAGTTAGATGTTAAGCATTTTATTTTCAACTTTACTTCATTTTCAACCATATCTTTGAATTTCTTGAATCTATCTAATGCATTTGATTTCTCTCTAATAAATGTAAGGGTATGTGCACGATCATGATGGGCCAAAAAGTGGTGATATGATGGGTATATGTAGGGTATGTGACTTTTTTTTTAATCCAAAATTGATGAAACAAAAAGGGCTTTAAAAGGAGATTCTCAACTTTCCACCAATATAAATTATGCTTTACTTTGAATTTAATAAATAATTATTATTCATTTTTTATTTGAATTACGACTAAAGTCCTGATCGATAGGCTGATTGAAAAACATTTATAACTTTCAAATGGTATCACATTTTTTTAATTTGAAATATGTGTCACATTCTATGCTTTACATACTATATGATTAGAAAAAAAAAATCATGAAGTTTTGAATAGGTTAAGGTGCTTAGACATACGAGTTTTTTATATTTTTTAAAAGTTGTAATAAAAAATTCATAATTAATTATTTACTTGGAAATAAATACAAAAAAATATACATCACATCTGGACATGAGTCCTCTACTTATATCTAAATTTTTATAAAAAAATATTATCATTTTATTGTGGTTTGGGTGGTCAGACAGACACCTACTTCTTATTTTTTCCCTGAAATTTAAGTACTACTGCATTGAAATTTCAAATTTTCACCAAATAGATTTTTTGTTTTTTAAAAGAAACCTAGTAGTTTAGAAACTACATTCACTTTGCTACAAATTCTATTCTTACATATTTATGAAATAATATAGATAACTTATTCAAATTTTTACGTCAAGTTGCCTAACTTTGATTTTTTTGAATTTTTCACCACTCAAGGGCCTGTTTTTTCCATTATGATTCTACACATACCCCCCACAAACAAGGGTAAAATGAAGCAACACAGTTCCAACAAAAAACTTCAACATATAAAATCCCCCCCTCAAGCCCAAATCAACTCAAGAGGAAAAACATCAATTTGGAACCTTCAAAACATACTTAAATCCATTAACATAATCCCATCAAAACCAACCACAAGATCAAATCCTCACAATGACCATTAGGCACAAATGAGCTCCCACTTACAACCATAAGCAAAACAACATAAATTCCAAAAATTGATACAATTCCTAACAAACATTAAAGCATTCAAGCAACCCTTACATCACGTACATGGATACTTCGCAAAAAAACATCACTTTCACATAGAACAATAATCAAATCATTTCAAAATTAATCACAAAGATAAAAAATAACATAATCATTCAATAACAAATCAACCGCAAATACCAAGAGTAAAATCATCCATCAGGCATCCAAGGAAGACCTCAATTTTCTCCATGCAAGATACCCAAGCACTAATAACCTGACCGAACATATAATTTGGCTAATAAATGCCTTACACAAAATCAATATCACAACAACAAGACAAACAATTGAATTCACAATCACACAAATTCAATTCATTTTATTACAACCGCAAATCCCTTATTTGAAACGAATAAAGATATCCAATACGTTCATTCTAATTTTCTACAAGCACAATAAAACTCCATAATATAATTTTAATCTACAAATATGCTAATTTCATTAACAGCTAACCTAAAGACAACCTAGAATAAATCTTTAATTTTCCATAACACAATCATGATACAAATTTATGAAACATTTTAAATAAACAATTTCATTTACACTTTATCTTTTCACTCATGGTGAAAGCATTTAAAATAATTAAATAAATTATATTAACCTATTTTACAAATATCCAACTATGCACTTATTAAGAGAGTTATTTTAGAAAATATATGCTTTGATCATGTCAAAGGCTACTTGATGAATCCTCGGTTCCATCATTTCACCACAATAACTTCATAAGTTTTCAATGAAACCTTTAATATATTTACCACACTTTTACATTGTTTTTCCTATGTAACTTTGTGAGGGTTGTTTCCCTTTTCAAGAAAATAGTTTCATGTTTAAATACTACACATGCCTACACCTTAAAGCCACTATATACAATTTTGAAATTCTAAGTAAATTAAAGATCAACACTAAGTTAATTAAGGTTAAAAAATGAACCAAATTAGTTATATATATGTATGTCATGCACTTGTAGTGAAAAAAAGTGCAAGTAAGTAGATGGAGGAATTTTTGTATTGGATATTACAAAGAGAACAAAGTACCCTTTAAGTGCTCATAGAGTGTTGGAGATTTTCCTGCAAAATGTGGAAGAACAGACAAGGCGCTAACACTATTTTCATAGAGTGCCCCCAAAGAAAATGTGTATTCGCAGATCTTGGGTGGAAAGTCCAGACTCCACAACTTTAGCCAACATCCTCTCTTGCTTTGACATTTATGCAAAATTGCGCGCATAGACCAGGCACGTGAACTATTTTTTTTTTTTAGATTATCACTCAGAAAATGTAATCTCATGGAATGCCAAATTACCCTCGGGTATCTCCAGCTGCCTTTGATCAAAAGGCTTTTGAAAATTTCCAGCAAATGAAACTGAGAGGTGTTAAATTAGTTTCATGCCAGAAGACAAGTGCACAGATTGGAGAAGCATTTTCCAGACACGTGAATCATCCGAAATACCTATATTTTATTAAAAATCACACTATTTTCCATATTAAATAATTACCTCACTTGGTAATAATTTATTAAAATATAATTTAAAACATTACAGTTTAATCAAATTTATTTAGTAAAACGTTTACTTCTCTTTTTTTTTTAACAGAGCAATTTAATTTTACTTATATATTAACAACCACCTCCAAAATTTCATAAGCTTAGTCTATTTAATAATTAATTTAATTTTATAAAAAATATCACTTTCCATAATTAATTAAAACTAATAAATTTTTTAATCTTTATTTGTTTCATTATCGTTAAACATTTAATCTCACCAGTTAAAATAATTAATAATTAAAATACATATAACATCTTTTTGTAAGACATTTAATTATTATTTTAATTCCCAATTAATTAAGTTACCTTGTAAATTAATTTAAATTGATTTTTCAAGGCCAACCCTAATATTTACTTTATCGCATAATTCAAAATCCATTAATCAGTGTAAACTAACAAACCCAACGTGACACACACAATTTAACTAAATAACTTACTCAATTGTCACGAAGGAAAAAAATGAAGGGGCACTACAAAATTTAACATAGATATTCATAAACTTTTATTGATACTTAAGTTTTCCATTCATAATAAAAGTACACATAATATATTTAAATAGTATTTACACCTTGTTCACCACACATTTAAATACACATACTAAGCATTCATTCAATTACAAAATAGTACATTTGAGTTTACATAGTATTTCCTCAACTCTTAATAAAAAAATAACCTTTAGTTCAGTCATTTCTTCTAGCACATATTTATAGAGTGTTTCATTCTTCTTTTCCAATAAGATGCAACCCTCTAAGTAAACCTTCCATATTACAATAAAACATATGGAATATAATGAAAACACACATATGGATAAGGCATGCTCTTTTTACCTTCCATTTTCAACAAAGTGTAGCTTTCAATATCACAATAATGTTTAATGGTACTATGAATCACACACACATGAGTAAGGCTTTCTCTCCACCCTATCTCATGGGCTCTAGCCATACCCCCAAGCAATGAATTCTTTAAGCTCCATGATGATAAATGGAGTCTTTTCTCAATTATTATAAAAGGATAAAACTAACATAGCACTAATTTCATGCGTCTAGGTTCTCTACTTTCTATTTTCAACCATAATCCATACACTATGTTACCTTCTTACATCCAATAAAAAAGGGTAAATAGAAATAGGAAGAACTTATCACTTTTATTTTAAATGAAAGGAATAAACTCTTGTATCCATCTTTCCTCTCCAAGACAAGCCATTTTGATAACTATCCTTTCAAAGAGGTAGACTCCTCTCCTCTTCTCATTCTTTCTAGCATCTCCACTCAAGTTCTCCCAGAGGAGAAATGGGTAACACCCACTATTTCTTCCCAGGGAAAAATTTAGTGGTGAATCTTCACCAATTGGAAAATTCTAGGAATCGGTCAATTCGAAATTGGAAAATTTCTCACACCGACAGGGTATCCAAATCGCCCAAAATTTACAAAACATAGGTCTAATGCATGTCGATTCACCAATAATTGTTTTTATGAGCATATTTAAGCAAAAAATTCACCATTGTTAAACTACATTTTTCAAATGGACTGACTAATATTTTTTTCCTAAATCCCAGAAGCATTTAATAAAAAAACACCTACATATTCACCAATACTATTAAAACGACATTGTATCAGGACCCATTTCACCAATTAAAATTTACAAATAGTTGCTTGTGAAGACTCATTTTTCCAATTAAAATTTATAAATAGTTGCTTATGAGGACCTATTTCGCCAGTAACATTAAAAAATAATTAAATTTGAGGACACATTTCGCCTTGAAAATTACGTATTCGCCAAATTTTTAATATACCATTTAAAAATCCTGCGGAATTCCCCAAATATGGAATCATGGATTGATATAAATACAATCAAAAGTGTCATTTATTCTTATAGATTTTGTTTGGTTCTGAGGTTCTACTTATCGATTCGGAAGTCAATGAAAGATGAAAACGTAGACTTAAAGGTGAGTGATCACTAATAATTTCTTCATAGTGTTATTATTTATAATAATAAGTGTTCTTTATCTCTTTTCCATTCTTGCTTCAGTATTAAAGATGATATTGAGTAGGGAATGTGATCTATATTATTATTCTCTGTCCTTAAACAAGAAGACATTTTTTTCCAGTTTTTTATTCAAAGTGAGATGAATATGTTGATCAAATTAGAGATATGTGTCGAGTGACTCGAGTAGCAATGGTAAGGCTCCTGCCGCTCTTGAGGGTGGTGAAACTACTCCTGCCACTCCTCAGGGTGATGAAAATACTCCTGCTGCTCCTCAGGGTGGTGAAACTACTCCTACCGCTCCTTAGGGTGTTGAAAATACTCTTGCCACTCCTTAGGGTGGTGAAACTACTCCTGCCGCTCCTCAGAGTCAGGGTGGTGAAAATACTCTTTCCGCTCCTTAGTGTGGCGAAGATCAAGAGACTGAGAGGCCATCAAAAAGCCCAAAACTTAGACGTACCATACAGTCTTACTTTGGAATTTCCAAAGCTTCTGATCAATCAGGTCAAGATGGAGTTGCATCATCAACTCTTCCACCAAATATTGGTAGCATTCACAATACCTTAGTGCCAGTGGAAGGTCAAGTTGAGATTGTCAATGATTTAAATCAAAATGTATCAAATTCAAATGGGGATGGCAATACCACAGAAGATGCTCCAAGGGATACCCTAGTTAGCTAGAATGGGATAATTGAATAGGATGAGGATGATGTTGGCAGCAAGAAAAGGAAAAACAAAACCAAAAAGGGGGCATGAGTGGGAAATGACAAGGAATTTTTGAACTTGGTTGGTTGTCAAAGTACCCATTCATTGTAGCAATTGGGGAACTAGATGATATTGAAAAAAAAACACATGCCAAATGTACGATTTGTACTTGGAAATTGGGAAAACCCAAGAGGTTGCAGCTAAAGATTGACACTAAAGAAAAACATATCGGTAAAGTTTATGAAAAAAATCATAGATAGAAAGGAACAATCAATCTTATGATGGAAATCAAAGGAAGAATGTCTTCATGTTAGGTATGTCATGGATTATGAAGAGCATCACCAAAGCTTGTCGAATCTTGCTACATGTAAAGGTACACTTGAGGCTCAATTTGGAAAAGCAATGGAAGGAGAAAATATGTCAAAAACTGTTCAGATGAGTGTTGTTTTTCATATTTTGTCTAGAGGGCATCCTATGACAAACTCCCCTAAATATTTTGGTTTATTATCTTTTTTTAATGTTCCTCACTATCCCTACACACATTGGTCAGTAAATGCTGGATGGGAATGGGAAAAGTGTCTTGCTACAGTGGAAAAGGAAGATTTAAAGGTGAAAGTAAAAGAGTCAAACTTCATTGCATTATCTTTAGATGAAGTTACTACGGTAGACAATACGTCTTGGGTTTGTATGCATTTTTATATTGTACAACAACATGTTCACCAAGCTCATCTTATCTATGTTCATAAAATGAAGGAAAGTTCAACATCACATAATATATTTGAACTAGTCAAGAAATATTGAATGAAATTGCAGGTATGGATGAGTTGACAATTGCAAAAAAGTTGGTGTGTTTAGGAGATGATGGAGCTATAGTGATGCAAGGTTAAAGGACCATGTTTGCATAATGTTACAAACTACTTGTGCACCATACATGCTTGGCATTCACTGCATGGCCCATAGAATAAATTTGGCACACAAAATTGTAAGCAAGTTTCCTACAATATCAAAAGTTGAAAATCTAGTCTACGAGATCCACACATACTTCTGCCGAAGTCCCAAACATTTCACAAAATTTTAGAATTTTGTTGAGGGAATAACACAAGGAAACAAGCTTCTCAAGGATGTTGATACTAGAGGGATCTCCCTGTATGGACCAACGCAACGAGTTCTTTCAGAATATCAATCCTTAATTAGAGTGATGTACGAAAATCGCACTAGGGTAGACAAAGCTCTTGACCTCTTGTATAGGTTAAGCGATATAGAGACACTCTTTACTTTAGCTAGTCTTCTCCCCATGCTAGATGAAATGAACAGTCTTGTCAAGAAAGCCGAAGATAGAGCTATGTATATTAATGAATATGCCAATCTGCGTAAACACACATTCTTCGCCCTCGATCATCTATATCTAGATCTAAAACAAGATGGCATAGATTATAACCTGTGGTAGAAAATTATTGATTTGAATGATCTTGATAATTATTTAAAGTTTAATGTAAGCGAGAAATTATGTATCTGTGTACGTGGATATGAGATACACATGTACCAATGTAAGACTACCAGGCACTCTAGCATAGAAGTACCTGTTAATGAGGAATATTTTAAAGACATTATTAAATCTGTTGATGATAATTTGAAGGAGATTGCAAAATATATTTCCTCAGAGATTCATGAAAGATTCCCTTGAGATGAAATAATTGAAGCCATGAGTATTGTGTATCCTCAATTTTGGGAAAACTAAGATAACCCAAGATTTTTTCATGCTCAAGTAAAAATCTTGATCAAACAATTTTCAAAAACTATAACAATCAATGAGTAGAAAATAGAAGGAATTTTAAATGAAGATAAGCTAAGAAAGAAATGTAAGGATTTTGTAGTAGCTATTAAGGACCAGTATAAATCCATGGGAAAGGACAAGGCCTTTGAACCAGGATCAATAAAAAGGGTTTGGAAAAACTTAGGTCAAAGTGAAATATTGTGTGATAAGATATCAGAATATTTCAAACTTGTTGATTTATGTCAAACAATGATATTGGGGTCAATGGAGGATGATATATTTTTTAGTACATTAGGATTTTTGAAATAAAAGTTAAGAAACAAACTAGACAAGAATTTGGAAAATTGCTTGAGGATGAAAGGAACTACGTATAATATCAAAAAATTTCCTTTTGATAGGGCACTCACAATCTAGAGGTCCACATGTGAAAGAAGAGGGACTGGTCTGTGCAACACTCCAATTCCAAAGGTTGGTACTGGTGGCACTGCCATGGGTAGTGAGATTGGGATAGATGACATTGACGAAAAATGACATAGTGAATGTTGAATTTGAGACATAGGTCGAAGAAGGTGAAGAGCAAACTCAGAATCAAGAGCTTCAAGATGAATCTTTTACTCTATCTGATGTTGAACGTCAGTTTTAGGAACCTTACTCCATTTGGGAAATGGAAGAGAATTAGAAAATTTTAGGTATTTATACCACACTATAAGATTCATGGATCAGTTTCCATTGTTCCAAACTGCAGTTGATGATATTTTATATTGTATTGAATGAAAATTGAAATTGTGAATCATTGCACTTCATGAATCATATTCCAAACTTTAGTTGATATTTTATATTGTATTCCATGAAATTGTGATATTTTATATTTTATATTGTATTCCATGGTATTGAATTTGATATGTGTTTCTGCATCATTTTTAAAGAACAACACTTATCACTCAACTCATAAATTCCTATTGCATTTCCATTAACAAAATCTTTGATAAATAACTCAAAGAATATTAATCCATTCCTTGAACATAAGTTAACAATTCAACATCCACAACTTATAAGCTAACAGAAGCTAACAGTTCAACATAAATAACTTACAAAGACATCCACACAACTTAAACAATAAAATCTTAAACTACCAAATCACCTAAATTATTAAGAGAACTCCTTACACATCCATCACCATAAAATATTTATTCACAGATAAACATTCCACAACAATGAAATTAACCAAAAATTTATCGTTCCAATAATAGACAATCCACTAGCGAACTACTCAACAAAAGCACAATAAATCCACATAGTACACACCATAAGTCAAAGATTGTTCTTGCATGAACTTCACCATTGTCTTTCTATACTGAAATAACAGAAAAGCAATATAAATAGCAGAGTTTTTTTGTCTTGATAACGGTTCCTTCAAGACAACCATTTTAGAAATTAAAGTAAAAAGTATTTGAAGTATCAAGAGAGCCAAATTAAAGAAAATAACATAAAAAATAAAAAATAAATAGCACCAACTCCTTCGCTTTCAATATTTTCCACCTCCTCCTTCAGTAACGCCTCTTGTGCGTTTAATCTTTGCATGTATTCCCGGTACTTGGTGAAAATTGCGGTGATGTTTTTGCTCCTTGGCTTTGTAGTAATCTGTAACCTAGTTCTCCATTTTCCCAAAGCCTTTTCAGAATCAAACAACATTTGAGATCTTCTCTCTTCTACAGAATTATAAATCTTTAGGTGGAGCTCCATTGCACTTAGTTTCGAGAAGGACTCCAATGTCATTGTAGTAGGATCATATATTTCTTTATTGAATTTCTCTCTAAACTTTAGAGAGATCTCTCTTATATCTAGAATCCTTTCATCAAACTCATCAGTAATTTCTGCTCCCAGAATATGAAAATGTTTTTTAATTTCCTACAACATTTCATAATATTTTTCAAGTTTTTTCTTAATTTCATTCACCAGATTATCATATATATTAAATTTCCATTCTAATGAATTGGACCAGGAAGGGTCTATCTCCTTAGGATTATTCAAAATTTTCTCACCAATTAGTATCTTCAAATCCATAGAGTTCAATTCTTTCATTTCCTGAGAGAGCACACAAAGACTCGTTTGATCTTTTCTGACATCCTGAAGTTCTCCTACTAACTCCTTCCTCTTGTCAAGAACTCGAGTGTAAAACTACAAAGATTTATTCAGAAAGAAGATAGCCTCTTGAGATATTGTTTTGATCCCCTCACAAGCAGCTCTGGAATAGCTCAAATTATTTTTAATTTTGTCTATGGTGAGCACATCGATGCCCTTTACCTTAGGCTAAGAACTTGAGGCTTCATCAAATGTAGGAGGAGTGGCCATGGAAGAAATAAAGTTACTCAATGAGAGGACTTGAGATTGCAGTTTTATATTTTCTTTCCTCTATTCTTTCACTCTTTTAATCAAGGTGATGATTGAATAATTGGCATGGTACATATCACCTTCCAGTGTCGGAGGCCCCATATCAACATGTGTGACTTTGTAGTCTACCATTGTTATTTCATCTTCATTTAAATCCTTGATAGGGTCAACAATTTCTAACATTTGATTTCCAGAAGTAGCATCAGTCACCATCCTTGACATCCTCTTGGCTTTCTTAGGTTTTGAAGAGCTTTGAAGTAAATTTGCAAATGTATCCACTCCAACTGTCATTGTAGGAGTATACTTTCTCTTCTTCTCCACCGCTTTTTTCAGCCATCCTGGTGAGGCTACTACTAGACCAAAATCTTATTTTCCCATAATAGTTTCTTTAGGAGCGGTAGAAGTGAAAGGTGGATTATCAGGTAGAGAAGAGGGAATTTCAGAGTCTTCAAACATAGGAGGAAAGATATTATCTTCAGCGATCTGTTTAAAGATAGCTTCAAAATCTATAGACACAAGTTTTTCTTGATTGGTATTCTTCTTAGGGGTAGGAGAAAGCACACTGTCTTGTTCACAAATGCTATTCAAATTGACTATTTCTTATGGCCTATCACCATCACCTCCTAACTGAGAATTCGCACTAGACAACCTAACAAAGGGTTTCCTAATGATACACTTGCACTAGATTCTTGTGTAGACCCCTATTCATTCTTCTGTGATGACTTCGGCTCTTGAACAGGACCAAAAACTTGCCGCCATTTCCCATACAACCAGTCCTGGGTTATTTTTAGCACTAGGGCAGCACACATCCTCATATCTAAAATTTCACTTTGGTTCCAATCAACCCTAGGGTGGGATTTATCAGACAATTTTTCATATCTAGGATCTAAGATTATTGAATCCTCAGCTACATTTTAAGGAATGTCAAATTGAAGACTGAAAGCCTATATCTATTTTAGCATTAGCCTCATATAATCTCTTCTCAAAAATTCATTCTCATTGACACATTCTTCCCAGAAATCTTTGATAGATGGGTGATGCCAATATGAGCTCAATCCATAGATATTTTGCTTCACAAAACCATTATTGTCCAAACTAGCTCTCATAGACAAATTATGGAGGTTATATTCCTTAAGAAGTCCTTCAGCTCCCCTGGCCATTTGGTTTGTTTTGCACAAAAAAGAAGGGGTCTCCAATGGGAAGGCATACCCTCATTTCCCCATGTTTGTATACTTAATATTAACCATTTCCATTTGTCGACAAACATCCAGAAATATCATTAAATCTTCAAGATACTGAAGTAATTTCAATGGGGCTTTCTCAAAACCCCCTATTCTCAGATAGGAAAACTTATCAAATTGGATATAAAAACTCCCATATTTTGATACAAGAGAAATCGATTCAGGGGAAAGGCGCATTTCTAGATTTCCATCTAGCTTTGTCATGGCCTCCATTAAAAATGCATCATTAACACAACAAAAATCACCCATTCCAATTTTTTTAGTGAACTGAGGAAATCATTTATACATAGGTGTATCAAAATCTAGGGTTCCTTGCAGCTCCAACCCTAGCCAAAAGGACCTCTGACTACCTAAAATGTAGGTCAAGCAAGAACACATACATAAAGTAGCAGTCTTACGGAAATTAATTAATTGCTCATTCAAATGGAAGCAAATAACTTTAGCCCTGTCAGTGAAAATTTTCTCATCACAAACTGTCAAGATAAACCAGTACATCTAATCCTCAAATAACTCAACTTGTGAATTCCCAGCAACGCGGTGCAATAAAGCAATAACATTTGCAATTTCTCCCTTAAAATGCAATCTTTTGAGTTTATTTGGCAGTTGCAACTTACCTGTCCTTCAGTCTTCAGCCAGGTTTTGGCCATGGAGTTCTTACACCAGTATTTATTCACTTCAAAAAATTCACCTGCCACTATGACAAACATTTCTTCTAGAGGTTCCCTTTCTAGAATCCCCAATGCTCGGGAAATAGCTTCAAGAGAAATTTCTGCAATTACAGTCTCGTTCGCAGCTTTAATTTCCTGTGTTTGCAAAATGTACCTTCTCGCACATGCACTTATCAGGTCCACACTCAACATAGCTTCCCGAAACCCTCTAGCCTAAGCTAGCCCGCTTTCTAAGAGTTTTATATCCAGCTTAGACTTGTCATCCCTCTCTAGGCATGCCCAAAATTCTTCTAACTTAAAAGGTCTAAGCTCTGTATCCCTTATGCCAACTGTATGTTCACTCTGCATGAGCGCAAAATGCAATTTCACAAAGAAAGAATATTTGTACCTCAAAAGTACTGGCCTTGGTAAAGAAAAAGAATACAAGCTAAATGTCTGAGTAAAAAGAATGTTTGCACTTGAGAAGTACTGGCCTTTCCAAAGAATGAGAATGCAGGCTAAATTTCTGAGTAAAACTTCACCATGCACTTATGTCATTATTTTTTATAGGACGTGCATTGAATGCAGAATTCAATTTCATTCCTCAAAAAGAAATCCTTGAAACATGAATGCTTTTGGAAATTCCTCAAAAGACAACTCTAGTTGAGTCCGTACATAAGTCCATAATGTCACATGTTCACTGAAACTAGGAAACTTAGAACCAAAGTCTAAAGTTTTGAAGTTTTTGAAACCTTTGACCCACTGAATACAAAGATGACCAAGAAACTAGAAAGACTTGCAAGTTTGCAACTCAACAAAGTGAACCAACTCAGGGAATTGGGAAGTTATGAAAATTTATAACTCCGTGACAAGGTTATAAATTATAAAACTCTGATGACTAGTGACCGATAAGGTTATAAATTATAAATCCCTGAGGACTAGCGACTAAGGTTAGGAAAAGCACCAAAACCATGACTTTGAGTGATAGTAACCACAACAAAGAGACTAACCAAAAATCTATCATTCCAATTCCAATAATAGATAATCCACTAACAAAATACTCAATAAACTCATAGATAATACACCGTAACTCAAATTTTACATATGCATGAACTTAAGTTACTCAACAAAGTGAATTATACATGAATTATTAATGAAATTTGATCAATAATATTTCATTAATCTTCTTTCTCATTATGTATTAATGTATGTTTTAATTCTAGATCTAGTTTAATGGACCAGTTAAAGTACCTTGATTAAAGCATGAATTCATATAAATGTTTAGTGGATCTGATAAGTAGTACTATTCATGGAGATTGAGTATTGATGTGTGAATTGTAATGCAATTTAACTAAGATTATGGATGCCTGGAATTAAATTCACCTTATAGTTCATATTTTAATTGTGTTAAAAGTAAAACTTGAATATGTACTAAGCAATTCATCACTCAGCTCAATGCTTAATAACATATTAGCAATAGTCTTAGTAGCATATACAAAAATGAACATCAACAATCGTTTAAAGTGTATCTAGTAGTTGAAACCACTATCAGACTTTTTCTTCAAATGAAAAAATAAATAATACAAATAATTTATTATTTAACATTGACACATTGGTGAATTCTGAGTTGGAACAAAGACAACTCTTCATAGAGCTGAGTTGGAACTTGGAAACCCATATTATCAAAAATCAAATCACTGCAACACCTTTTATAGCAACTTCCACTGTTCAGGTCATGGAATTGTCATTTGTTCTAACTGATGTTGTTTGACTTGAAGATTTGTTAACAATTCATGATTCAAATTGGAACCCGTCTTGCATTCTTTAGTCAATTTTTCATTCAAGGTTAGCAATGGTTTTATGGAATCCAAGTAGTTCACCACATATGGGTTCTAAGGAAACTAGCCCAAATCAATCTTCATTGCATCCTCCATCTTCTTTCTAAAATCATTCTTTCCAATGAATCACTCATTTTTCTCAAAATCCTCTAGAAAACCATGTTCTATGAAGTTCCTTACCTTTTCATCCACCTTCTTCATCTTGTCTACAACCAAATTCAAATATTCCTTTGTTTCACACATTCTCAAACACTTTTCAATGATAGATGACAACGTCATTGATGTAGCAAGCTGATTAGTAATCCCTTTTGATTTCAAAAAATTGTCACTGGCTTTGTAGACTATTTGTTGAATTTCTTTTGTATATTTCTCTAATGCCAGCACATTTTTGTTGTCCACTAAATATTTTTTGAGCTTCTTATGATGTTTGATAGCATCAATCAATTGAAATGTGTCACACAAATGATCAATCCCCTGCATTATTTCATCTCAAATATTTTGTTTCATATGGCTCATTTTCTCTCTACAAAATGAAGATAACTTATTTTGAAAAGTCTCAATTTTATTTTTTTCTTCCATCACCTCTACCACCAATCTTTCATTTCTTTTTCTTTCCTTCTCCAATTTTTGTTTCCACTACGCTTTTCCATTCACAATTCTTAGTCTTCATTTTTCTAAAGTGGATTTTTCCTCATCATATTTATTGTTGCTCTCATCTAGCCTTTTCTTCAGTTCATTCAATGCAGTCTCATTCTACTTATCCTCTTTGCTTGTTAATGCAGAGGCATAATTTTTTATTCCTTTTTCTAATTCATTGCTCTTGTTATCTGTTGCTTTCTTCTTTGCTTTCTCATTTTCTAGGTCTTCCTGTAACTTTTCAATTTTAGTCTGCAACCTTTTTTTTCTCTCTATCTTGCTTTAGCAACATTTGATGTGTACACCAATTCATTGTTCTTCTTTGATACATTAATTTTGTCAGTATTTCTAAGTCCAAAAAAATCCAATTGAATATTGTTCACCTGGAATTCAAATCGAGCCATCTGATTTGCTAGTTTGTCTTGAACTAAGGGAACAAGAAATGTGTACTCCATGATTTCTTTATTTGTGTCAAATGTGGGTAATACCATGGTCGTGGCAGGCTCTGAAGTTACAATAGATGCACTCTCCATTAGCTGCTTCTTTTCTTTTTTTATTCATGTATGATTTCTTTTTAAACTCTTCAATGTAATCAAAACCTAGGGACATAGGAACAATGTAATGCTTGAATGGTGAAGGAATAGGAGTAGTAGTACTTGTAGTTGCTAATTACATCACAGTCAGGCTAATTGGCACTGGGTGGTGCCTGGAAATAACTCCTTTTATGGTGGATCCACTGGTAGTGTGACTTGGACCTGTCAAAATCCTTTGCCTCTTATGTATGCCTTGATCACCTAGTGTTTCTGTGGTATATTGTATTGTTGTACTCTTGTGTGTAGTTTTTTGTTGTAGCACATGTTGACCACTACTAGTACTACTACCCATAACATTGCCATCAGAGGTAGT
Organism: Sequoia sempervirens; assembly: GCA_007258455.2. Classification (NCBI taxonomy): domain Eukaryota; kingdom Viridiplantae; phylum Streptophyta; class Pinopsida; order Cupressales; family Cupressaceae; genus Sequoia; species Sequoia sempervirens. The sequence goes on from VDFB02168118.1 coordinate 65,434,514, forward strand.
GCCAGTTGCACTAAGCTCTCCACCATGGGCATGTCGTCATTGTGTTTGTGTTTGACCATGAGGATGAGAATTTGAAGCTCTAACAAATTGACTTGTATGGCCTAGGTCTACTTTTTCACCTCCAATCCCAAGGCCATAAAAATAACTTGATTTTCTATAATCTACATCTATTACCATCCAAGGGCCTTATCTTTGGGATCCCAAAGGACCACCTTCATAACCCATTTTTTCAGCTATGGTTGCTTGAGTAGTATATGCTTCTTTTGTGGCCTCACTTAAACCAAGTTTGAAATTGACATGGCTTCCTTCTTCCCTATCATCATTAGATTCATGATTAGTTTCTTTATCTTCTTGTTCATCTGGATGCTCTATATTCCACAGTTTTCTAAACTCACTGTCTCCTTCGTTATCTCCATACTCTGTAAGAGCTCTTGGTTCACCTAGCTCCTTCCTCATAGACCAAAAGGCAGTAATTTTTTATTTGTGACCAATTTTTTTTGTAACTTTCTTCTCTAGAGAACCTGGCACTTTTACTCTACTACATGGTTTAGCCCTAATCCAGTTACCCACAGTGTGTTGATACTATTAACTTGCATTCTCTTTGAGGTCTTATTCTCAGATGAAAATGTAAGTTATGAGGTATGTGTACCATATGTTTTTGGATCATAAATATCATGGTATTCATCAATGAAACCTAGGGTTTTAAGCAATTTTGCATAATGTATTTTTTTTATCTAACATTGCTCTAGTGGTACTGTTGGTAGACATGCTTATACAATGTGAAACTGTGAATTCCCTATTATTCTTCCTTAATTTTTCTTAATTATTAAGTCTCTTAGCCCTAAACCCAAACTTCAAAGTTTGACAAAATAAGATTTTAAGAAATGTCAAATGATGAAACGCAACCACATGAATTTTTTCACTTACGCGACTTTTGATTCTTGTAAAGATTAATGCTGACAGTCATGGAAATTGGGTTTTTGGAATGGATTTTTTAGAAGTGGAACTATGGAACCCAGAACAGGGTGGTGCCACGATGTGCTACAATGAGAAAACTAAAGACTAAAATCTCCCCGTGTGCTGACCCTCTCACTTAAAAATATAATCACTTAGCAATATAAATTGAAAGTACTTTTTTCAGTCCTATATTGACAACAAATTCTAAAGAATCTAAACCATTGATCTTTATAAATCTAATGGTTATAGGGTGATTCTGAACATTTAGCTTTGCAACCCTAGCACTTCATGTATTTGATTCTGTAATGCAACTACAACCATACATCAAATGTTCATCGAATGGTTGAGTAATTTATGATATATATTATAAAGAGTAAACATGTGTTTTAAAGTTTTTCTCAACCTTTAATATGCTAGAATTCACATCAATTCCTTTATAAAATGAATTAAAATGTCACATTAATAGCACAACCATTAATAGCACAGTAACACTTAACATTGTAAAAGAATTAATAAAAGGAATTACAATGTCACATAATCACATTAATAGCACAACCATTTATTTTTACTACAACTGAATGACAATTGTCAATTTCACATTATTACATAGTACAAATACAAATGTAAGTGCAAGCGCCAAGATTTTTCCATGGTCTCTAACTCTCAGTCATTTGAAAATAAATGCATGGAGGGGGGCCATCGCCAATCATAGTTTCTGAAAAATATGCATGGGGAAAGGGGGGCCAATCAAACGGGGGAAATTGGAGATATTAAAGATACAAAAAGTACATATCCCCTTTGAAATTAGAGTCATGTAGAAGATGAGGGGTTGTAAAAATACTCCCATCTTCTACTTACTTCTTCCATGCACTTGAAGAGCACTTATCTCCATTAGAGCTCCCCATCCTTGCTCAAAACCTGTCTGAGAAGTCTGGTCAACCAAATCAAATTCTTTCCAATTCCATGCATTCTGAACTTGAAGGAAATTGGTCTTTTACTCTATAACTACATAACTGCAGGAAGGAGAATTTAGAGTATCCCCAATAATACTAGATCATCTTCTTCATGAATCCTTATTAACCCTACAAAATGAAAACCCTTATGACAATTCAATCATTGCACTCGAGAGTAAATAGTATAGCCTTTAGCTTTCAATGAATTATTTCATTTGTACTCACTATCCTTATTTATGGGCCAATAGTGCCACTGATAGTGCCACGACCATCCTGGTCCATGTGTACACCTCACATGTGTCATGTGTGAGGTTGGGTTACTATAGTGATAATCACGATTCACGCAAACCAAAAAAACAAATTAATCGATTTGAGTACTTAACTTTAGTATTTGTATTGCTTTATGCTTTACTTTTAATTTTTAAATCTACATGCAATTATTTCATAAATAGATAATTTCTTAAAGGAAAAAAAACTAATATGAATAGTTTCATCATTTGCTTTTCTATGCTTTTTAATAGCACAATTTCTATGATTTCATCAATTTATTTTTAATAGCACAACCATTTATTTTAATACAACTGAATGACAATGTCACATTATTACATAGTAAAAATACAAATGTAAGTGCAAGCACCAAGCTTCTGTTGGACTGCTAGTGAAAACATAAATGTAATACATGTTTATCTGAAAATAATGGGACTTTCTAGGTCAACCATGGGCTCTGAAAATAAACACATGGGACTTCCTTGATTAGCCAGTAGCTTTGAAATGAATGCATGGAGAAAAGGGGGCCAATCAAACTGGGGAAATGGGAGCTGTGAAGATACAAAACATACTTCTCTCCTTTGAAAATCAAAGTCATGCAGAAGATGAGGGGTTGTAAAATTGTTCCCATCTTTTACTTGTAGCTTCTATGCACTGGGAATAGTGGTAATGCCCATCAAAGCACCTCTCCTAGTTATAAACTTATCTAAGAAGTCAGGTGAACCAAATCAACTTCTTTCCAATTCCACCTATTCTGAACTTGAAGCCTGAATGAAATTGGTTATTGAATTTGTGACTACATAACTACAGGCAGGAGAATTTAGAGTATCCCCAATAATGCCACATGATCTTCTTCTTGAATCCTTATTAACCCTACAAAATAAAAACCCTTACGACAATTCGAACACTGTACTCAATAGTAAGGCCTTTAGCCTTCAACGAATGATTTTAGTTGTGCTCACTAGTCACTATCCTTATTTAATTATTTATGGGCCAACAGTGCCACCAATAGTGCCACTACCAGCCTGGTTCCTATGTACACCTCACACGTGTCATGTGTACACTATGAGGTTACGTATACCGAATAATCATTATTCACAATGGAAATTCGAACAAACCAAAAAACTAGCTTAATCAATTTGTGTAATAGTAACTTAAGCCTTACATGTACAATTAAAATGTTTAATTTGATTGACGTCTAGCTGCATGCAAATTGTACCTCAAGCTGACAAGTGACAAGATGTCAAAATCGCCAGACTCTAGTGTCACTCGAATGATATGAATTATGAAAATTTGAAATCATTACAAATCTTGTTTCATTAAAGCTATGAATGATGATCTATCCAATCAATCGCTTCAGATGATTATATGGAATTAATCGCCATGACCAGTATGACTACCACACCTTCAAAAATATTGAGAATTTCAATTAAATGAAATGTAATATGTCGAGTCATTGAAAAGAGAGAAATGAGCCTTGATCTTGCCACGTGTCCACATCTAACGTTTCTAGTGTTATTCTAGAGGTTTCAATTCGCAAGTCTACTACTTCAGAGATTTACTTGCGGAATGCACCTACAACTATCCATCAAAAATTCATCGAATGGTTGTGGTTAGATTGATTTGCAACATCCTTTGTATAAAACATTCTTAAGTTTTTAAGCATTGGTCCTACGTTCTTCCTAGGCGGTCCCTCTTTTAAAACAAACTTAATGCACGTGCATATTTATACCACTTAAGTTCTTCTATTGCTCATTGCCAAAATCCAACCCATTGGATTCATTACCACGATGATGACCCTTGATCTTGCCACGTGTCCACATCTAATGGTTCTAGTGTTATTCCAAAGGTTTCCATTCACAAATTTAGTGCTTGAGAAATATGCTTCTGGAATGAAACTATAGTTGTCCATCAAAAATTTGTCAAACAGTCTTGGTCCATAATGTCGCATGGTCGCTAAAATTTAGAACCTTAGAACCAAAGTCCAAAGTTTCAAATTTTTTGAAACTTCCGACCCACAGACTACAAAGACGACCAAGAAAGACTTGCAACTAAGTTACTAAGGCAGTGAGGCTAGGAAAAGTACCAAAACCTCAACTTTGGTTAATTAAGATAGGAAAGGTGACAAGCATGGTGCATTTATGGAGAAGGCTAGCGAAATGAGGTGTTATAATTACATTCACCTATCACCCTCAACACTTCTTCGAGTTCAAGTGTATGGATAATAGGATTGTATCCTTTCAGAAGCGAGTAATAGGTTGGAAGCTAGTGAAATAGAAAAGAAATGGAGGCCAGTTTCACCATGACATCGCGGAGGAAGCTGGACCCCTTTGTGGGTAAAGCATCCGTGTATAGGTTGCGAGGTTTATTTCTCTACAAGGAAGAGCAGGTGGTGCAAGTAGTTCTAATATTGTTGGGGGATGGATTTGAAAAATTGACACATAGATTTAGAATGAATATGGATATCTATTCGTTGGTCATGGCTTGAGGTTTAGACTTAGGAGAACTAGTGAACGAGGTGAGGAGAGTAATGAAAATTGTGGTGTATAAAGATTTTATAGTGGTCATATTGGCTATGAACTTGTAATCTTTCTACAGCTTGGGTATAGGTCATTGCTTGTTTGGGTAGTACAAAGGCGTAGTTGTTTAGGGAAGTTTTGATACTCTAGTTTTTGAGCTGGTTATTCAGATTTTTTGGTAGTTTTTGGATGTTGCTAAGTTTGTAGAATCTGTATCTTTTTCTTTATAATTAATAAAATAAAAAAGTATCACCGATCAACTTTTTTGGTAGTTTTTGGATGTTGTGAACTTTATAGAATCTGTATCTTTTACTTTATAATTAATAAAATAAAAAAGTATCACTGATAACAAAAAAAAACATTCTTAAACTTTTAAGCCTTGGTCCTACATTCTTCCTAGGCGGTTCATTTGTTAAAACAAACTTTATGCACGTGCATATTTCTACCACTTAAGTTCTTCTATTTCTCATCACCAAAATCCAACCCGTTGAGTTCATTACCATGATGATGACCCTTGATCTCGCCATGCGTCCACATCTAATGGTTCTACTGTTATTCTAGAGGTTTCAATTTGCAAATCTAGTGCTTGAGAGATATACTTTTGGAATGCAACTAAAGTCGTCCATCAAAAATTCATCGAACGGTCATGGTTAGATTTATGTGCCATATCCTTTGTGTAAAACGTTATTAAGTTTTTAAGCCTTGGTCCTACGTTCTTTCTAGGTGGTCCCTCTTTTAAAACAAACTTAATGCACGTGCATATTTCTGCCACTTAAGTTCTTCTATCACTTATCGCCAAAATCCAACTCGTCAGATTAATTACCATGATGACAACCCTTGATCTTGCCACGTGTCCACATCTAACGGTTCTAGTGTTATTTCAGAGGCTTCCATTAGCAAATCTAGTGCTTGAGAAGTATACTTCTAGAATGCAAGTACAATTGTCCATTGAAAATTCATCGAACGATAGTGGATTTGTCACTGAATTTAATTGGCCAATGAATTTTTTTATTCGTTTGATCATATTATGTTTAATTTTCCAAAAAAAATTCTTAATCATTTAAAAATAGGTTTAATTCACCAATGAATTTTATTTTTTAGTTTGAAAAATAAATAATCACCAACCAAATTTTTTTTTGGTTTGAAAACAGGTTTAATTCGCCAATGGAAATATTGTATTGGTTTTCAAAAATAGATTTTAATCGCCAATGAAAATATTTTAGTGGTTTTAAAAAAATTATATTTCGCTAGGATTTTCCATAGTCTTCTAGTGATTACAAAAGATTCACCAATGGGGATTTTTTTCACGAAAAACAAAAAAATTTGCCTCTAAAATTAATATTTTTTTTGAGAAGTATGAAAGATTCGCCAGGATTTTATAGCTTCTTCAAGGCGGGGGTTTCTTAAAGTTTTCCCTAATTCTTCCTCTCCAAAATATATAGGATTTTTCAACTTGCAACCTCTTGGGTGGGAAGGTGTGGAGTTTACCTACCTCCATCAATGAGAGTCTTTTCCTTATTAAAGAGGAAGCATGCACTTGGACAACTCGGACTTCATCTTTCTATCCCATCCTCCCCTCAAAACTCGTCACTCACCATTATGAGTACTTTTCAAGGGTTAAATCATGTCCTTAGGGAACTATTTTATGTCCACTTGACCTCTACCACTATAGTATAGACCCTAGGGGGTTTACTTTTGCATCCCAACCAAAAAACATGACCAACAATCCTCTGTAAAGGCCCATTTAATGACCCATCCGAAATTCAAACTGGGATAAGGGTTCCTAACCTCTAACCCCACTTACACCCACATGAAACATATCCTCACAACCCAAAAATAAACTATCCCTTTAATATCAACCCTCTCTACGTCAACATATTAATTTTATTTCTTTCTAAGCTCCAAAAAGGGGTTAAATTCATAACTGCAAGATGTCTTTCTGATTTACCCATTGGTCTTCCTTTCTCGTACTAACACCACTACCTTCCTGCACAATACCAACATGATCATAAATAACAATTGCATATCAAATAAATCTATTAATTGAACATTCTAAACTTTAATCATATAATAACCCATTTAAATTCCAATTTGTATTCCATAACTAGTATACGAGTGTATTCCACCTTCATAGTAGTGACAACAATGTCAAAATTAAATTCTAGAATATCACCAAAGGATCACCTTATTTATCATTCAAAATATATATAATCATCAACTTAAGAAAAGCATATAAAAAATTAGGTAAACTTGTATTAGGCGCATACAAGGCAGGGCTTTATAGAATATCTTTCCGAACCTTACTAGTATTAAAGCTTAACATTGTGTAGGATCAAACAACAATTATCTCCTCTTGTAGTGGGATAGTATTATAAGGAAAGGTTTTTACCATTTTAGGTATGAAATCATGTGGGCTTCCCATCCAAATTTTAGGGAACTTGTATAAAATTAGTGGAGTATTCCAATGAAAGGCACCCTATGTTCCATTCAGCTCAAAAAATTAAATTGGTGAAAGATAAAGTTAGAAGATGGAATAGATTATCTTTCAAAACTATATTTAACAAGAAAGAACAACTTTCTAAATATATCAAGGAATTATAGGATAGAATGGTTGAAAATGCTTGTTCCATGAAGACTTTTGTTAAAGAAAAAAATTTAAGAGAGGAATGGTAGATACTAATGAGAGGAGAAGATATTTTTTGGAAGAAAAAATCTAGGATTCAATGGCTTACTAAAGAAGATAGGAACACTAAGTTCTTCTGCCAGTCAACCATCAATCATAGAGGGAGAAATGTTATTAGAAAATTGAGTAACTTGTATGGTTCTATATTAAATTATAATGAAGAGATTGTAGATTTTTTTATTTCTTCTAGGAGAATTTAAAGATAATTTTTGGGATACTTGCTACCTGAATGCAATTTTAAATTTGATTCCTAATCTATTCAAAGCTAGGGATAATGTTGAAATGGTGAAAGATATCTCTATTGAGGAAGTGAGATGTTTTATATTTTGGATACTTTAAGTCTTTGAGACCTAATCAATTTCCCCCTGCTTCTAAGGATTTTAGGAGATCATTTTCTCTGACCTAGTTGTTGCTTCTAGAGACTTCTTAAGGTCTAGTTAATATTGAAACAACTTAATTATACTTTTACTATTCTAGTTCCAAAAAACGGAAGAAAATACTACTTTGATGGATTTTACACCTATAAATCTCTATAACACAATTTATAAAATATTTTATAAGTTGATTTTTAACATAATTAATCCTTTAGAAAAAGGTCATGACCGAGAGCGAGAAGAAGGCAATTTCAAACTCAAGAGGGGTCAAGTCTGAGGCAGTGACTGAAGGTGAGGATGATGATGAAGTATATGGTTTCCCTTGTCCACGTGAGTACTTCCTCTACTTTATGAACCTCTTCTTTTCTGTATTGGAAATTTATTTTGAGGAGAGTGAGATTTAAGAGGGGTGTCTTCCTATGGTTTTCCCTTTACCTTTTGTTCAGTCTTTCTGCTTTCCTTTTATATGGATGGTCTTCTAGATTTTTTTTCTTGCTAGTGACATGGATTTTTGCATATGGAGGAGAAGGGTGTGATAGTGTGCATTTTATTTGTTTCCTTCTCCTCCTCTATGGTGCGGCTTCCTGGTTTCTTGGTGTTTCCCCTACTCCTTTCTTCTCCTTGAGATAGGTTTATTGTTTGGTTTTTTCTTCCTCATGTTGAGAGAGGAGGTTGTCTGGGTTGGTGGTTTTCTATCTTCCTTCATCCTCTCTCATGCTGGGGTTTTTGGCTCTTGGTGGCTTGGTCTCTAGCATATTTTCTATCTAGTTTTCCTTATGTGTGAATCCGTTGGGATTTTCCTTATGTTGCAATTCCCTTAAAGATTGTAGGCCTTGAGAAAGTTGTTCTTATTGTTATTTATACATTAGAGGTTGTGGTGGAGTGGTCACATTCCCTCCTTGTTTCTGCTTTGGGGTTTTTGTTGGAACATGAAGGAACTCCTATTCATGATGTTGCGGTTTGGTATATGTGAGTTCATTAGTTTCATGGAAGGTTTTGGGACACCTATTCTTACTATTGTGGTTTGGTTCCCATTTTGGTCTCTGAAGCTCTTCTTGTTGGAGGAGGTTTCTATATGGGAGTTTTTTGGTCGTTTGGCTTTTCTTTTGTTTAAGTTAGTACCTAGACTGATTTTGATACCCTTGGATTTTAAGCTCATAATTTTTGTAGTATTTTCTTCGTTTTCTTTGGATTTTTAGTCTCGTTTAGAGGTGGAGGCATCTTATTTGGAGGTGGATGTTTTTTCTTTGGTTGATGATTCTCTTTTCCTACTCCTATTGAGGTGGATGCCATTCTTATGGAGGAAGAGTGTGGATTTTCTGGAGAGCTATCTCTTTTGTGAAAATGATGTTCTTAGTTTCTTCTCTTATAGAGGTGTAGGGGAAGGTTTGTTGTTGTGGGTGCTCAAATTCATCAAAAAGGATGTTTTGGTGGCTCCAGAAATTGGTTTTCTGAGCAGTTGGTTTGTAGTTGCTTGATTGATTTAGGTTGTGCTAGCTTAGGAATTCCTTATCTAAGTGTTTGGTTGGCTTCTACTTGGATAATTATAGTAGGGTATATGCTCAATTAGGGTTTAAAGTCTTGGTAAAACTTGGTTGTAAATGGTTTCAAGTTCCCTTCAAAACTTGCTTGATTTAGCCTAGGTCGTCCTATTAATTTGTTGTTGACTATTGTTGTAGGGATATTGTTTGGCTCTATTGTATCTTTTTACAACATCTTGTTTGATAGGTTCTTAGGTCCATTCAAAACTTGTTTGTAAGGGGTTTCGGGTCCCCCCAAAACCTATTTTTCCAATATAATCAAAACATAATTAATCCCTTATTACACCCACTAATCTACCAAAATAAAATGGGATTTGTTATTGGAAGAATAAAAAAATAGGCATGTTTCTAAAATTAGACATTTCCAAAGCTTATGATAGAGTTTTTTGGCCTTTTTTGCTTGTTGTGGTTCAAAAGTTGGGTTTTCAAGGGAGGATCTTTGAAATGATAAAAGAATGTTTGACTATGCCTAAGTACTTTATGTTGGTGTATGGTATTCAGGTAGGGGTTTTTCTCTTGTGATAGATGATTTAGACAAGGGGGTCCAATCTCCCCTTATATTTTTATCATTATGGTTGAAGTCCTTGATATAAACTTCTAGAGGCTGATTGATTCTAGAAAATTAAAGTAAGTTAAATCTACTTATTTACCTCCATCTTATCATCAACACTTTTTTTATTCTATTATTCTCTTTGGTTATTCTTGTATAATGGAAGCTAAATAGAGTAAAACCCTGTTGGATAACTATGCTAGAGCTTCAAAATAATATATAAATTGCAATGAGAGTGTCATGTACTTTTTCAATTTTGATATTTCTCTTGAAAATAATATTATTATAATTTTTGGATATCAACATGCTACTATTCCTAGTACTTATCTTGGCCTTCCATTGTCTACTAATAAGTTTCCAAATGATTATTGGAGCACTATTATAGAAAGGGTTCAAAATAAATTGGTAGGATGGAAAATTTTAGTTACTAAAAGCTTCTATTCAAAATATCCCAATGTACTATATCTCTCTATGCATATTCAAGCTTTCATGGATAAAATGATAGAGAAAATTCAAAAAATATTTGGATTGGTATTGAAGAAAAGATTAGAATTTCCTTGGTGAATTGAGTGATACATTGTCAATAAAAAAAAGGGAGGTTTAAGATTTAGAAGGTTGCAACCCTTTAATAAAGCCCTATTGCTTAAAATTGACTAGATCCTTATTAATAATGATAAAGATTAGGGTTTTATTGTTAAATATAAGTATATGAAAAATAGGGACCAATGATTTTTCCTATCTTCCCCCTCTTCCTCATAGTTCTACCATTTGAAATATTTTTTGAAAATCAGAAATCTACTAAAGTAAGGTTTGTGTTGGAGGGTGAGAAATGGAAAGAGGGTTAATTTATGGAATGCTAAGTGGAAAGAGCATCCTTTGTTGTCCATGGTCTATAATTTTTCTAAAATTAAGGAAAATCTCATCAGATTGAATGGTTACAAATTACATGCACGCCTATATCCATTGTAATGGACAAGAGCCTAAATTGAAATATTTTTGTTTTTAGGTTAGAGGGAGGCAAGATGAAATGCAATAAGTGATAACTAAATTGAAGAAGAGTATAGAAGAATGTATCTTCTCTAGTTTTTCTAGATAAAATTACTGAAGAAGAGTATAGAAGAATGTATCTTCTCTAGAACTAAAATTATCCTTTTCTCCATCTTATGATTAAGTAAATTTAGAAATAGGACTCTCTTCATATATCTTGAGGCCTTTGGAAGGAAGGAAACAAAAAAAAAATTAGACAATAAAGGAAGGATAGTAGTGAAGTTTTTTAGAGCATAGAAAATGGCCTTCAATAAAATGTTAATGTTGTCAATTTTGAAAATGCTAGAAAATTTCCTTCATACCTAGAGCTTAGAATAAAGAAAACTAGGGAAATTAATCAATATATTACTAATACTAATTGGGTCAATGTTCTTATGAGAATTATTTTATGTGGATGTTCCCTCAGAAGGGATAAATCAAATTAAATTTTAATGGTTGTTCCATGGGAAACCCTGGACTAGTTGTTGTGATAAGTGTTATTAGATGTGGTAAATTATTTTTATAGAAGAATATGTTAAGAATATAGGCTTAAAAGACAATAATGAGAATGAATCCTAGGTAGTTTGGTGGGGGTATAAGAATAATTAAGATGCTATGTCACATGAAAGTGTAAATTTAAAGGGACTCAAAATTAATAATTGAATTATTGTAGAACTCTAAATATGTTGCTTGGAAGATAAGGAATGTGATTGAAGACTATATCTCTCTCTTGAATTATTTTAATCTCGGTCTTAATTTTTAGGATTGGAAGTACTCAATGTATGATATTGAGATCACAATTATGGCTAAGGTGATTCTTTCTAATGATAGGAAAATTGATCCTTTTTAAGGGTGATAAAAGGAAGATAGGGATTAAGTATTTATTTTAATGATTAATAATTAAGGTGGGTAGATGTGTATCTTGGAAAATCTAAAATTTGAGAATCATTAATTCAAAGTGATATCATTTTCTAGACTAAGGTATGGATTGATAGCACTATGTTAAATCATACATGATGATGAATTATTTTCATTTCCCCTTCTAGCACTTAAAAGATGTTAAGCCTTATAATAAATTTGTTAAGTTAATGGGTGATGAAGATCACATCAACGATGATAGAATTAAAGATAAGATTTGGGATTATCTTACAACTTGGAAGTGAAAGGAGGCCTATAATGGTTTTGTTAGTAATTGTTATCCTGAATGGTATTTAAAATAATGAAAAATTTAAGTCAATTTTTTATCAATATACAATGAAAAATGTTTGTGATGCACTTACGATTTCCCTAATTTTATTAGAAAAAGAGATCTTCAAAGGGTAAGGTTAACTTTTAACCATAAGGTGAGTCAACCCTATGTGAAAATCCATTATTTTCTTATGATTGATTGGCAGTTCGAGGAGATGAATTAACATTCATTAAAAAACTAAATTTTCTTACCTAACATTCAAAATGTAGAATACTATGAAAACATAAATATAAACAATAGCTTGTAGGAAGGTCTAAGAAAGGGAAAAACGTGTCTGTGATTTTCCTTAGCTTCAAGGGTCCTTTGTTGCAAGATCCAAGGTTTTGTTTACCCCAAATTTCAATATCAAAAATATGAAAGTAAAATTTGGATCCAACAATGATGAAAAATTTGATAACTTTGCAAAATTTCTCTTTTGATCAACTTTCAATGCTTCTTCACTTGTAAATATACACATACAAAGAGAGAAACAAAAATGTTTATTTTTTGTGATAAGGGTTTTCCTTAGTCAAACCCTATGTTTGGTAATTAAACTTTGATAATGAAATAGTGATGAATGAAAGGAATTGATGAACGTAGAAATTTTTTTTATAACTCACCAAACCATTAATGGCTACCCTTAGAAGACTGAAGCCTGGGTATGTGTAGGATCATGATGGGCCAAAAGGTGGCAATATGATGGATATGTGTAGGGTATGTGGCTGACAACTTTTTTTTAACCCAAAATTGATGAAACAAAAAGGGTTTTTAAAGGAGATTCTCAGCTTTCCACCAGTATAAATTATGCTTTACTTTGAATTTTATAAATAATTATTATTTATTTTCTATTTGAATTACGACTAAAGTCCTGATTGATAAGCTGATTGAAAAACATCTATAGCTTTCGAATGGTATCACATTTTTTGAATCTGAAACATGTGACATTCTATGCTTCATATACTATAGGATTAAAAAATTAAAAATGAATTTCATGAAGTTTTGACCAACTTAAGGTGGTTAGACATACGAGTTTTTATATTTTTTAAAAGTTGTAATAAAAAATCATAATTAATTATTTACTTGGAAAAAATCACAAAAAAATATGCATCACATTGGGACATGAGTCCTCTACTTATATCTAAAATATTATCATTTTATTGTGGTTAGGGTGGTTAGACAGACACCTACTTATTTTTCCATAAAATTTAAGTACTACTACATTGAAATTTCAAATTTTCACCAAATAGATTTTTTTTCTTTAAAAAAAACCCTAGTAGTTTAGAAAGTACATTCAATTTTCTACAAACTCTCTTCTTACATATTTTTTAAATAATATAGATAACTTATTCAAATTTTTATGTCAAGTTGCCTAACTCTGATTTTTTTGAATTTTTTACCACTTAAGGGCCTATTTTTTCCATGATGATCCTGCACATACCCGTCTAACACATCTCTCTAAGGTGTGGATCTTTCATGTATTGGTTTGATAGATTACTTGATTTGATGCTTGAATGCTTGGAACATTACATCTCAATGTTAGCTCCAAAACATGACATGAGGGTATGTGCAGGATCATGATGGGCCAAAAAGTGGCAATATGATGGGTATGTGGCTGACGACTATTTTTTTACCCAAAATTGATGAAATGAAAAGGGTTTTTAAAGGAGATTCTCAAATTTCCACTGATATAAATTATGCTTTACTTTGAATTTAATAAGTAATTATTATTCATTTTCTATTCAAATTATGACTAAAGTCCTGATTGATAGGCTGATTGAAAAACATCTATAGCTTTCAAATGATATCACATTTTTTGAATCCAAAACATGTGTCAAATTCTATGCTTCGCATAATATAGGATTAGAAAAATAACATTTTAATTTCATGAAGTTTTGACCAAGTTAAGGTGGTCAGACATACGAGTTTTTATATTTTTTAAAAAAGTTGTAGTAAAAAATTCATAATTAATTATTTACTTGGAAAAAATTACAAAAAAAGATGCATCACATTGGGGCATAAGTCCTCTACTTATATGTAAAATATTATAAAAAAATATTATCATTTTATTGTGGTTAGGGTGGTCAGACAGACACCTACTTTTGATTTTTTCCCTGAAATTTAAGTACCACTGCATTGAAATTTCAAATTTTCACCAAATAGATTTTTTTTTTTTAAACAAACGTAGTAGTTTAGAAACTACATTCAATTTTCTATAGATTCTATTCTCACATATTTTTGAAATAATATAGATAACTTATTCAAATTTTTACGTCAAGTTTCCGAACTCTAATTTTTCTAAATTTTTTGCCACTTAAGGGCCTATTTTTTCCATGATGATCCTACACATACCCATGAACAAACATGAAATTTGACATGATGATATGATCTTGATTGCTATTATATATGAATGATAAATCTTCTCTTTAATTCTCTTGACAATAATGTTTTCTCTTATGAAAGTTGCCTCTAGCTTGTTATATTTGAATTGATAAAATAACTATGTATTTATAGGTGTTTATCTAATTTCCTGAAAATTAGATTCCACAAAAAAAAGTTAAAACATCAATTTGAATCACTAAAATTCCACAAAAAAATATTAAAAATTGGGTCTTCGCACTTAAAGGGGACCCATTCGCCCTTGGGAAAATGGGTCCTGGGCCATATGTCCAAGACACACATTATCCAAGATATTTTAATTAATGATAAAAATTGTTTAATATGTGTTCCCCTTTCATAAAATGGGAATAATAAGGCTTTGTAATGAATTATTTTGGTCAATTAGAGGCTTAATTAAGTCCAAGAAATTAAGGGACCCAAACATAGCATGAAATTGTAAAGATATGTAATTTTCTGCACTACAATATTTTAATGAGCATATTTTGGTTTTCCCCCATGTGATAATAAGAAATAAAATAAATATGTATTTATTTAAAAGGTGGTAGTGATTTTTTAATGGTGTTCTTAGCACTGTAACAACTCAGAAAGAGTACAAGTATCTTAAGCCTCAAGAAATAACCCTAAGGTCTCTAATGTTAGGTCTTGAAAATGCAATAAAAAACTCAATAATAATGTGAAAACGTTGGTAATAACAATGGACCTTACAAAAAAAATGTTGGAAGCTTCAATATTCATCAAATGTAGCAATAATGGTGATGCTTTATGAATATTTCTCTAACAATAATCTCAAATAAATATAAAAAGATAAGGGTTTAAGAGAGATCTAATCTAAGACCTAAGATAAATTGTGCAAATAACAGAGTGTTCAAGATGGACCAATATTCCAAAACCAACCCTTGCTTAACCAAGATTAGATCCATAGTATCACAAAGATAATGCAATCTCAATAGGAATCAGATGATTTTTTGATTGTGAATATTAAAACATACATTCAAACATTCAAAATTGAACTTGAGTACAAAATAGAGTAGGCCCAGGCTAACTTTACACAGTAATCCACAATTAGGAGATTACTAAAAGTATGGACTAAAGATTCCTCAACGCCTCCAACACTTTATCATAAAAAAAATTAACTACAACTAATTCTAATAATAATGCACAGATGAAATAACACAAAGAAGAGCACCAAAAGATAATGTCTTCACTTGTATTCACTTCACCAATAATTTGCAACAATTCAAGTTCCTCAAATGTAGTAGTATCAACAAATTAGCAGCTATCAACTATTCACTATATAGTATCTAATATCAATCTTACAAATGAGGAGGATGCCTCTAAATCGTAGATTTTTGGGTAGGATTTATAAGGCTACTCTTGGACTCTTAGGATGTTTCACCTAAAAGGAGAGTGATAAACCCCACTCAAAAGTCTAGGTGGTTCACTCAAATTAAGATGTATATGATGTTACTAAGGTTAAATGAGATGATCTAAATACAACTAAGATAAGAAATTTATTGATTATGAATGCAAAACCTAAGAAACAAGTGATGTTTGAAAATACATTATGTAATGCAAAATCACTTAGAAATGAGTGCAAAACTAAATAGAACTAAACTAAACTAAAAGTGTGCACCTACAATGTGGATGAAAACTAGAAATGAAATTTGAAATGCTACTGATGCTAATTTTCAGGCCTATTGGGACTCATTCACCATTCTCGATGAATTAGTCCCAGCTCTACAAAACAGAGCCAAATTTTGATTCTGACAAAAGGGTATCTAAAAATGTAGAAAAATAAAAATTGACTTGGAAGTGGGACTCATTCACCGCTCATAGAGAATGATTCCACTTTTGAATTTATGAATATTCAAGAGTGGAATCTAGAGCTTTCGATCTACACTTTGATTCTCCACAAGTGTCCACTTTTGAAACTCTGTTTTTCAAACCTGAAAATGTGTTTTTGGTGAGATTTTGACTTGTTGAATGAAGAGAAGACTTGAAGAACCTTGCAACTTGATTCTTAATGATTTCCAAACTTCCAAGATACCTAAATCTGCAAACACACAAGACAAGAGAGAGAAATGGTGAATGTTAGGGCATGGAGGTTTGCCTTGGTCAAACCCCTTTTAGGTAATTAAACAAAAAAGATAAAAGAATGAAATTTAACATGCAATAATAGAGTTTATTACCTTGCGATGATGATTAACCTTGAATTTCTACACCAAAATATGAAGAATCTGCCCTTGAATGTCTAAAAAATTGCTATCTTGGTGACTTGAAATGATGAAACCCTAAATTGCTTGACTTGAGTTGGAAGAATGATGGATGAATAATGAAGAATATTTATTATTTAGGGTTAAAATAAATATTTATAGGTAATTCACCTATTTTACCCATTAATACCTCATCACAGGCTGAAATGAAGTAAAATTAAACTTAAATTTCACTTTTTTCTTGCTCAAAGGTCAAAATTGGGCCAAATGGGACTCATTCGCCACCCATTGTGAATGGGTCCTAGGACATGGATATGATTGATTCACCATGGATGGTGAATGGGTCCCACAGGGGACATTTTGAAAGCTAGGATGCTAGGAGATAAGGAAATAAGGTTTAAATTGCAACTTTGTTAGGTATTTTATCAATTTAAGCCTCAGGATGCACAATATGGGTTAATAGGGGCCTATTAGTGATGATGTAAAGGTAAATTAGGGCTCAAGACACATAATTCAATGTGAAAGTGTGATTAAATACACTTTACAACACTACAATGAGGTCCATATAGCCTAGGAAGGCACAAGATCCAATGTGAATGTGCAAGACACATTACAACACTAGTTTACCATTAAGTTTATTTTAAAAACCTTCTAGATTGATGTAATAATGTCATTTAACACATTTTATAATGTTGAATTATGGAGAAATGATTTTATTAAGTCTAGAAAAGCATGAAAGAATCTTATAACACCTTTACAAGACATCATTAAAGCATGTTATTCACTTTGCAAGGGTCCAAGACCTAGTTTGGATGTGGAAAACACCTCACAACACTAGATTAAGATCTCATTAAGTCCATTTTATCATGAATTATTCCCATGTCAAGCAAGAGGTCCTTTTTTCTACAACACAATTAGCCCCCACTTTACTGAGAGGATGAACCTACTTCAAACTCACACTAAAGTAGACATTCAAGAGAAATCCAAGTGTACAGGTGCAAATGAAAAAGAATGAAAAATATCAAAGGAGGTTGTGGAAGGCCCCAAGATCCAAGATCCTAAGTCAAACTATCAAGATGCATAATCATGCAATGGCAAGAAAGAGAAAGATGAAAATGAAAAGGTGGATCAAGCTTCAATCATTTGTCCAACTAGTTGTGGATTAGATATAGGCTTGTTTGTTTCAAAAGGAGAATGCATACTCACTCTGGGGTGACAAAAATCTTGGCTATCTGTCAGGTGAGAAATCCAAAAATTATACTCACTCTGGGGCCATGGAACTTCTAGTTGTCTGCGGGGTGAGAAATTCCAAAGGTGAGAAACACACACTAGTTGGTATGCACTCAAAAACAAATAGGTGGCTATGGGGAAAGTTGTGCCACTTAATGGGCTT
This sequence comes from Sequoia sempervirens, assembly GCA_007258455.2. NCBI lineage: Eukaryota > Viridiplantae > Streptophyta > Pinopsida > Cupressales > Cupressaceae > Sequoia > Sequoia sempervirens. The sequence goes on from VDFB02168118.1 coordinate 65,452,615, forward strand.
CCCACTCAACCATATCAAAGTTATACCTCCTGATAACTTTAACAAGGCACCACAAAGGAAAAAATATATTTTTGAGCTCTATGAGGTAAGCAAAACTTTGAATGCTTGACACTCATAGACATTGTTAATGCAAAATAGCATAATGAATGTGCAAAGGGATTTTTATTTCTTCGCGCATTGTCTCATCTTAGGGAACATTATGCTCAATGTCTCCAAGAGAGGATAAGTGCAAAAAATATCATCTTGTTTCTAAGAGAGGAAAAGTGCAAGGTCTCATCCTGGGCAACATTGTACCTAATGCTTCCAAGAGAGAAAATCACAAGAAAAAGCAAATCACACCATGAAATGTAAGTGGTGATGTATGCCCCCACTTTAAAGTGGTTGTGAGCACTAGTACTATGAGAAATTTCTTTAAAGTAGAAGAAGAGAACATGAGATCTTACTCGGAAATCCCTATGCCAAGTCATATGTTTTCGAGAAGCTACGTCATGAAAAAGAGAAGTATGTCACATGCAAGCCAACTTAAGTCATGTATTCCACATCCCAAGCTTGCTCTTATATTTTCATGAAAGGGTAGCAACTAGCAAAAGTAGACAACAACAATTGACATACGGGGACAAGGCTATCTAACCCCTTGCCCCCACTTAGTGTAGGACAAGGGTGAGCTGAAATGATTGATAAAATGCGGGAAAAAGTGAAAATCCATATCAATGATAGGATTAGGTACCCCCGCAGAAGGAAGAATACCACACTCTTGAAAATGTTGAATTTTGTAACTCAAAGCCTTACATTCATTAGTGGAATGACCATGAACTCTATGATAGGCGCAAAATGAAGTTTTGTAAGAGTATTTTTTTTGAGTTCTAGGGGAAAGAGTGATCAAGTGATCTTGGAGGAGTCCCGACAAGATACCCTCTTGATAAATGGTAGAAGGTGGTCTTGTGGCTTGCCTCAAAGATACATCTTTCTTAGTAATGGTTGCCATATCTTCACAAGACTCTTTAGATTGTGAGATTTTATTTTATTCATTATAGGAGGGTATAAAATCTAATAAATTTAAATCATGGATGTTTTGTGAGATGACATTGACATTAAACGAAGGTGTAGTTGATTGTTTTATGTTTGGTAAGGGATGATGTTCAAGACCACTAGTGTCGATGAATTGAGGATGGACAACTATTAAAGATGATTTAGGAGTGTGTTGTGTGAGTTTTTTTATGTTGAGTGAGGGTTTGGCTATCTGTATCACATGACAATAGCCAAGACCGTGAATTATTTGTTGTGTGATAGGATCAATAGGGTTGTAGATACCTTGTTCTCGAGCACCACATCCTTTTCTACTATACCCAAGTTGTTTCATGAGGTCATAACCTTTTCCATAAAGCATCTTCATTTCTTTTGGATTGGGTGATGGTTTGTTATTATGTTCATCAAAGGTTTTTGTGTATATTGTATTTTCTTGCATAGATGGTTGAGAAGATTGTGTAGAATTTTGAGTTGTCATGATACTTCGTTGTCCTTGTTTCTCATCTTTCTTTTGTGTAATTATTTATTCACCCATAAATGATGTTGCGAATTCTAATGATCCCCAATCATCACCAAATAATTTAGATGGTGATTCCTCATCATTGTGTTCAATTTCAAGAGGATCTATGTTGGATGTTGAACTTAATGTTTTCCGAGGACTTGTAGCTCCTTTTTGAAGCTGCAAGAAAATTTTAGGCTCTGGGTCTATTTCAACTTGATAAATGTTATTGTTATAGAAATATTTCATCATATGATCAAGGGTTGAAGGAACTGCATTCATCTCATGAATCCATGGTCTACCTAAAAGAAGATTATACAAAAGATCATAAGGCATGACATGAATTGGAGTTTGCAAAGTAGCCACCCCAACCGTAATGGGTAAAGTGATTACATTGAGCTGTTGCTTTGTTGTATTATCAAATCCTTGAATAAATACGGAATCAAGTATTATTTGTGACTTGTCAACACACAATATATCAAGGAGATTCACACTACACACATTAAGGTCATAACCATTATTAATAAGGGTGTCTTTATCCCTATTTGATTATATTGAGCAATGATCATGAAAGCTTCATTTTGTTTTTGCAGTTCCAAAGGAGGAAGCTCACTTTGCTAGAAAACAATGGCATTGTTTATTTCTTGGATCATGGCTACCATATCAGTTGTTTGTGCATTAGAAGGGACATGAACTTGTTGCAAGGATGATTGGATCATGTTGTGATAGTGAGGGCAGGCTTGAATAAGGTCCAATAATGAGATTTTAGTAGGAGTATTCTTTAGTTGTTCAACAAGATTGTACTCCTTTCTAGTAGAAAGATGTAGTAAGAAATGTCTAGAGGGGATAGGATTAGGAAAAGGTAAAGGTGGTGGGGTTGGTTATAGAGGTTTTGGATTATTTCAAGTGTTAAATGTATGAGCAACAGTATTATAACTCAGCTATTGTGATACATTATTCTTAGGTGGGTAAAGGAAAAATTCGAGTTTGTTTTGAGGTGGAGGTTTCTGTGAAGGGGGGTAAAGGATGAATTGAGGTTGAATAATGTTAACATCCCTTAGAAAGTGAGAGTCTATATCATTATTGTGGTTCTTGTCTTGCATCATGATATCCTTCTTGGGAGGAGGGTTTTGAGGAGAAATACAAACCAATTTTTCTTGGCATTCTAAGGTTGGTTCTTCTAAAAGGACTTCATCAAAAGTATGAGGATGATCAATGGTTGAATTGGATTTCTCAATAAGGTTTTTCTTAGGTGAAAGGGGATAGTTAATATTCTCATGAATTTTATTGGTTGTGCTTTCTAACATCAAATCATTTTCCTTACAACGAGGGGAGATACCAGGAGAAGAACAAGTATGATTATCACGAGCATTTACAATGTCATGCCTTTGTTCTCAATTTTTTTCAAAAATAGGACAGATAGGGGAAGGATCATAAAGATGGCTATTCTAGAGAAAAAAATCCTCATCATTGATAAGTTTATCTTCCTTAATATTATCCTCACAATGAAAATTAGGTAAGGTGATGTTTAAGAATGTGTCTATGATTTCATTCTCTTGTGCTAAAATATCTTCCTAAAGGGGATTAGGAGAAGGACAAACAAAATCCTCATGATGCTCAATGATTGTATCTTCTTTCACGAAGATATCTTCATCACTAAAAGGATAGGTATTAGGAGAAGCACAATTATGATCATCATAAGTATATATGTTTGTATGCTCTTCTATCACATTATCCATACAAATAGGGTAGATAGGAGAGGGTGTGAGTTTAAGTTTAACATTGGCATTTTCACTCTCTTGTGCTAAGAGACTCTCATAACTAGAACATGCATTGAATGAATGACAATCATTTTTATTGACTAATTTTTTCTTTACAAATTTGGAGAAGATTGGAACTAACATTTTGAAAGAACAATCTATGCTAACTCAAAATGCAATATAAAAGATTGAAATGAAATGTTATTTTCAGATGCTAATTGATTGGTTATGTTATACATAACAATATGAGAATGCAAAATTGAAATTGAAACCATGTAGGAAATGAGCTAATTTGCACTAGATTTGATGAAATGCATGCTACAAAAATGGAGCCAACTAATACAGCTAGGAAATGGCACCAAACAAAAGCCTAAAAATAGGGTTTTTAGCTCTGTAAAAGGCAGTTTTAGGGGTCAAAAGGGACTAATTCTCCCAGGGTGGCGGATGAGTCCTACTATGGACATTTTTTAGAATTTTCCAAAAAAATTAATGGATTTTGATGTTTTTTGAGTTTTAGGATGTAGACCTAAGGTAAAAATCCATAATTTCAAAAAATTTAAATGAATTTAGATGTCAAAAATGCAACCTAAATGCATTATTCTATGAATGCAAAATTTAGAACCTATCATGCACATGAATTCATGCAAGTCCTAATGCAAGATTATTGCAAGCTAGATGTAGGATGAAGGAATTGAAATCATACAAGAAATTATTCTAAAAATTAGGTTCACCAAAATGAACCGTAGATTTTTGGGGTAGGACTTATAAGGCTACTCTTGCACTCTTAGGATGTTTCACCTAAAAGGAGAGAGATAAACCACACTCAAAATTATAGGTGGTTCACTCAAATTAAGATTTATATGATGTTACTAAGGCTAGATGAAATGATCTAAGTACAACTAAGCTAAGAAGTTGATTGATTATGAATGCAAAACCTAAGAAACAAGTGATGTTTGAAAACACATTATGTAAGGCAAAATCACTTAGAAATGAGTACAAAACTAAATAGAACTAAACCAAACTAAAAGTGTGCACCTATAATGTGGATGAAGACTATAAATGACATTTGAAATGTTGTTGATGTTCACTTTTAGGCTTGGAGGGACTCATTCACCATTCTAGGTGAATCAATCCCAGTTTTGCAAAATTGAGCCAGAATTTGTTTATGACAAAAGGGTATCTAAAAGTGTATAAAACTCAAAATTGACCTAGAAGTGGGACGCATTCACCACTCATGGAAAATGAGTCCACTTTTGAATTTTTGAATATTCAAGAGTGGAATCTGGAGCTTTTGGTTTGCACTTTGATTCTCCACAGGTGTCTACTTTTGAAACTCTGATTTCCAAACTTGAAAATGAGTTTTTTTTATTTATTTTTTTTACTTTTTGAATGAAGAGAAGACTTGAAGAACCTTGAAAATTTATTCTTAATTATTTCCATGCTTCCAAGAGACCTAAATCTGCAAACACACAAGACAAGAGAGAGAAATGGTGAATGTTAGGGCATGGAGGTTTGCCTTGGTCAAACCCCTTTTAGGTAATTAAACAAAAATGATAAAAGAATGAAATGGAACATGAAATAATGGAGTTTATTAACTTACCATGATGATTGAACTTGAATTTTTGAAGCGAAACATGAAGAATATTCCCTTGAATGTCTAAAAATTGCTATCTTGGTGACTTGCAATGATGAAACCCTAAATTACTTGACTTGAGTTGGAAGAATGATGAATGAATAATGAAGAATAGTTGTGATTTAGGGTTAAAAGACTTATATTTATAAGCAATTCACCTATTTTACCTTTTAATACCTCTTCACAGGTCAATATGAAGCAAGATTAAACTTAAATTTCACTTTATTCCCATTGAAAGGTCAAAATTAGGCCAAATGGGACTCATTCACCACCCATGGTGAATGGGTCTCACTTGCATGGGACTGATTCACCATGCATGGTGAATGGGTCCCATAAGGGCCATTTTGATAGTTAGGATGCCATGAGATATGTAAATGAGGTTTAAATTACAACTTTGTCAGGTATTTTATCTATTTAAGCCTCAAGATGCACAATATGGGTTAATAGGGGCCTATTAATGATGATGTAATGGTCAATTAGGGCTTGGGACACATAATTCAATGTGAAAGTGAGATTAGATACACTTTACAACACTAAAATGAGGTCAACATAGCCTACAGAGGCACAAGAACCAATGTGAATGTGCAAGACACATTAAAAAAATAGTTTATCATTAAGTTTATTTTAAAAACCTTCTAGATTGATGTAATAATGTCATTAAACACACTTTATAATGTTGAATTAGGGAGAAATGAGTTTATTAAGTCTAAAAAAGCATGAAAGTATCTTACAACAATTTACAACACCTTTAAAAGACATCGTTAAAAGCATGTTATTTAGTTTGCAAGGGTCCAAGACCTAGTGTGGATGTGAAAAACACCTCACAACACTAGATTAAGACCTCATTAAATCCATTTTATCATGAATTATTCCCATGTCAAGCAAGAGGTCTTTTTCTCTATGGCACAACCTCAATTTATAGAAACATTCAATACATACCAGCCTAGGAGAAACTTAAACTAGGTTTTCTAACATTAGGCTATCCTTGACACTTTTAACCACTCTAATTTAAATCTACAACAAAATAATAAAATTTTGGCCTTAAAAAGGTAATTTTATAATTGAATAATAATTGGCACATAAATCTATGTAGGGCTGACTTGTGTCCTTAGTAAGCTAGATGTGGAAGGCACATTCTCCTAGGAAACTAAGCTAAGTCATCCCCTTTCTCTTTATATATTTTTGAGTTAAAAAGTATGTTATTAATATTACATTTTATAAAATAATACTATTGCAAACATAATATGAATATTTGAATTAAAAAATTAACATTAAAATGGATTCATCGGCCAAGGGTTCAAGTGGATGTTAGCCAAGAGTCCACTCAAACCAACCTGACCAACATTTTTTAACATTATTTTGAAGGGGTTCGATTGAACTAGGGTTCACTTGAACCCCCACTCAATCAAACGGGTTTAGGGGGGTCTGAGTGAACAGTGGTTTTCCCCCTTCTCCCCCTTTGGCACCAAATTTCTCTAGAATTTTTCCCTTTGAAGCTCAAGTTGAGGATGAAAATGGAGGAGAATTTATAGACCCAACTAGATGATGGTATTCCTCGGAACAAGCAATCCAACGAATATAATGTTAATATGTTTTTGTTTTATTATGTATTTATTTATTTAGTTTGATTAAACATAGGTTTTTCACTAAAAATCAAGCTCTATGTTCTGGACATGTGGAAAAATAGCAGATTATAAAAAAAATTGAAAAATATCAATGCACTAGATATTGAAGTCCTTGATCCAATAAAAAAAAAAAGAATTTCGATACATACAAAAAATTTTATGTTGTACATAAAGTCTGCATATGTATGAATTGTAATTGGTTTGACTTCAAAACTTGATTAAGGAAAAAATATTCAATAAAACAGTATGAAACCAAATGAAATCACTAGATATTGTAGTTACAAATCTAAATTCACAAAACTTAGAATTTTATCCTTCATGAAAAAAACTTATGTTGTATACAGTAAGCATCACTCCTTAAAAATGGTGTTTACTGAAAAAAACTAGTTATCAAAGGAGATGAAAAAAGAAGTGCAATCTGATTCCAAAATTTTTGAAAAAAATATATTTAGAATCTATAGAAAAAATTTCACAAATCACTAGTTTGCATCATCTCCAAATTCCTCGCGGTTTAGCTGCTATAGGTGCCCGAAAGTGAAGATTTAGTTAAAAAAAATTAGTTCAGTGTTTAGTTTGGAAAAAAAATTGTAAACTAGTATTGTGGGATCACCCTTCACATAGGGGCAGGTTTTTTGAAAGTCAATTAGTTTGGGTAAACCATACAGCAATGATTTTTTTAAAACTCTTTGGGACTTGCATAATTTGATGCCTTAATGAAATTTTTGTGAAGTGCCCAAGTTCAAGGCATCCCACAAGATAGAAACATCATAAACTGAGACACCTAAAGTGCAAATAGAGAATTAATTCAAATAGGTGAAGTGAACCCAAAACCTAGAAGAACCTATCACCTAAGTAGAAAGGTTATACCTAAAGCAAAAACCATAAAATAAAGCAAGGATAAAAGTGGGTCCCCACCTCCGGTGGGGCATGTGTGCAACAAATGGTGACTCTACTTGGAAAATTCTCTAGAGCATTTTGGTGATAAACCAGAATAAAAAACCAAGAATCTCTGGTTTCAATCCTCACATGTCAGGTCAGCCAATAAACTAAAGTCTCAAAATCAATGAACAAGCTAGCCCTTCTTGTGCTGGAAATCCAAGTGTGGGCGAATGTATTTATTTCTCTCCTTCAGCTACTGCAGAAACAAATTTTAGTGATGTTAAGCTACATGAATGATTCTAACTCCAAAAGAAACCTGGATAGAGCCTCACTACCAGTTATGCATCCATAGCCCTGACGAGGTTATCATTGTGATTCTCCTGAACATATCTCTACTACCAGTGAGACATCCATAGCCCCGATAGAGATATTCATATCCTCCTAAAAAGTTTAATATTCATTTTTTTTTAATTTTCAATATTTCCTTTTTTTCTTTCTTTCTTTTATGGTTTTCCTTTTCACTTATTTTATTTTCAACTTGTAAGCACTGAAGCTTACACTCAAGGTTGAGAATCATAGTGGTGCTGAAGCAAAAATATAAGATTTTTCACTTAACAAGACTTCACAAGGAACCCACAACAACCTCATGATCCTTAATATCTATGTAAAATATAAGATTTGAGCACATTCAAGAACTAACTCAATCCAATGACTTATCCCCTTTATATGTTTAGCATATGTGTCACCAAATAGAGGAATTTCCCCATCCCATATACAAAAAATATTAGAGTTTGTAGAGGAAATACTTAAAGCAGTCCTAGATAAATGATTATTATTGTACACAAATAAGACACTTCCCCAACAAAGAGATTGGGAAAACCTGAAAACCAAACCAAAGAAAGCAAAACAACCTACACTAACCAAAACAAAGGCAAAAGAAAACCAAACCAAAATAGACCAAAAGAGAGTAGACACGTAATCTAACTATTTACAAGGATAAGCTGAAACAACTTAGGTAAGGAAATAATGCTTCAAATATTTCCCATTGACTGGCAATGGGACATCCTCTCCAATGAGGGTTTTAAGATGGAAAGCATTATCTCCTAGGATTTCATAAATATGGAAAGGGCCAAGCCAAAGCTTGTCGAATTTACCATTTTCCCCTTTCTTTTCATGTACTTTATCTGATTACAAAACTAAGCCAAAAATATTGAATGCTTTGACCTTAGATCTATGATCAAACCATCTCTTGACAATACCCTGGTGCTTAGCAAATTTTTCTAAGGTTGTATATCTTCTCTCTTCCAACTATAAGAGTTAATCTAGGTGGAACTCTAAGTGCTCTCCTTCCTCATAATACTCATTGATAAAGTGGAGAGTAGGGATTCTAAGTTGAATAGGAAATTTAGGATCCAATCCATAAACCAAGTGGTAATGAGGGGTCCCTAATGAGGCCTTTTGTTGACTATAGTCAGCCCATAAAGAAAATCTTAATTGAGTATGCCATTCTTTTGAATTTTTTTCAATTAACTTATGAATGATAGTAATCAATTTCTTATTGGTGGATTCTACTAAACCATTTCCCTAGGGATAGAAGTTAGATGAAAACTTAATTATGATGCTATGATCAAATTCCCACGTAGAGAATTTTAATGATGAAAAAGCATGTCCACTGTCACAAACAATAGTAAAAGGGAAACCAAAACAATTGATAATCCAAGCTTCAAGAAAATTGATCACTACCTCTATTATACATTGTTTACACGAAATTGCTTCAGTCCATCTGATAAAGTAATATGTAGTAGTTAAAACATATATGTTCCTAGCTAAGGATGGTGGATTGATTAGACCAATAAAGTCCAACCCCCATTGTGCAAAAGGTCTTACCTCGATCATAGACTGTAATGGTAAAGTAGCATTCTTCTCCCTAGTTGAAAATGTTTGACAAACATGACAAGTCCTTACATGATTATATGTGTCCTTGAATATGGTTGGCCAATAGTAACTAACACACATAATTTGAGTTGTCATGGCCATACCTGATTCATGGCCTATTCCATACCTATCATGCGGTTCTTCCATAACCTTGGCAGCCTCTTCTTTTCTAAGACATCTGAGATATACTCCCTCATGATTCTTCTTATAAAGAATTTCCCCCTTAAGCATGTAGCTGGAACTCTTTAAGTGTAACACCCTTCATTGGAATAGATTCAAGTGATTAGTAAATTTCTAGTTCAACAAGTAATAAACCAGATCATCGTACCATTCATCCAGTGAGACATCCTGGAGATGGTAATGTTGCATTACAATTCATGTCTTAGCCATTTTTCTTGTTAAAGCTTGTCCTCTCACAAACTTCATTAGCTGAATCTCAATGTCAAATTCTTGTAACATAGTGACCCACTTAGCTCTCCTTTCACCCATTTCACTTTGCAATAATAAGAGCTTCACCGCTGGGTCAAGAACAATGGTGAAAACTTTGTTCCTTAAAATGTAATTTCTGAATTTCTTGACTCCTATAACTAGTGCATATGCTTGATTTTCCACATTTGGGTATTTTAATTCTTTATCCCTAAGAGGAACATTCATGAAGGCTATCAGATGCTCATTTCCCTCATCTAAATTTGATGTCAACATGCTAGGATATGAATGATCTGATGCAAAAGAATATATATAAGGGCTTTGTATAATTTGCGCTTACCAACACTGGTGTAGTAGTTATGGACCTCTTGATTTCATCGAATTCCTACTTCTCTTCAAAAATTCACTCCACTTTCATGTCTTGTTTTAGCATTGCATTAAATGATTTGACTATTTTTGTAAAACCCATGATGAATTTTTGAACAAATTAATCTTCCCAAAGAAATATTTCATCTCTTTCTTGTTGGAAGGGTGTTGTATCTTCAAGATCACTTGGATTCACTTGGGGTAAATAGAGATACCATGCTCATAGATTACATGACCCAAGAGCTTCCCTTCTAACCCAAATATACATTTCTCGAGATTGAGGGTGATGCCAAATTCTCTACATCTTTGGAATACCTTGCATAGGTCTGAAATATGATAGATCCCCTATTCTTAGATAAAATATTCAAATCATCCATATAGATAATAATGCACTTACCAATTATGTCCTTGAAGGAAATATCCATAGCTCTTTGGAAAGTGAATCCTATGTTGATTAATTTGAAAGGCATTCTTCTATATGCAAATTCTCCCCATTTGGTTGTAAAGGCAGTCTTATGCCTATCCTCATATTACACCATGACCTAATTATAGCTTGAATAACCATCTAAAAAGGACATCATTTGGGACCCATGTACAATTTGTAAAACCTCATCAAATGAAGGAACTAGATAGTTATCCTTTTCTGAGGCATGGTTAATGTTCCTAAAGTCCACACATAATCTTATCTCTTAGTTGTTCTTGCAAACTAGGACTAGATTGGATACACATGTTGAATGTCTGGTTGGGAAAATGATGTGGGAAGATAATGATTTTTGTACTTCCTTCTGAATAATAGGCTCCAGCAATGCATTAATAGGCCTTTGTCTTTTCTGCAATGGCTTTGCATCAGGCTTCAAAGGAATAATGTGTTTGATTATTGATGTATCATAAGTTTTCAGATCCTCATAACTCTAGGCTATAACATCATGATATGCATGTAATTCATCTATTAAGCCTTTTCATACCTCTAGGGTGCATACCTTACCTATGCATATGCCTCACATTGACTAGCTATTGAGTCCTTCTTTGTCCGTTGATTCTAATCCCTTATTCTATCCAGGTCAAAGATCCTTCCAAGTTGCACCACCCCTCTTGGAATTGTATTTTTCTTAAGATTAATAACCCCTTCCATATCTAGTTCTGCCTCCTGGGGTTTTGCTTCATTGATTATATGAGAGGTAAACACATTAGAACTAGTGATAAAGTCCAAAAAATGCTTATCATCTTTGAACACCTAAAATTTTGTTACATTATCTAGTATAAATGACACTGGGGTAAGCTCTATCATGAATCTTTTCAACTAGACAAAGATAATGGATCCAAAGTGCTAGCTTCCTATGCCAAAGCATCAACATTATGATTCTTGTTGTGAGGTATCAACTAAATGTTAAATCCATCAAACCATTCTATTAGATCCCATACCTTATTCCTATAATTAGTCATCCTCCTATCATGACAAGAGTATTGTCTCCTAACCTGCTTGACCACTAATTCAGAATCTCCAAAAACTTGTAAAGATTTAACCTTCTTTCTTAAAGCCATGAGTAATCCATGTATTAATTCCTCATATTTGGAAACATTATTAGTGCATTGGAATTGTAATCTATGTGCAATGAAGAAGGTTTTACCATTCAGGCTTATTAACTCAAATCCAACACCAGCTCCTTGCTTAGACTTAGAGCCATCAAACTGTAAAGTCCAAAATTTAGTGGACATACCTCTAGAATACCTTGTAATCTTACTCCTATTTGATGAGGTATCTTCCTGCATAGCTGGTTGTTTACCTTTTTGATCTTTCTGGATTTCCTATACTTCAAGTCTAACTACTAAAGAAGGGTTGATACATCTCTTGATATGCTCTATAGAAGTCTGAAAAAGACAACATTCAAGCTCAGGGTGTAAGGAATTGTGAACTCTACACCAGTTGGGTAACATAAACTCCTAAAAATTTGTTTGCCTTCCTAGATTTATTTGATCTTCAATGCACTTCTAAATGAACTCCTAGAAGTTATCAAGGAGACTGAGATTGCCATCACCTTGTTCAGAATCTTCATCTGACTCTACGATTTCCTTTGTATTGATGGAACACCGTGTCAAATCCTTATGCATATCTTGCATCATTAAGACCTCATCTACTTTTGATTCATTAACAAATATTCATAGGATATAATTTCCCAAACTTGGCTCAAAAACCAACACTTCATGTGATGTGTTTTGATACTCAGTGATCAAATATTTCAATCTTTGCTCTCTTTCAATCCTAATCTGATTAGGAACTCCCTTCCATGGTAACCACATATGAGAGTGATCTATAGAATTATATTCATTAAGTACTCTCATGAAGTCCCTTCCAATAATCATTGCATAGGCATGTGGTATCTCTCCCACCTGGATATTGATGACTTGATGCACACGTGGTTCATACGTGACCTGCATTAGAATCATGTTTCCCCTACTACATTTACCTTATTTTTATCTGAGTCACCTTACACTTGGAAGGAGCAAGGGTGATGCCTAGAGCTTTGCAAACTGAAAATGGCATGGAATTTGTTGATGCTCCATAGTCCAACAAATAGTTGTGTAGATTCTTATCAAATATATAGATGGAAATTAGAAAAGGAGTCGTATCTTGCTTAGCTTGGAAAAAACTTACTGGAGAATCTACATGTGCCACCTGATTTTTATCCTTTTCTTTGCTCTTATCCTTTGTCTGCATTTGAGGTTGATCTTTAGTAGGTTGATTATTCAGATCCTTAGCTGGTTGGAAATTTTGTGTCTTTCCAACTAGCTCTCTTGATAGTAGAATCTTGTGAAGATTTTGTGGGTGCATTCTTATTTAGATTCCCAAATACTACACTCCTAATGGTTGGAAATTTTAATAACTAAAAATATAAAAGACTTACCTTTACCTTCTTAAGTTCCTCAGCTACATATTCACCCATTTGTAACACAGTCATGTTAGATTGATTTCCCCTAAATTTTCCTCCTTGTTTGTCTTTAGCAACATCACCTTTTGAAGTATGAGAAGATCCCCCTTTGGATAATTACTACTTTGGAACATGGGGATATGAAGGATTCTTACTCGCATTTGGATCAGTATGAATGCTGAAATTATTTGGAGTAGATGTAGTAAAAGGCCACCAACTTGCCTATTTCTCAAATAATAAGGCATTGCACGTTGTTGGAAAAATTGAACTTCTTCAATTCCACATTCTTCATCTCTATGACTATTATCAACCTCATAATTACCCTCAAACAATTGGGATATTGACTCCTCATTACATACTTGCTCAGGATTAGCACTCTATTTAGCTGATTCCTCAGGTTTTACCCCTTGGAAACAGAGTGTGATTTAACACCAATACTAGAGAATCACAGGGATCTAATGGCTCTTCCTTTTCTTCTGTTGAGTTTATTTCATGGGCTTATGATCACCAAATTGTTTTAAAGTATTCTTCAAACTATTATGCACAAGGAAATAGAGTTGCAGAATCAACTAATAAGAATCTCTTGGGGGTAATTAAAAAAATGTTAGAGAACAATCCTAGGGACTGGCACACCCAGCTAAGATTTGCGTTGTGGGTAGATAAGACTAGGATCAAGGCTTCTCTAAAAACTTCACCATTCAAACTAGTGTATGGCCAAGAGCCTGTGTTCCCTATTCACTTGCAAATACCTATCCTTAAGTTTAAGCAGAAATTCTACTCTAGTGATGATAGGATAGAGTAAGATTAGCTGCCTTGTTGAAATTAGAAGAGCAGAGGGATGCCGCCTTACAACAATTCTTTAGACATCAGGCTGTTGTCAAACATTGGTTTGAAAAAAGAGCCAAAACCAAGGCTTTCAGAATATTAGACTTTGTGCTACTATGAGATAAAGCTAACGAAAAGAAGGGCAATCACCAACAGTTTGATAAGCTTTGGTTGGGTCACTATCAAATTGCTAAAATCTTAGGAGAAAATGCTTTCTAGCTGACTAGTTTAACGGGAGAACCTGTTCCATTACTAGTCAATGGAAAATTTCTTAAACATTAGTTTGAGTCATGAAGTTTGGTATTTTTGTTGGGCTATACATTTATGTAAATAATTGGTTTTTCTGCTTGTAAATAGTTTTTTTGTTTGTTCGTTTGTTCTTTCTTTCATCCTGTTTGTTTCCTTTGTTGTTTTGTGTCTGTCTTGTTTAGTTCTTTGGGGGTTACTCTTTCCTTTCCATCTTAAAAAAATGGTGGGTTGTTATTTGAAGCATAATTTGGTTAATGAGAGAAGTTGGTTTAGAGATTTTCAGGTTTACTAGTTAGGTGATTTTGTCCTAGATTCGTTGTTTTATGTCCATTATCAATAAAAGTTGTGGAAAGTATTGAAAGCAAGGTGCAAAGTAAATAATCCTCATTAGCTATCAACTGAATTAGTCACAAATCAATAGAAACATCTCCTTGTATGAAGGTATATTTGTCTTAGGATGATAGTGTTGTAACATTTGAGTGAAAAATCTGATCCCCCATATGTTGTTATGAGGTCCATGGTAGTTTTCAACCCAACAAAGATGTTAGATATCTGACATATTGAAAAAAAAGAAATTAAATAAAATATCTAAAATTCCAAGAGAAAAGAAAAGAAAAGAGAACTATCTGAAAGAGAGGAAGACTCAATATGAATGGGTGATTAAAATATCTCAATCAAGGCTATGGATGCCTGATTGGTAGTAGAGCAATGCTGTGAGAAAACTAGAGGTATCTCTACTAGGGCTATGGATGCTTGACTGGCAGTGGAGAGATGCCTGACTAGAAGTGGAGCAATGCCTAAGATATCATTCCTTAATAGCTAAAGGGAATCAACTCATGTAGTTCAAATCTTGCACATTATTGTTCAAAGGATGAGGAAAAATTTGTAAAAGGATGATGCACCATTAAGCACACACAAAGATTCAGGGGTAGCTAGTGTTGAATTTCATTTGAGATTCTAGCTCAACCTTGGTTGTTAAACTAACCCAACTAGAGTTGTGATGTTCGTAAACCAGAGATTCTGGGCAGCTGAATCCTTCAGTTTCTTGAAAATGGTTAAACTATTTTCCTAGCCAAGTTTCCATTTGTTATGCCTTGCATAACCACCCCATTATGTTTTGTTCTAGAACAAATTGGGTCCCCCTTTTTCTTTTGTTTTCATCACTTTGGTTGTTTGGTTCAGGCCTAGGAGTTCTTTTGTTTTCCTCCTACGTCTTCCTTTGTTCTGTCAGAACTGGGTCCCGAGTCAAATCAGAACATTGAACCCTATCAATGTTTCTCATTCGGTTTTCATCCTGACTCTGACTCCACCTTCCTTTGTTCCATTTTCATTGGTCATTTTTCCTTTGGTCTTTTTGTGTTTCCTTGCCTAAGGAGTTTCCTCTCTTCCTTCGGTGTTTTCGGTTTTTGTTCCGGCAGACGCAGAACTGGGACTGAATCGAAACTCGGGATCCTTTCAAAGTTCTAGGTTTAGATTCCATTCCGGTCTCAGTTCCGCTGGCTTTGTTCTTTTTTCCTTTGTCCCCATGTTTTGTCATGGGGTGCCTTTTTTCCCTTTCTTTTCCTCTTGTCTTCCTTCTCATCCTTTTCTTCATCTTTTTGAGTTTTGTTAGAGGCAGGATCAGGACAAAATCCAAACTTGAAACTTTTGGAATGTTTCAGGGTTGGACTTGGCTCCGGTCTCACCTCCGTTGTGGTTTGTCCCTGATCATTTTTTTCCCTGACCTCAATTTTGTTTGTTCCTGGGTTTTTTTATCTTTTATGGACGTGGAACTAGAATGGGGCGATGATTTGAAATTTGTGAATAGTTTGGGTTTGGTTCCCTTTCTGACCCCGGTCCCAGTCTCGGTTCTAGTTTCATCTTGGCTCTGCCTCCGCCAGTTTTAGAGAAGAAAGTGTGTCTCTAGTTTAGATTTGGTTCCACCTTTGCTAGAGATTAAAGCATGCCTAGATCATTTGATGTTGTCTCTCCATTGGGAAAGAAGTCACGCTAACCCTTGTGCACAAGGTTCACATAGGGGAGAGCTCCTGCTGACAGATGGAAGTCTCAGCGAAAGGTGATGCCTTCGGCATAAAGTTTGGCCGAATGGTTCAAGTTTCAGCATAAGGGTGTGGCTTCGGGGTAATATCTCACTGACAAGGTGGAGTCTCCCCGAAATGATCTAAGCTTGTGAAAAGAAGAAAGGTTCAGTGTAGTGTCTTGCTGACCCAACATGGTCTTGCCGACATGGAATGGTGGTCCCGGAATGAGCTCTCACCAAAACCAAAATGGCCTCAGGAAGATGTGTTGCCGACTCGGTATGGTCTCGCCAATGGTTTTAAACCTTCGGTGTGACTAATGAAACCTGCCATGAGGTCCTGTCAAGAGAATAAAGTCTTGCCAATAGCGATGGATTTAAAAATAGGAAAGGATATTGGTATGGCTCTTAGCACCTGCTATGACCTCTTGCTGATTGAACAATTTCTTGCTGATAGTGAATGAGTCTACTATGGACTTCAGCGAGACCTCTTGCCGAAAGTGATTGTCTGGGCGACAATTTTGGGATATCGATATGACTCTGGCCGCTCGCTATGAATTCTTTCCAATAGTTTGAGGTTATGCCGATGCTGCTATGAAGTATAATTGCATTGGGGAGACACGATTAGTGTCTCACTGAGATGTGATTTTGTTTGAAGACCTTTGACCACCAAAGAATCTTATGTGGAGTGTGTTCTCCCAATTAGATAGAACTAAGGGAAAATCCTGGGTAGCTTGACTAATTGACTACCCTTGTCAGGAAGATCAGCACAATGTGAGTGGTGCGGATCTACTCTGTGAACGAGCTGATGTATCAGTTTGGGAACAATGGTGTTCAGATCTAGATAAGAAGTTGGATGCTGTCTCTCAAGAGGATCAACTTGCAGGAAGATCTAGAGTGAGAAGCAAGCAAAAAGGAAGAAGAAACCATGAGTCATAGTGATAGTTGGGATCACTACTAGGAAAGGGGGATCACCATTAATGATAATGCTTTAGAGAATTCAAAGCATCCCTTCAAGGAAGTTTGAGGATGGACACAGAGGCCAAAAGTAAATGCCATAGTTGCCAAAGATCTAGAGGTCATCCCTAGAGCAATCCTTCACCGACATGGACATGGGGATGCACATTGAATGGAGCATTAACTTCATTCCAAGAATATTTGAAGGCTAACCCTTTTGAAGGGGGATATTTTTGTAAACCCTAAAACCGGGGCCAACCCATTATTTTTGGTACATTCTATATATATGGAATTTTTTCCTCTTTGTAAGGGAGGGATTAAAAAAAAGTAGAAAAAGTAAGAACAGTAGGATTTTTTCTAAGAAGAGAAACTTAACAATAGCAATAGAGTAGGAGTTAGATTTGACAAAAGGAAGTAATGTATCTTTCAAGTTTTCTTAGTGTAGATGGAGATAATCTGAAGACATAGGTTTTTTGTACACTGGTGATTGTGCGAGATTTGTAAATTTTCCTTATCTGTTTCACTAATAGTAGAAGCAACTAGATTTAAATCTACTTCATATTGTGTTCCAGAATGGTATTTATCTTGGGTTAATAATTTGATTTGAAAATAATTCAAGGAATGAAATCTTATTTTATTTTTTGTTTAAATGGCAACTTGCAATCTGTTGTTGAAATCAGCAGTATGAATGAATGGAACTGTGTGTTAATCACAAGTTAATTTTGTTCTGTAGTATTTAGGTAGAAATTCCTTGAAAGAGTAACAAGTTAGGTTAAGTCAAATGATATAGCATTCTCTTTAGTTCTAAAGCTTTGATCTATCTTTTTCTATTACTTTAAAACCATGGTTAAAGTAGGTTCAAGTTTATGTTTGATCTTAGAACAATCCAGGAGCTCAACACCAATAGGCCCCTTGAACATTATAGTTCACATCAACTATTGAGTTAAGTCAGCATAGTCGTGAACCGATTACTAGGACCTTGGGAGTTAGATATCCATGTGTTATTGTTTCTCTTTTAGGAGAGAAAAATAGTGATATTCTATTTAACTATTGCTATGCTATTCTGACCATCAACAGTATTGCCTGTCCTATTCTGTCTCAGAGGTGGTCTTCTATCAAATTTTTTTCCTAATGATTGAACTCTATCAAAGCCTTGTCCTTGACCTTGTCCTCTTTCAAAGTTTTGTCCTTGGCCATGAATAAAATATTTATTCTTTGAATTGTAATTGGACTACATGCCTCTTTGCACAACTTGCAATTGACTATTTTGATTTCTCAAGTAGGTGATCTTTATAGAGAACTTCTTCACTTGCTCTATCAACTCATCTAGCCTCTCTTTATCCATGTTACCTTGTGTTGGTACAAAATTTTGTGATTGATTCAACACCTCATAATGCTACAAGTAAGTTGGAATGTTAGATTGTTGCTATGGGAATGTTGTTTGCTCTGAATTTTGCAAATAAGGAGGAAGTGGTTGTGCTTGATTTAGTGGAGGACCTAGGTGTGGAACTAGAGACATCTTAGGGACTAGATTTATCATAGGATTTTGGTTAGCCAAAGCTTGGTTCAACCCCTGAACTTGTCCTAGATGAGAAACAAGCCCTAATGATGACAAGGGTATAGAAAAATGCTACCTTAAATATGTGCTAGCCTTGACTGCCTCATCATATGCATCTGTTAGTGAACCTAGAGGTTGATTCTTCCACTTAATGAATGTAGAGACCTAAGGCTATCTAGTGCTTCATAATAAAATTATATAGTTGATGCATCATCCACAGTGTATGGGGGTTGTAATTAGGAGTAGGCATGATGAAAACTATTGTTAAATGAGCCTATAGGTTGATTGAATTCCCTCTTGATTGATATGAATTGGAGGTATAGGTCATTGCGGCTAACTGGAATTCTGAACTTCTACAAGAAGGCACTCTTCAGTTGGTTCCAACTAGTGATAGAGCCAGTTGACAAGTGATTGTACCAATAAAATTATTTGTCACCCAATGAATAAGGAAAGAGTCGGCATGCCACATCTTCATGAGTGATCATTCTATCTTTTAGGGCATTCTGGAAAATCCTGATATGCTCTTTAGTAGTACTTTTGGGATCATTGACAGGAAACTTGGAGCAAAAATGCTTAGGATTTTTTGGCATGATGTTATATTTGTTGAAGGATAGGGGTGAAGGGTTATTAGCTAGAAAATCCATTGGTGGTGGTGGAGGGGGTAGTGGTTGATTAGGGATTGGTTGAGGCTACTAAATGGGATTAGGATTAGGATCAGTAGGTTCAATGGGAGTAGGTTTGGTAGGAATGGGCTTAGAATAAAATGATGAAGAGGTAGATGAAGAAGATGGCTAGATGGGTGAAGATGATGATGTCTTCCCTTTCTTGGTTCTCCTTGACCTGGTAGGAGCTCCTATCTCTTGAAAATATCCTTCTGCTATAGATCTAGTATTCCTTTTGTATTTGTGGGGAGATATGGATGATAGAAAATGCTCCAGCTTTATTGAATCAACCCTCCTTCTAGCACCAATCTTTTGATGGTGTTTTTATCACTAAAACAACTTAGATAGAATACATGAATCCTATCTCTCTTGAAAGCTAAATTTCTACCAGTAAGACTCAAGAAATAACCCTAATCTCTCTAATTTCTAGTATTGAAAATGCACCAAACAACTCAATAATAATGTGAAAATGTTGGTAATCACAAGGGACCTTACAAACAAAATTTTGGAAGCTTCAATATTCATCAAATGTAGCAATAATTTTGATGCTTTGTGAATATTTCTCTAACAATAATCTCAAAGAAATAGAAAAAATTAAGGGTTTAACAAAGATATCTAATCTAAGACCTAAGATCAATTGTTCAAATAATAGAGTGTTCAAGATGGACCATTCTTCCAAAAGCAATCCTTGCTTAACCAAGATTAGATCCACAGTATCACAAAGATAGTGCAATCTCCAAAGGAATCACATGATTTTCATATTGTAAATATTCAAACATACATTCAAACATTTGCAATTGAACTTGAGTATGAAATAGAGTAGACCCAGACTAACTTTACATAGTAATCGACAATTAGCAGATCACTAAAAGTATGGACCAAAGATTCCTCAACACCTCAAACACTTTATAATAAAAAAATGAACTACAACTAATTCTAAGATTTATCATAAAAGACTTACTCAAAATATAATATTTAACTAGATTCACAAGAATCGTGCATAGATGAAATAACACAAAGAAGAGCAACAAAATAAAATATCTTCACTTGTGTTCACTTCACCAATAACTTAAAACAATTCATGTTCCTCAATTGTAGCAATATCAACAACTTAGTAGCTATCAACTATTCACTATGCACTATCCACTATCAACCTTACAAATGAGGAGGAGGCCTCAATTTGTAGAAACCTTCAATACATTTTAACCTAGGAGAAACTTAAATTAGGATTTTTTACATTAGGTCAGCCAGATAGGTCATCCTTGCCACTTTTAACCACCCTAATTTTAATTTACAATAAAATAATACAAGGTCAGCCTTAAAAAGGGAATTTTATAATTGAATAATATTTAGCATTGAAATCTAGGCAAGGCTAACTTATGTCCTTAGTAAGCTCAATGTAGAAGGAACATTCTCCTAGGAAACTAATATGAGTCATCCCATTTTTCTTTATCTCCCTCCACTATAGAAAGTTTTTTTACTTTTGCATGTACATCCTCAAGGTTGGCTAGATCAGGAATTGGGATGAATTTTATCCTCAACTTAATTAATTTTATTTCTTCTTCAAACTTAGTCAAATATTTCTCCCATTCTATTTACAGTCCTTCATATTTGTCTAGATTGGAGATATAGATAGCTACATCTTCAAGCTAATCCTTGACAATCAGTCCATTACTAGAAGAACATTAAACCTCATGCAACCAATTCTGCAATTGATTGACATTCAAATACTTTTTCCAAATTTTCTTCTTCTAGTGAAAATTTCCAAAAATGCAACACAACCATCATATATTCCTTTTATCTTTCCCTGGATCTTTGCAATCTTCTTAAGGGCTTTCATCATAAGATCCTTTCTATAATTTCTTACCTCCATCCATTCCATTGATTTGGCTATATCATCTGAGGTAAACATGTTCTTCTTGATGATTTCTTCTTTTGGATTTTCTATGATTTTCTTCAACTCAGAAATGGTGGCATCATCTAACTTCTAACAATATGATGCAAATTAAGATGTGTCCTCTAAAGATGCTCTATCCTTCTCATAAGTGTGCAAATTTTTTCCAATTACTTCATCTCCTCTCTTTCTTACACCATCTAACCACTCCTGAGTGTCCTGTGTGGATGCTCTCATCTTCTCAATCTCAGAAACTACTTCTTTGGACAAAAACTGCACAGAAAATGAGGTTCCTTCACCAGAATGGGCTTCTAAGGGTTTCATCAAATGTTGCACATACTTTTTCACATCTCTTAATTGTTGTTGCAACCTATCCCTGGCTTGAGTCTCACTATCCAACCTTTAATGTATTGTTTCTACTGACTCTTGGAGGTCCTTTTTCTCTTGTTCTTTTGTTGTTGGGCCCATATTGATAGTTTCAACCTTATAATCCATAGGCCTTACATCATCCTTAAACTTGTCACTTCTAGTAATGGCATGGATAACCCTATTGTTGAATTCATCTCTGATAAAATTGGAGACCATTCTATCTCTCTTCCTTTCCTTGGGCTAATCCCAATTTGCTAGAAACCTCTCCCAATTAGGGGTATCCTCTTCTAAAATGATAGTCTTCTTCTTCAACCTCTTCTCTAAAATTTTTGAAGTAGCTAATTACTCAATTTTTGTATTTTCCTAAGAGGTATCATGTTCTTGTTTATCCTCAGAGGTATGATCTTCAACATCTTTTTTACCTTTATCAATTTCCTTTGCATCATGTTTCTCCCCATTTTTATCTTCTTCATCAAATACATTTTCCCATTCCTTCATTGGATACTGGGAAGGCATATCCATTGTTTCCTCTGATGTTGCCTCTTTTCTATGTACCTCTATAACATTATCTTCTAATTGCCTCTTGAAATTGTTCAACTCCCCACTTTTGGGAGTAGGAAAATACTCATCTTCTTGTTAATCTTCCAAATTATTGGAGAAATCTTCTTCCTCATGAACAACATCCTCATCCATTAGCATGTCTTGAATAGGATAGTTA
This sequence comes from Sequoia sempervirens, assembly GCA_007258455.2. NCBI lineage: Eukaryota > Viridiplantae > Streptophyta > Pinopsida > Cupressales > Cupressaceae > Sequoia > Sequoia sempervirens. The sequence goes on from VDFB02168118.1 coordinate 65,474,940, forward strand.
GGGTGAGTATTATTTCCTATAACTGCTCTCTCCACTTCATTAGGAGCATCATTAGTAGGTGCCTCTTTAGCATTTTCCTCATGCTTGTTCATTACATCTTCCACATTCTCCACAGGATAAGCCTTCGGCCTTGGTGAGATTCTGCTCACTTATATTTGTGGTCTTTCCCCATAACTCTCAACATCCACCACCTTAGCTTGAATGATTTCCTCTTTAGAGACTTTGGCCCTCTTTGACTTGGCCATTTTCTAGCCCTCGGTGATAATCCTCCTCTTTTTAGAAGGTTGAATTTCCTCAACTCCCTCCTCAACTATTCCTATTGAAGACTTTCTTACTTTTTCTATTAGTTTCCTTTCCCTTTTCTTGGATTTTAGTCCTTCTTTTAATAACGACAAGATTTTCTATGTCTTCCCCTTGATGGGGTTCACCTATGTCATTTTGGGTGTCCTCTATTTTCTCCTTTGAATAGGAATCTAAATCACCCATCATATCATATGTGTACCTAGTACTTGTGGCCTCTAATTCCAAAATATTATGCTTGACCCACAGTTTGGAATATCTTATCACAAGCTCATTTAGTTGATTCAGACCTACTATCTCCTCCTCTAACCAATTGACAGTAGGGAGTACATTATGTTGAAATTTCTCATAGAGATGGTATTGCACGTGATCTTACCCATCATCCACCTAATCAAGAACATTAGCTATCTAATGTAATATGATCATCCTCAAAGATAGTTTGGATAATTTTCTTCTAATCACTTCAAAATCATCCTGATAATTTTCCCAATAGTCTTCAATATGATCTTTATGCCTATACTCATGACTGATAGTCTTTTGAGCTACACCATATGGATCAAAATTACTTCTATTTTTGTAAGAATACAAGTGAAAATTAACCATATCTTTCTCTGAATAGTAGGAACTTTGAATAGAGGGGAAAACCTCCATACTCCTAATCCTCAATGGGAATTCTCCACCAAGTCCTATTTTATGCATATCTTTCACAATAGTGTCAAAGGCTACAAGTCATCTAGTCAACTCCAATAGAATAAGTTTATCAGTTGGATATCTTGGTAATCTCATAGGCATTGTAGGTGACCTCTGTATCCTAATATATGAGAAATGTGGAAATTGAATAAACCATTGGCCATATTTTCTGATGAGCACCATGGCCTCCATTGCAATACTGATATGAAGAGCATCTTGTAACATCCTTGTGGTATGCATAAGGAAAGCATCATTTACCCTTCTATAATTAGAGTTATTGATTTGAAGTTGGGGGTAATTATCATAAATGTTATACTTGCCCAGGAATCCCTTACAACTAAGGCCCTTTTATTTATTGTTTACAACAAGCAAGTACACCAAATATCAATTCATAGTGAACTTCTGAGTGTCTTGTACACTTCTTAATTGTATCCAAATTTTCACTTATTATACCTGCCTAGTGATAGTGGGTTCCTTTAAAAATCTATGAGATCACATAGAATATCCAATGTTTGAGCATGAAAGCTTCCTCAAATCCTAGTATTCTTCCTAGAAGAGTGATCATATCATTATATTCCAATTTGAAGTCACTCCTATGTAGCTACTTGGGAAACTTGCAGTAATGTGACTTTGGTTTGGCAATCCAAGAATTTTTCATCATTTCCAAAGTGTTATTGGAATACTCTTCATAAAATTGCTCTACTTCCTTTATGTTGATCTTCACTAGCTTATGATGTAAGCCAATGTTGAAGGTATCAACTATGAATTCCTTAGTTAGATTCCTTGAGGGTTCACAATTATCCTTTTATCAGATTCATAGTGCCTAGCGCATCACATAACTAACTTTGGACACTCTACTGAAGGTAGAAACCCAACTACATGTGCTAACCTTGCATATGTACAATGATCTGAGTAAGGAAATAAGATGCATCTCCAAACATCATTTCCTTAAAGTCATCATAATCCACATTACCCATGTTGGTGTCACTCACTTTTCCCAAAGTTGAAGTTATCTTAGATTTAGGACTAGTACCTTTGAAGTCATACTTCATTTTCTCTACTGTTGTTTGGGGTATGTGCAGGATCATGATGGGCCAAAAAGTGGCAATATGATGGGTATGTGGCTGATGACTTTTTTTAACCCAAAATTGATGAAACAAAAAGGGTTTTTAAAGGAGATTCTCAAATTTCCACCAATATAAATTATGCTTTACTTTGAATTTAATAAATAATTATTATTCATTTTCTATTTGAATTATGACTAAAGTCCTGATGGATAGGTTGATTGAAAAACATCTATAGCTTTCAAACGATATCACATTGTTTGAATCCAAAACATGTGTCACATTCTATGCTTCACATACTATAGCATTAAAAAAGGAAAAATTGAATTTCATGAAGTTTTGACCAAGTTAAGGTGGTCACACATATGATTTTTTATATTTTTAAAAGTTGTAATAAAAAATTCATAATTAATTATTTACTTGGAAAAAAATTACAAAAAAATATGCATCAAATAAGGACATGGGTCCTCTACTTATATCTAAAATATTATTAAAAAATACTATTATTTTATTGTGGTTAGGGTGGTCAGACAGACACCTACTTCTTATTTTTTCCTTGAAATTTAAGTACTACTGCATTGAAATTTAAAAGTTTTACCAAATAGATTTCTTTTTGAAAGAAACCTATTAGTTTAAAAACTACATTCAATTTGCTACATATTCTATTCTTACATATTTTTGAAATAATATAGATAACTTATTGAAATTTTTACATCATGTTGCCTAACTCTAATTTTTCTGAATTTTTTGTTAGGTCAGTGATAACTTTAAGAAACTCCCCTCAAAAAAAGATATAAAAAAATGGCAAATCATTCATTTCTTTAGGAAAAAAAAATATTTCTATTGGCAGGCGAATCTTTCATTTTTTTGGAAATAATGTTAATTTTATTGGAGATTTTTTCTACATCACTAAATTTTTGTAGAAATTTTGACAAATATTGAAAAATAATAGGAAAATACATTAATCAAGATGGAAAATCCATCCAATCTAAAAATAATTCTCATGGAAAAGTGGGGTCCCAAGGGTGGAAATTATTTATGGTTTTAAGAGGTAGATAATAATATTTACTTGCCACTATTGTTTTAAAATATAATATAATGGCCCTCATTATATTTTGTAAGGTAAAATGTGCCCATGATCTGTAATTCTCATGGGGCTCAAAATTTATTTTAGATCATTGATCTAACAACCCTCATTGTACTCTCTGAGGTAAAATGTACCCACAATCTAGAATGCACATAGCCCAAAATTGTGGGACCCATGAGAATTATAGATCATGGGTACATTTTACCTCATGCAATACAACAAGGGCCATTATACTATATTGTAAATGAATGGTAGAAACTAAAGATTAGAAAAATGGTCCTAAAGAAACTAATAATTATGATATACTATTGGTGAATTAATATAGATTTCTACTATAATTTATAAAGTTTAGGCAAATCTAATCTAATCATGTATCGAATATTGTGGTCAATTTTTTAGTTAAATATTTTAATAAAATAATTTCTTTGGTGATTTAAATAAGACTATAATAAAATTTTGTAAAAATATGGCGATTCAAGTCATGTTATATCTCAAACTATTAGCCAATTGGTGAATATTAGCCACTAAAAAAATAACTAATACCCACTTAAGGGCCTATTTTTTCCATGATGATCTTGCACATACCCTTGGGGCTCACCTACAACACATTCAATTATCTTTTCCTTATAACCCTTTCCTTGGATAGATTTCGTGAAGGGTATGCTCATTGTACTTTTCCGACTTGAGCAGATTTTGTCAGGTTTCACCTAACAATTTATTCCTTCATTCCACGATTTTAACTAAGTCCCAAAATGTAATTGTGACCGGATTTCAAGACTTATGCACTCATTAGCCCAGATTAAAACATGTCCATTAGATTATTTGAAATTAAACCCCTTAATAAAACACTCAACATGATCAATAAAGTTCTCCCAAACCCACACTAAAGCTCAAGCATATGGAACTAGGGTTTATGAGTAAATTCTTCAACTGTGCACTACAAGTTGATTGTTTGTTTATCACAAACACACATATTGACATCAAAAATCAGGATACCCCAGATTGAAATCCTAGTTACGAAAAAGAATCAAATTCTCTAATTTTCTTCTAAGAGACAATGATGATTCCCTAATTAGTTTGATTTTGAACCATAGACTTTTGGCAACATAATCCTTTCTAGCACTTCTAGGGTTTTTCACCTAAAAGGAGAAAGAAGAGCCAAAATATCTAGCTAAGTTCACTAAAATTATGCAATTTATGATGTTATTTATACAAAATGGAATGTGTTAAGTGTAATTAAACTATGAATTTGAAATATTATGAATGCAAAACCTAAGAATAATGTAATGTTTGAAAATGCATTTTGTAATGCAACAACTCCTAGAAATGGATACAAAACTAAATAGAAATGAACCAAACTGAAAGAGTGCACCTGGAATGTGGAAGAAGACTGGAAATGAAATTTGAAATGTGGTTGATGCTGATTTTCAGTCCTGGAGGGACTCATTCGCCATTTTGGGCGAATCAGTCCTAGTTCTGCAAAACTGTACCGAAACCTGTTTTAACAAAAGGGTATCTAAAAATGCAAAAAACTCAAATTTGACTTGGAAGTGGGACTCATTTTCCACTCATGGTGAATGATTCCACTTTTGAATTTTTTATTATTCAAAGGTGGATTTCGGAGCTTCTGATTTGCACTTTAGCTTTCTATAGGTGTTCACTTTTGAAACTCTGATTTTTGAACCTGAAATTGAGTTTTTGTTGATTTTTTTTCTTGTTGGATGAAGAGAAGACTTGAAGAACCTTTCAAATTTCATCTTAATGATTTCCAAGCTTCCAAGGGACCTCAATCTACAAACACACAAGGAAAAGGAGAAAAATGGTGAATGTTAGGGCATGGGGGTTTGACTTGGTCAAACCCCTTTTAGGTAATTAAACCAAAATGATGAAAGAATAAAATGAAACATTCAATAATAGAGTTGATTACCTTTTCATGATGTTTGATCTTGAATTTATGTTAAAAAAACATGAAGAATCTGCCCTTGAATGTCTAAAAATTAATATCTTGGTGACTTGAAATGAAGAAACCTTAAGTTGCTTGACTTTAGATGGAAGATTGGTGCACAAATAATGATAAGAGATATGAATTAGGTTTAAAATAATTATATTTATAGGAATTTCACCCATTTCACACATTGATACCTTAGCACAGGCTGACATGAAGTAATAATAAACTTAAATTTCACTTTTTTCTTGCTCAAATGTCAAAATGGGGCCAAAAGGGACTGATTCGCCACACATGGAAAATAGGTCCCACCTAGATGGGACTAATTCACCATGAATGGTAAATGGGTCCCATAGGGGCCATTTTGATAGCTAAGATGCCAGGAGATAAGAAAATGAGGTTTAAATTGGAACTTTGTCAGGTATTTGATCAATTTAAGCCTTGGGATGCACAATATGGGTTAATAGGGGCCTATTTGATGATGTTAATGTCAAATAGGGCTTGGGACACAAAATTCAATGTGAAAGTGTGATTAAATACACTTTACAACAGTAAAATGAGGTCCACAAGGAAAACAAACCAATGTGAATGTGCAAGACACATTACAACACTAGATTAACATTAAGTTTAAGTTACAAGCCTTCTAGATTGATGTAATAATGTTATTAAACACAATTTATAATGTTGAATTAGGAATAAATTGGTTTATTAAGTCTAGAAAAGTGTGAAACTCCATTACAAGACTTTACAACACCTTTATGAGACATTGTTAAAAGCATGTTATTTGATTTGCATGGGTCCAAGACCTAGTTTGGATGCATAAAATTCCTCATAACACTGAATCAAGGTCTCATTAAGTCCAGTTTATCATGAATTATTCCCATGTCAGGCAAGAGACCCTTTTTTCTACGACACATTTAGCCCCCACTTTAGTGAGATGATGAACTTGCTTCAAACTCACACTAAAGTAGACATTCAAGAGAGATCCAAGTGTATAGATGTAGATGACAAAGAATGACAGAGATCAAAGGAGGTTGCATAAGCCCCCAAGATCCAAGATCCTAAGTCAAACTATCAATATACATAATCATGCGATGGGAAGAACTGATAAAGATGAAAATAAGGTGGATCATGCTTTAATTATTTATCCAACTAGTTTTGGATCAGGTCTAGGTTGTTTGTTTGAGAAAGAAAATGCATACTCACTCTGGGGTGATAGAACTCTTAGCTGTCCACCTAGTGAGAAATCCCAAAAGGTGAGAAACATACACTAGTTGGTATGCACTCACAAACACATAGGTGGCTATGGGGAAAGTCATGCCATTGAATGGGCTTCCCCCTCAGCCATATCAAAGTTATACCTCCTGATAAATTTAATAAGGTGCCACAAAGGAAAATGATTTTTGAGCTCTATGAGGTAGGAAAAACTTTGTATGCTTGACACTCATAGGCATTGCAAATGCAAGGTGGTGTAAGGAATGTTCAAAGTGATTTTGCTTAGTTCATGAAAGGTCTCATCTTAGGGAACATCATGCCAAATGTCTCCAAGAGAGGATAAGTGCAAATGGTCTCATCTTGTTTCCAAGATAGGACAATTGTAATTTCTCATCTTGAACAACATTGTACCTAATGTTTCGAAGAGAGGGAATCAGAAGAAAAAGAAAATCACATAATGAAATGTGAGTGGTGATGTATGCCCCAAATTTAAAGTTGTTACAAACACTAGTACTGTGAGAGATTGCTTTAAATTAGAAGAAGAGGACATGAGAGCTTACTCAGAAAGCCTTATGCCAAGCCATATGTTTCTAATAAGATACATCATGAATAAGGGTAGTATGTCACATGCGAGCCAACTTAAGGCACATCAGCCACATCCTAAGCTTTCTCTTATATGTTCATGAAAGGTTAATGAAGAGCCAACAAAGGAAATGAAAAATGAGATACGAGGACAAGGCCTACTAAACCCCTTGCCCCTACTTAGTGCAGGATAAAGGTGAACTGAAATGATTGATAAAATGTAGGCGAGAGTCAAAATCGGTATCAATGAGAGGAATTAGGTGCCCCCATAGAAGGAAGAATATCAAACTCCTAAAAATGTTGGATTTTGTGACTCAAATTGTTACATTCATTAGTGGAGTTACCATGATCTCTATGATAGGTGTAGAATGAAGTCTTGTAAGAGCATTTCTTTCAAGTTCTGGGAGGGAGGGTGATCAAGTGATCATGGAGGAGTCTCAACAAGATACCATCTTGATCAACAGTAGAAGGTGGTCTTGTGGTATGCATCAAAGATACATCTTGCTTAGTAGTAGATATACTACCTACACAAGTTTCTCTAGATTACGAGATTTTGTTCTCACTCTTATAGGAGGGAAAATCTATCGAATCATTTGTGTCTTGCGAGATGACATTAACATTAAGCGAAGGTTTAGTTGTTTGTTTTTTGTTTGGTAAAGGATGATGTTCAAGACCACTAGTGTCAAGGCATTCAGTTAAGAATAATTTAGGAGTATGTGTTGTGAGATTGTTGATGTTGAGTGAAGGTTTGGTGATCTCTACTACAGGACAATAACCAAGACCATGAGTTTTTTTTATGTGATAGGGTCTAGGGGGTTGCAGATACCTTTCTCATTAGCACCACATCATTTTCCACTATATTCAAGTTTTTTCATAAGCTCATTACCTTTTCCATAAAGCTTATTCATTTCTTTTGGATTGAGTTGCGGTTTGTCATAAGTGTCATCAAAGGTGACTGTGTAGTTTTTTTCTTTTTCTAAAGTGGTTGAGGTATATTCCTTCAAAGGTTCATCTTCTATTTTGTTTCCCCTATTTGAATCTTTATGTATGATCTTGTACTCGTCCATCAAGTCATGTTCAAAATTCAAGGAACCCCAATCATCTTCTAATAGCATTGTAACTTGTTCAATATGTTGTTGATTGTCTTTTTGTTGTGTGGTTTCAACTTCTGTGGTTGGTGTTAATGTGTTCAAAGGGTTATCTTTAGTTTTCTCAAGTTGTAAGACACTATAAGGCTAATCAATTGTTTCGAGTGTGTACACTTTGTTGTTGTAGATGTATTTCATTTTACGATGAAGAGTGGAAGGAACACCATTCATTGCATGAATCCATGGCTTGCCTAGAATAAGGTTATATGAAAGATCATTAGGCATAAAATGGATTGGTGTTTCTAATGCGACCACTTGAACTATAATAGGTAATGTGATCACCCCAAGTGGTTGTTTGTTAACATTGTTAAATCCCATGATGGATAAAGAATCGGATTGGACGTTTGATCTATCAAAACCAAGTCTATCAAGAAGTTTTAATCCACATACATTAAGAGAAGAAAAAGTATCTATAAGATTTCTCTTAATCCCTTTTTGTTTATATTGAGCAATAATCATAAAAGCTTCATTTGGTTTTTTCACTTTCAAAGGAGGAAGCTCACTTTGGTGGAAAAAAATGTTAGCATTTATTCCTTGGATTATGGCTGTGATGTTAGTTGGTTGTGCATTAGAAGGGATAGGAGCTTGTTGCAAGGTGGCTTGAATCATGTTGTGATGGTGAGGGGAGGCTTGAATAAGGTCCCATAATGAGGTTTTATCAACAGTCTTCTTTAGTTGTTCAATGAGATTATACTCCTTTCCACTTTATGGAGGTAAACAAGGAGGACTTGGTAAGATGAGATTAGGAAAAGGTAAGTTTTTTGGGGTTGGTTGTCATGGTTGTGGATTATTTCAAGTGTTATATTGTATGAGCAACAATATTATAACTCAGTTGCTATGATATTGTTGGCATGGCATGCAATTTGTCATTGATGTCAAAGCTTGGTATTTAGTAGATAGTTAAGGTGCATGAGATGTCAAAACATGGCCATTGCTCAAGTCAGATTCATTGTATTGGTAAAGGAATTTATTGGTAAAAGCACTTATTTCATGATTTGATATTGATACAAAAGCATTGCTCATAGTGGGTTTAAGGTAGTTCATTCATTGATGCAAAATTTTAATGTTGTTGATGCCATCTATTTTTTATAATGCTTGCAAAGGATAGGTTTGTAAAAAGGATGATTCATTTGTTCAAAGGTTGGGTTGAATAGGTTGCAGTTCTTATTGGACATATCATAGTTTGATCATGGCATCATTGGTATTGGTGCTTGGTTTGGTATATAAGGTGCAATACTTTGAATCACATTTTATAGGTTAGAAAAATATATTATTTGCTCATGGTTCATTTGATTATTTAATTGGCATGTTGAGAAAGAGGATAATTGCATAGCACACTGATTTCATTGAGAAAGTTCCTCTAATACCTAATACAAAGTTTGTGATAACACAAATTCAAAGAGCTAGGTATTAATATGCTCAAAGACATTGTGATAAAGAGGGGAAATAAATCCCATCGAGCTCAAAGTATCATATGTTATAAAAGAGATAATGAAAGTCTTGCAAAGATCATTTTAGAAAGATAATGTGTTGCATTCTTTCAAGCTAGGGCACAACATACTTGTTAGGGTTTGTGGCGCAACCATGGTGACTGTTAGAGGGAATAGAGTGGCAAAGTCAGAGGCTCCTTTGGTACTACTTTGTATTGTTGTCTTATCTTGTTTTATTGATATTGGATGTATGAGTTGCATCTAGTTGTGATTAAGAGAAGTTATGGGCAACGGGTTGTTATACATTCTCTAGATGGTATTTCTAGCAATCACCTTATAAAGTGATAAAGTTATCGGGCACAAAAAGTGACATAAGAGTTTTCTATTGGAAAGAATCCTTGTCAGGCATGCTAAAATATTTGATAAAGTTTATCCTAAACTCGAGGTTGTCAGGTATATTAAAGGTTAAAATATTATTTTCAAAGCTTGGTAAAAGGAATTTGTTATTTCATTATTTCAAAACCCTCATTAGGGCATGATAGGTAGAAAATCACATGAAGAATATTGTTGTGCAGTTTTTGCACACACGCCCCACTTGGAGTAGGGACCCTCTTTTATGGTGTCTTTTGACCTTTGGTTTTATTAGACTTATCATTTTAGGGTCTTGACATGTTGGTTTCGCTAGCTTTGACCTTACCTTGAGGTTCGAATTGATTGAAATTGAGTTTTAAGCCAAGTTTGGGTTTTCACTTAACTCCGAGATTTCCCAGCTCTGGCAGATTTTCCTGGGCCCTGGTTCTTTGTCCATTCCTGGCTGGATTCTCCGATTCCAGATTTCTTCCTGACTTCGGGATTTTCCAGTCCTAGCGGATTTTCCCAGATTCTGCCAAAATCTCGATCTTCGTCATTTCCCCGGTTTCTGCATTTCCGTGAAATCCGTGTTTCCACGCATCCTGGGATTTTCCATAATTCTGTTTTGCGCTCGGGTTTTCAGATTTGTCAGAAGTGTCTTGTTGCACATTAATGACCAAGGTACCTTTCCTTAGACAAGTATAAGGGAGGATTTAGGGCATTTCAGGCCTCATTCTGACTTTGTTGCTCACTTGTTTTTTCTCTGGCGATTATGAATTTCCATTTGACCTTTGAAGAGCGATCTTGACTCGTGTGTGTGTGGATTGTGTGGGCGCTGGTGTCTGGGTTTTCATTGTTTGGACGTGTTCATCTGCTGCATGGTTTCTACCCCGAGCTCTAATTTCATCTACATTGATCCATGGTAGGTTATCGATGGCCCCTCTTGTTTGTTTATGCCCTGATTGGGTTCGTTTGTATTTAATGGTGATCATTTGGGTCGGCCTTTGTTAGGTCTTGATTCCGCATTTATAGAGTCGGGGTTTGACCCATTTTTTTGTTGTAGAACCCTATCCTCCGTGCTTTGTGAGCTCTATTTATCCGTTAGATTGCGTATGTATCCTTTAGACGGGGTTCTAGGTTAGATTATTTGTTTTCTTAAGTGCGAGATCTGCCATATTGTGTGAGGTTAGGGTTTTCTTCGGTGTTTGGCCCAGAGTGGGGATTTCGTTATGATTGAGCGATCTTGTCCCTGTATCATGCTAACTTTCCCCGTCTTGTGAAGATTCGAGTGATTTAGGTAAATCTTTAATCGATATTTTAAACCTTAAAGTTTCCCCTAGTTTTAATGGCGGAGGTCTGGTTATTCAAATTAGGGCATCATTTTTTTGGCATAGAGATTCATCTTTTGAGAGCTTTTGAGAAGTTGAAATCTTTTGCGTCCTGAGTTTTATTGATTATTGTCAGTTTCAAGACCATTAGAGCTCAGGTAGAGGAGATCCCATGATCATTTGGCTTTTGGTTCGCGTTTCATCATTTTTCGGGTTCCCGAGGTCCTCGCGGAATTCCGCTGCTTTTGGATTTTCCCGAATTGGGCTTATTCTGTGGGCTGGGTTAATTTCTGGAACATTTCGAGCTGTCCGCGAAAATCTATTCCATCCGGATTTTTCTGGATTTCCTATCTGGCTTTGTCCTTTTTAATGTTTCGATGATAGGACTAATGGAATGATTGTTAAGTGCTTATTTCTTGTTTCCAATGAGTTAATTCCATGATTATCTTTTGATTTTTCATCCATACCAATGATCCATTTGACTAATGATGCTTTGGCGGTAGGAATCCATCTGGGTCGTATTTCTTTGAAATTCTGCCCTGACTGGATTTTCCCGGATTGCGATATTTTTCTAGACTGTTTTTTTTTTCTGGATCTACAAAGGATTAGCAAATGTGATGAATTCTAATGGTTTTATATGATCTTATGCTAACCTTTGGTCAGATTATGCCTAATGGTTGAGTACTAATGAAGTCTTTTGTGGGTACAAGTCGAGTCGAGCAAAAAGCTGCGGTCAGGAAATCTAAGGGTGGCACAGGAGGGTCATCCATCTTTGAAGCAGAACGGTTACGACTGGATATGAAGAGTCAGCTCCCCGAGAGCAAGGTGTCTTCTATGTGGGCCAAAGTATCTGATTCCAATGTTGGGGCCTGGAAATATGAGGAGTTCAAGCAGAGGACGGTGGAGAAGGATCTGTCAGCTCTGAGGCAGGGAATGATAAAATCTAGACTAGTGCATGTGGCAGGCCTCCCTCCGGTGGTCTAGTGTTATGAGCTAATTCTCGAGTGCGCCAAACAGTATGACTTTGATACACAAAGGATGGTTAGTACGGAGGGAAGAGTTTTGGTGAACTTTAGGCCTGCCTCCATTACACAAGCTTTCAGCATGCCGGATCTACTTTCAGTATGTGCTTTGAATATAGATACTACCAAAATGTATTATGAGAATGAGCCCATCAAGGCTCAACAGATGATTAACTCCTGGTTAGAGAAGCCAAAATCCCATCATTCCAAGTTGCCCAAACAGTTGCACAGGATTAAGTTCAGATCAGATGTATATGATGCCATCACATTTCTGAGCAGGGTGGCAGGATTAAAAAGTGCAGGGGTGTTGGAAAGTTGGATGGTCCATGTGATCACCAAAATTGGACAAGAGACCAATTATCACTGGGCAGGGCTCATCAGTGCAGAAATTGACAGGCAATTAAGAAATGTCCTAGAGACAAAGAAGTTCACTATGTCCTCATATATAATGTATGTGTTGGCCATATCTTACCCATACAAGGGTCTGAATCTGAGGGGGACACTTGGACAGGCTATTATTTATGAGGTCTATCCAGAATTGCATCTTGGGCATAAAGATTACAGAAGGGCTAACGATGCATTTACGATGCATATCACCCGGATGATTCAGAATGCTAAGCACGTGAGGTTGTCCGACGGAGCCAAGGGGCTTATAAAGAACTACGGAGCCTGGTTCATCCAGTTCCCCACCTTCACCTACCTCAGAATTGATGGATGCCCGGTTGCTCCGTACAGGTTGCCTCGGTATCCCACTGACCACATTGTTTTGTTAGAAGTTGTGAGGCAAAGTTGTGAATTTGATGCTGTGGTAAAGAGAGAGAAGCACAAGATAGACTTTGGTGGAGACTTCCCTCTTGGCATCAGTGTGGCAGAAATGTGCCCTTGTATCCAATCAGCCCACACTGTAGGTGAAGAACTGGCGGCATACGGTTTCTCCTTCCATTCGAAAAGGATGAATTTTGACATAACTGGAGAAGCACAGAAGAAAGCTATTAGGGAGTACATGCATAAGGATGACCTAGAGGATTATTGGGTCAATATCAAAGATGACCTTGAGGCCAAAAAAAGGAGATACTCTAGGCTTCCTGTGGGGGCAATTAGGCAGTATAATGTTAAGTTGATTATGGATCAACTAGATGATGATAGAAACCTTGTTCAGGACCACGCCTATGAGGCTGTAAAGGGTAGGTCAGTCGGGGATATAGATTGGAATGAGAATGAGGTTATAGAGTTGGAAGACTTAATGGCTCCCATCATGAAATTCACCTCATCTTGGATAAAACATAAAATTTGGGAATTGGAGAGTGAAAAGGTAACTTGTACTTTCAAATTGATGGGAAATCTCAATCCCATGTCGACTTCTGAGGAATCCGGGGAAGATGACCCCAAAGGGAAAGCTGTAAAGATTTCACCATTTAAGATAAAGGTTAGAGGTTCCAAGGAAGGAGAACCCGGGGTGAAGAGGAAGCCAAAAGCAAAGAGAAGGTGGAAGACATTGATGATTAGCAAGTCCTCTGATGAGGAGGAAATGGAAAAGGCAAAGGAGGAAGATGCTCCTCCACTACCTAAGAAGGCAAGAAAAACTCGAATTGCGAAGAAGAAGGGTTAGGGTGCTTCGAGTGATGAGCCTCCAATTGTTGATGTGGAGAGTTCAGGAGGGGAGAAAGCAAAAGTCTACACAAGGAGATCCAAAACTCCCTCTCCAAAAGACATTGTGCCAAAGGCGGATCATCCGCCAAAAGTACCAACCGCAGAACCATCTAAGCCTGTTTCTCCTCTACCAAGTGCACATGAAGAAGAAATTCCAGAGGCACATGAAACCAGTGGAGAGGCGGAGTCCTTCAAGGAGGGAACTCTCTTTGGTGAGGCAGCGGAGCTCGAAGCAGAGGAGGTTAAAAAACTTCCTTCTCCCCTGGTGCAGTATGAAGATTCTCCAGAGAATGGCAGGGGTGATGGATCCCCGTAGTAGAAAGAAGATACTCCTGTTAAAACCCAATCACTAGTGCAACCAGAGGTGGAGCTTGAAGAAGCTAACCAGGGTGAGCAGCTGCTTGAAAAGGAAGAAGACAAAATAACTACAGAGGAAGAGGAAAAAGTGACAGAGCAGCCGGAGGATACCAAAACAGAGGAAATCCGGGTAGAGCCTGCAGCCCCAGACTGGCTGGAGAGAGAGCTTGCAAGAAAGAAGCAGGTGATTGTCGAGGATACCCCCTTAGACTGGGATGAAATGCTGTCAAAGATTGGTAAAGGAAAGAAGAAGACAGCTAGGATTATCTCAAGGGTGGAAAGAGATGAAACAAACAACAGGGTTATCCATATTGCCACCCCTGCTGCTGACAAAACAAGAGAGGAAGTCACCGGTCAAGACTACCATGTGCAGAAGATTAACCTACGGCCGGCATCCATGGAACAAGATATAGAAGAGTTTGAAGGGTCCAGTGTGGTGATTATTGACAGATTGAAGAAAGAGACCCAAACCAAGCATGAACTGAAGAAGGAAAATGAAAGGTTAAGGAAATGTTTGGAGGAGGTCATGAAGCCTTTGTAGTCCCTCCATCCTTCTTCTTCTGTCACTCGTGGATTTCTACCTCAAGAAACCATCTCCAGAATTGAGAAGTTGAAAGCCTTAGCTCAAGCCGCCATAGATTGGTTAATGAGTGTGGAAACTAAAGGAGATGATACCATCAGAGACATTCTTTCAGTTGGAAAGGATGCAGCCAGGGCTAGAGAATTATTAGAGCATGTAATGTCTCAGGATAAGGAGGACATGGATCTTCTGCTGCAGAAATCAAGGGTTATCATGGGACATGGAAGAGAACAATTGGCTAAGGATGGAATTCTTCCTTCTTCTAGGTTGGATGAACCCTGGGAATGGTTTGAAGCACTGCAGATTAGGCAGAAGGCCATGAAGAAGATTTTGAAAAGAAAGAAGCAGATTGATGGGGATCTCACTGCAGTTTACGATGGATGCATTGCATTCTTTGAGGTGATGACCAACAGGAGGAAGATAGCCCCAAAATACCTGAGTCTTGAGCAGCTAAAGGAATGGTGGCATGAAGTTTATGCCCCAGATGTAGAAGGAGTTGTAACTGCCCACCAGCTTGATGATGCGGCCACCTACTTGGCGGTGATGGACAAATATCTAGCCCATAGGGAAGATTGGGGTAAAATTGTTGACTAGTCCAGGGAGGAGATTAACTCTATTAAATTCTGACTAAAGGTTTTGCCTTTGCCACCTGTCGTTGAATTGGATGGAACATTCTTGAGGGTGCAGGGTTCGTCTGGAAAGGAAGGATAAGGGAAGTAGCAGTTAATACTTATTTTGAGATTTGTGCTTCCCTATTATCACAGGGCATGCATTGAACGAGACTGCATTGAAGATTGTGTCAAGGCCAACCTGGATGATGGCATTTAATGTGTGCCTTAGTTTGACTCTTTTTCCTTGGCTGACCTGTTTTGGCAGTTTTATTATCTTGTAAAATGTTTGGTTGGGCCGACATATCTTGGGACTTGCTATAAAGGCATTCTTGCCTCATTGTAAAGGGTTAGACATTGGTTAGCTAAACAGTAATAGAGATAAGCAAGAGCAATAATTAGAGTATTTTTTTTATAGTTTTTTTCTTGAAGCAAATATTGTATCAGAATAGTGGAGTTATTGAAGTATTTTGGTGATTAATATAATTGAAGACATTGTAGTTTTCCTAGTGCAATATCTTGTGTTATTTCATTTTGCATGGTTCCTTTGTTCTATCTTTCAAATTGCTTGGAAATCTAGGGTTTGATGTTCAGAATTAAATAGTTTTAGTTTGATGAATAATGTTTATTGATTTCATATTTGAAATGTTTGTAGCAATCTCTGGTCTATACTCCCAGTAACTACCTAATTGTAGTAGGCTGGTGAAGTCAACCTGTACCATACAGTTTCATGTGCTTAAGTTCGATTGTAGATGCATGTCTATGATTTGAAAATCTATATACCTTAGAAGATTGCACCATTCTTGTGGTATTGTATTATGGGTTGATTAAGAATTGGTTCTTTGAGATTGGTCCATTCCAGATATATGTCATTAGCATTGTTCATTTTAGGGATAGTTTAGATTTTATCATATATTCGCACCCTTATCTTTTGCTGTTTCTTTATCATTTGGTTAGATTTAGGATTAAAGATAATTACATTGCAAGATATGATAAATAGGAAGATACAGTTTGCTTGTAGTAAGGTCCGATTGTGATTACCAGCATTTCACATTTTATCTGAGTTGTTTATGCATTGTTATGACCTAACACTCGAGAGACCTTGGGGTGATTTTCAGTGATTTATTATTGAAAATAACCTTTCAAAAGAGATAGAATATTGCATTCTATCTGAGTTGTTGCTGTGCAGAAAACACCATCAACAGATTGGTGCTAGAAGGAGGGCCTGAATGAGCAGACTGGATCACTTTTTGAATGCCATCTCTCTAGAGAGGTATAGGAGAAATACCAGATCTACCACAAGAGAGGAAAATTTAGAGGAGCTAAAGTTCCCCACTAGGTCAAGAAGGACTCGAGAAGGGGGAGAACCATCATCACCCATCCCTTCACCAGCATCATCCACATCTTCACATCCTAAAGTTGAGGCTATACCCATTCCTGAGGCCGTTCCTATTCAACAACCTCAGCATGTCAATAATCAACCACCACCCCACTCTTACCAATGGCTTTCCTTGCCAACAATCCATCCCCTTTGTCTTTCAATGCATACAATGTAATGCCCAAAAACCCTGAGCATTTCTATTCAAAATTCCATGTTAATGACCCAAATAGGACTGCAGAAGAACACATAAGGATTTTCCAAACCTGCCTCAAGGATAGAGGGATTGTTCATGAGGACGTCACCTGTAGGTTGTTTCCTTATTCACTAGGAGAAGAGGCCTTTTACTGGTACAACCATCTCCCTGCTAGTTCGATTCTTAATTGGAATGACCTTGAAAAGGCCTTTCTATAGAAATTTAGAATACCCATCAGTGCTAATGAGTTATACTTGCAATTTATCAAAGTTAAGAGAGAGGTTAATGAACCTATATCCAATTTCAATAATAGATTCCATCGTGCATTTACCAGACTTCAAGACCCATATGTTTTAGATGATGATACAACCCTGGGGGTCTATTATGAAGCTCTGGACAGCCTAACAACAACCTTTTTGAAATGGAGACCCAACCCTCCGGGTACCCTAACTGATGCTTACACGGAGGTTGTTAAGCTCAGTACAGATTTGAGACAACACCTGACTGGGCCATTACCTTCTCTAGGACCAGTTGCACATCCCAACCAGATTCAGGCAGTAAATCAGGCTCTCACCAATCATACCCCAATCATGAATCCAGTTCCTCAATTACCTATGGTACCACACCCTGGTCACCCCATGAGCCAGATCTCTCCTGTGGCAAACTTCCCTCAACAGTAGGTTAATCAGCCTATGTACCAGTCCCAACCGAATAGCTTCCCGACTTATCTACAGAATTCTGAGGTGTTGCATCAGTCTTTGGGATCTGCTACAATGCCTGTTCCTCCTTAGAGTAACCCGAATCGGCCTCCTTATCAAGATCCAAATAGGGAGAGGATTGATGAAATGGCTGAATAAATAAAGAAGCTAAATCTAGAGGTGACTTACTTAAGAAATCAGAACAACCAACTACAAGCTGCCCAGAAGGGTATGCAATCTAATCAGAGCAGAGAGTTTTCACAAGGGCAGAATTTTGACAAGGGACAGCGTAATGACAGAGGATTCTATAATGACAGGGGATATAACCAGGATAGGGGTTACAACAATGATAGAGGTTTCAATAACGATAGAAGGCATAATTTTGATAGAGGCCAAGGAAGTGGATCAAGATTTGATAAAAGACCATCACAAGGACAGAATATAACTTAGAATATAGGGCCTAATAATGGAGGAGTTCCCACCCCATTGGATCAACCTGCTAATCAGATTGTTAATCAACCTGTAAACTAGCTAGTCAGTCAAGAAAAACCTCCTAACGGTGTATATCTGGCTAAAGCAGCCCTATCAGGATGGTGCAGGCTCCATAAGACAAGTCAACATTTGGAATTGGAATGTTGAGAGTTCCAAACTGTTGCCTCTATTTTTTAGTATGAGGTAGAGAACAATGTGAATGGATAGGAGATTGTTCCTTCCAACTCCTATGATTCTCCTGTGATGGTATTAAATCATGCTCCTTTTCTAGCCAGCAAGGAAAATGTGCCAGAAGAATCTGATTCCTAGGGAGTTAAAACAAATTAGATTTGTAATGGAGATGAAGTAGCTCAGTTGTTTAATGAAGATACAATGAATGACAATGGCCCCTTCGATCAGGAGGAAGCTTATGTTGAAGAAGTACAAATGTTTCAGAGACAAGGATTGAGAGATATGCCTCATAGATGTCCACAGCCTGGAGGACCTTTCACCACTTCCATTCCTCCTAACAACTTCAGTACTCCTCCAGATCCTAATGCTAGTAACAACCCGTCTTATCCATATGTCTCCAAGTAGTATCTCTCAAAAGAGAGACAGGCTCAAACTGACTCACAGAAAGAGAAGGTTGTCCATGTTGGCAAGGATAAGGTGGAGGAACCATCTAAGGAAGTCTCTACTGATATGAGTGAGAAGCAAATGGCCTCATATGTTGCAGAGGAGTTCAAGAAATTAAAGGTAAACCTTTTTGCATTTGAGTTATTGAGGTTCCCTACAATTAGGAAGGCTGTCCTAGGTACCTATGATGCAAATTCAAAGTCATTAGACAAGATTTCTGGAGAGCATGTCATCCATACTTCCAGCTTTCAGTCTGTGAACACACAAAATCAGACCCAAAATAGGACTAACATGCCCCCTGGGGATAAAGGAAAAGAAAAGGATAGAACTCAAGTGGCTCAGGTAGACACTCAGCCCACATTGTTCCAAGGGAAAATAGAAACCCCACCATTTCTAATCTCTGTCTGAATCTCTAGTAAGAATCTGCATAATTGCTTATTAGATTCGGGTGCTTCCACCAATGTGATGCCATTTGGATTTTGTAGAGCTTTAGGAATTACACTTGCTAACTCTCAGAAGAAGGTGACCCAGTTGGACAGAACTGAAGTAAATGTGGTGGGAGAACTTAACATGATTCACACGTAGATAGCTTTAGATCCAAGGATCCAACATGTTATTAACATTCAGGTAGCGGATATTCCTGATGTATATGGTTTGATTCTAGGAATGGATTTTACCAAGGCTCTGAATGGGTATGTGTCCACTGATCACTCTCACATGTGGCTTCCATGGAAGGGAGTGCCTAACCAGATTAGAATTGAAAGGGAACCAAGAATGAAGTACATGATTACAGAATACCAAAAGACTTCAGCAGAATTTTTGATATCAGAAGTCAGAATAAGAAATTACATGCTATCAACCCAGTATGAGGAGTCAGATGCGGAGGAGGTGTTGATGCTACATACAATGCCTACCGATGTGGAGACAAGGTCTAGCCATGTTGAAATTTTGACATAATCAGTTCACGAAGAAGAACCTGAAGACAGCCAGATCAGCCTATTAAGCAGTTTTCAGGAGTTCATCAAACAGTGTATGGAGAATCAAGCTCACCTGGGAAGAAGGACAAGCTTTAAGGAATTACTCTTACCAAATTGGTGTAGAGTCCATAATTCTTCCCATTCAGAGTTGGAATGTTGTTTGTGCTAGACAACAGTATAACAAGTGTAGAAATGTCTAAGTCCAGCTCAGATTGTGAAGGAAAAGATGGATAATCCGCAAGAAAAATACCAAGAAAAACCTCCTGTAGCAACTGAAGAGTCTTCCAATACTGGGAAGCTAAAAGATATGACAAAGAAAAATACCCCTGTAGAATGCTGGACTCTCAAATTTGATGGATCCAAATCCAAGCATGGAGCTGGAGCAGGGTTTGAGCTGATCAGTCCAAAAGGTAAAAACTTCTTTGCAGCCCATAGACTCCAATTTCATTGCACAAATAATGTAGCAGAGTATGAAGCATTAATTCATGGACTTTTCATGGCCCTTAAGAAAAGGTTAAGATTCTACAAGTTTTTGGAGATTCAGAGTTAGTAGTCAAACAAGTGAGAAAGCAGTATTCATGCCATGATAGGAGAATGACTAACTACAGACATAGAGTGTGAGACCTCATTGAGGGATTTAACACTTTTAATATCCAACTGATCCCACAGAAGAGGAATCAAACTGTTGATTCTCTGGCTCAAGCAGCCGACACTCTGCGGCCTCTATCTCTGTCAGGATTGAAGAAGTTTACTATTGAATTAACTCCTGTACCATCAGTCCCAGACAATGTGACTAACTTTCAGGTGTTTGAGGATGATAAACATATTCTTGACTTCATCACAAATACAGATGTTTTTTCTTCACAGATCATTGATGAAACAGAACCGTAGGAAGCAAAATTGGATCTAGAAGGTGTACTGAATCTGAAGTCTAATACTATTCCTAGGGGAATGGTGCAGTTGGAAAGAATTTTTGATATGGATAAGATTAGGGGGTAGGAACAAGATTCAAAGAAGGAGTCCATCAGTGGACAGTGTGACACTCATAATGTGGGAACTGAGGACAATATCAAGAATATTTTCATTGGCAAGGTATACACTCCAGAAGAAAGACAGTATAATCAAAGCCCTATATGACTTTCCTGATATAGTAGCCTGGAGTTATGAAGACTTGAAGACTTATGATACATCCATCATAACTCATACTATACCCCTGAAGCCAGATGCTAAGCCTTACAGACAGAGACATAGACCTATCAATGCATTACTGGAACCACTAATACAGAAAGAAGTCCAGAAATTGCTGTCTGCCAAAATCATATTTCCTGTCAGGCATTCAACCTGGGTAGAAAACTTGGTTCCAGTAAGAAAAAAGAATGGAGAAATTAGGCTCTATGTTGATTTCAGGAATCTAAACAGGTCATCAGAAAAAGATAACTATTCAGTTCCTTCTTTGGACGAGGTGCTTCAAGTGGTCAATGGTTCTCAGATGATGTCCTTTTTGGATGGTTATTCAGGATACAATCAAGTGATGGTCCAGTATGAGGACAGACACAAGATAGCTTTCACAACTAAGTGGGGCACTTTTACCTATAGGAGGATACCATTCAGACTCATTAATGCTGGAGCTACATTCCAAAGGGCTATGGACATCGCCTTTAAGGATATTATAGGCAAATGCATCATTATTTATATGGACGACTTGAATATTTTTTCAAAGAACAGAGGGGATCACATCTCAGATTTACGCAAAGTGTTTCAGAAGTGTAGAGAATTTGGCATATCCTTGAATCCTAACAAGTGTATTTTTGGAGTGACAGAAGGAAAGCTGCTAGGACATGTCATATCAGAAAAAGGAATTGCTATAGATCCAGAAAGAGTGGAGGCCATATTGAAGATTCAACCGCCTACCAGTAAAAAGGAGATGAAGTCCTTCTTTGGTAAGATTAACTATGTTAGAAAATTCATCACTGGATTTGCTGAAATTGTGAAGCCATTAAATGTTATGTTGAAACAAGACGCCAAGATCGAATGGACTATAGAAGTAAAGGAGGCATTTGTAGAGATCAAGAGAGCCATTGTTGATTCTCTAGTGTTGGTAAGTCCTAACTACTGCAAGCCCTTTTATATCTATTCGTTTGCTTCAAACCATTCATGTGCTGGAATGCTGACACAAAAATCTGATGAGGGGAACGAGCATCCCATTGCTTTTATGAGTGCACCATTGAAGGATGCTGAGTTGAAATATCCAAGTGTTGAAAAGAAGGCATATGCCTTAGTTAGAGCAGTAAAGAAATTCAGGCATTATATCCTCAGAAATAAGATGTATGCAATTGTCTCTGATTCTGCAGTCAAATTATTGCTGATGCAAAATGAACTAGGTGAGCATAGAGCTAAATGGGTGACCATGCTCCAAGAGTATGACATTGAGATCCATCCCATGAAACTGGTAAGGGGGCAGGGACTCACCCAGACTATGGCAGAGATAGGCCCTGAATTGTCTGTTCAGAACTATAATGTTGAAGAGGTTTCCCCAGATGGTTGGTATGATGACTTAGTCTATTATCTGCTGAATCAACGAGCTCCAGGTCATCTTAATGTAGTCCAGAGGCGAGCTCTAAGGTTAAAGAGTGATGGCTTCATGTTGAAAGGAGCTGTTCTATACAAGAAAAATTATGAAGGTATTTATTTGAGGTGTCTTGGAAGACAGGAAGCTGAAAGAGTAATGAACGGGTTCCATGAGAAGTACGGTACTGGTCATGGTTCAGCAATTGCTACTGCAAATCAGATTTTGAGGGCAGGGTATTACTGGCCTACATTGTTCAAGGATGTTCACCATCATGTATGAACCTATCACACTTGCCAGACTGCAGCAACAAGAGAAAGGTGTGCAGTACTCCTGCTCCAACCGGTCACTGAGGTAAGACCTTTCGCTCAATGGGGTATGGATTTCTTAGGCCCCATCAATCCACCATCCTCTGCGGGACACAGGTACATTCTCACTATTACTGATTACTTTACAAGGTGAACTGAAGCTTTTGCTTGTAGACAATGTACATCGGATGTAGTGATTGATTTCTTAGAGTCAGCCATTCTTAATCGGTTTGGATGTCCTATTGCTGTTGTTTGTGATAATGGTCCTGCCTTTGGATCTTTGAAATTCTAAAATTGGGTTTTTGATCATGGCATTATTGTGAAGTTTGCTTCTAATTATTACCCCCAGGGAAATGGCTTAGTAGAATCCTCTAATAAGAACCTGTTGACTATCATTCGTAAGTTGTTAGAGAGGAACCCAAAAGACTGGCATACCCAGCTTCGGTTTGCCCTTTGGGTAGATCATACTAGACTCAAGTCCTCCATTGGAACATCTCCTTATCACTTAGTGTATGGTCTGGAACCAGTCTTCCCTATCCAACTTAAGATCCCAACTCTATAGTTTATAAATCAGTTTTATGATGAAGGGGACAAACGAGAGGCTAGGTTAACAGAATTACTACACCTTGAGGAGAAATGAGACAATGCCCTGGAGAATTTTGCCAAACATCAGGGGGTAGTCAAGAGATGGTTTGATAGGAGGGCTAAAGTCAAAGCCTTCAGGATTTTAGACCTTGTCCTATACTGGGATAAGCCTCATGATCAGAAAGGGAACCATGGAAAGTTCGATAAACTATGGCTTGGCCCATATCAGATTGTTGAAATACTTGGAGATAATGCCTTTCGTCCGAGGACTCTCACGGGGGAGGATATCCCACTGCCTGTCAATGGGTAGTATTTGAAACATTATTTTCAGTTCTGAGCTGTTTTCAGCTCCCTGTTCTATAAATAGTTAGTTTAGGTTGTTTTGCTTGTTTTGTTTGGTTAGAGTAGGTTTCCTTTCTGGTTGGCTTGTTTTGCTTTGGTTAGATTAGGTTTGCTTTGGTTTGTTTGTTTTGGTTTGCGTTGCTCTTGCTCTTGGTTCTTTCTCTTTTGGGTATCTTTAGGTGCATTTGTATGACAAGGGTGACAAGGTAGGTTTGATGTTCTTGGTATTTCTCTTACAAGCTTCAATCATCCTTCTAGGACACCATGGTACAGACTCTTTATCTTATGTTACTTTTCCTTATGTTGAGACGAAAAGTTTTCTAGTCAATTTGAATGAAATATATTGGGGTCTTATAATTTTAATCCTTAATATACCTGAAGTTGTAAGAGGTCCTTATAAGGTCCGAACAGGTGAAAAATCCTTTTCTACTCTAGTGCCACTGCGATTCTCAGCCTTGAGTGTGAACTTCACTGTTCATAGGTTGAAGGAAATGAGTGAAAAGAAAAGAAATATAAGAAAATAAAATAAAATAAAAAATAAGAAAAAGAGGAGAGAAAATATATATTGAAAATCAAGAGGTTTGAATTCAACTTGTCAGGGGAATCTGAATATCTCTACCGGGGCTATGGACGCCTGGCTAGCAGTAGAATTATGTCAGGAGGATCACAACGATAACCTCGTCGGGGCTATAGATGTCTGACTGGCAGCGAGGCTCTATCCAGGTTACTTTTAGAGTAAGAATCTTTACGTAGCCTGTTCGTACCAAGTATGGTTCTTGTTGCAACTGAGGGTAGGAAATGAATGCATGTGCACACACTTAGACCCTGGTATATGAATGTTTGAATGGCTAGGGGGTTTCTTTGTTTACGCATGGGATGGTGGTTGGATGTCTGAGTTGAAACCAGGAGTTCTGGGTTCTTGATTCTAGTTTGTCATCGAAATGCTCAGGAGCATTTCCCCATCAGAGTCACCATTTGTTGTGTAGTTTTTGTACACACGCCCCACTTGGAGTAGGGACCATCTTTTATGGTGTCTTTTGACCTTTGGTTTTATTAGACTTATTATTTTAGGGTCTTGACATGTTGGTCTCGCTAGCTTTGACCTTACCTTGAGGTTTGAATTGATTGAAATTGAGTTTTAAGCCAAGTTTGGGTTTTCACTTAACTCTGGGATTTCCCAGCTCCGGCGGATTTTCCCGAGCCCTGGTTCTTTGTTCGTTCCTAGCTGGATTCTCTGATTCTAGATTTCTGCCTGACTTCAGGATTTTTCGGTCCTAGCGGATTTTCCCGGACTCTGCCAAAATCCCGATCTTTGTCATTTCCCCAGTTTCTGCATTTCCGCGAAATCTGTGTTTCCGCGCATCCTGGGATTTTCTGGAATTCCGTTTTGGGCTCGGGTTTCCAGATTTGTCAGAAGTGTCTTG
This sequence comes from Sequoia sempervirens, assembly GCA_007258455.2. NCBI lineage: Eukaryota > Viridiplantae > Streptophyta > Pinopsida > Cupressales > Cupressaceae > Sequoia > Sequoia sempervirens. The sequence continues at coordinate 65,499,878 of VDFB02168118.1, forward strand.
TTGCACATTATTGACCAAGGTACCTTTGCTCAGACAAGTATAAGGGAGGATTTAGGGCATTTCAGGCCTCATTCTGACTTTGTTGCTCACTTGTTTTTGCTCTGGCGATTACGAATTTCCATTTGACCTTTGAAGAGCGATCTTGACTCGTGTGCGTGCGGATTGTTTGGGCACTGGTGTCTGGGTTTTCATTGTTTGGACGTGTTCATCTGCTGTGTGGTTTCTACCTCGAGCTCTGATTTCATCCGTATTGATCCATGGTAGGTTATCGATGGCACCTCTTGTTTGTTTACGCCTTGATTGGGTTCTTTTGTATTTAATGGTGATCATTTGGGTCGGCCTTTGCTGGGTCTTGATTCTGCGTTTATAGAGTCGGGGTTTGACCCATTTTTTTGTTGTAGAACTCTATCCTCCATGCCTTGTGAGCTCTATTTATCCGTTATATTGCGTATGTATCCTTTAGACGGGGTTTTGGGTTAGATTATTTGTTTTCTTAAGTGCGAGATCTGCCATATTGTGCAAGGTTAGGGTTTTCTTTAGTGTTTGGCCCAGAGCGGGGATTTTGTTATGATTGAGTGATCTTGTCCCTGTATCATGCTGACTTTCCCTGTCTTGTGAAGATTCAGGTGCTTTAGGTAAATCCTTAATCGATATTTTAAACCTTAAAGTTTCCCCTGGTTTTAATGGCAGAGGTCTGGTTATTCAAATTAGGGCATCATTGTTTTGGCATAGGGGTTTGTCCTTTGAGAGCTTTTGAGAAGTTGAAATCTTTTGCGTCCTATGTTTTATTGATTATTGTCAGTTTCGAGACCATTAGAGCTCAGGTAGAGGAGATCCCATGATCATTTGGCTTTTGGTTTGCGTTTCATCATTTTTCGGGCTCTCGAGGTCCTCGCGGAATTCCGCTACTTTTGGATTTTCCTGGATTGGGCTTATTCTTCGGGTTGAGTTAATTTTTGAAACATTTCGAGCTATCTGCGAAAATCCGTTCCATCCAGATTTTTCCGGATTTCCTGTCTGGCTTTGTCCTTTTTAATGTTTCGATGATAGGACTAATGGAATGATTGTTAAGTGCTTATTTCTTGTTGCCAATGAGTGAATTCCATGATTATCTTTTGATTTTTCATTTGTACCAATGATCCATTTGACTAATGATGCTTTGGCGGCAGGAATCCATATGGGTTGGATTTCTCTAAAATTCTGCCCCGACTGGATTTTCACGGATTGCGATATTTTCCCGGACTGTTTTGTTTTTCTGGATGTGCAAAGGATTAGCAGTTGTGATGAATTCTAACGGTTTTATATGATCTTATGTTAACCTTTGGTCAGATTATGCCTAATGGTTGAGTACTAATGAAGTCTTTTGTGGGTGCAGGCCGAGTCGAGCAAAGCTGTGGTCAGGAAATCTAAGGGTGGCACAGGAGGGTCATCCATCTCTGAAGCAGAACAGTTACAACTGGATATGAAGATTCAGCTCCCCGAGAGCAAGGTGTCTTCTATGTGGACCGAAGTATCTGATACCAATGTTGGGGCCTGGAAATATGAGGAGTTCAAGCAGAGGACGGTGGAGCAGGATCTGTTAGCTATGAGGTAGGGAATGATAAAATCTAGACTAGTGCATGTGGCAGGCTTCCCTCCGGCGGTCCAGTGTTATGAGCTAATTCTCCAGTGTGCCAGACAGTATGACTTTGATACACAAAGGGTGGTTAGTACTGAGGAAAGAGTTTTGGCGAACTTTAGTCCTGCCTCCATTGCACAAGCTTTCAGCATGTCGAATCTACTTTTAGTATTTTCTTTGAATATAGATACTCCCAAAACATATTATGAGAATGAGCCCATCAAGGCTCAACAGATGATTAACTCCTGGTTAGAGAAGCCAAAATCCCATCATTCCAAGTTGCCCAAACAGTTGCACAGGGATAAGTTCAGATCAAATGTATATGATGCCATCACATTTCTGAGCAGGGTGGCAGGATTGAAAAGTGCAGGGGTGTTGGAAAGTTGGATGGTCCATGTGATCACCAAAATTAGACAAGGGACCAATTATCACTGGGCAGGGCTCATAAGTGCAGAAATTGACAGGCAATTAAGAAATGTCCTGGAGATAAAGAAGTTCACTATGTCCTCATATATAATGTATGTGTTGGCCATATCTTACCCATACAAGGGTCTGAATCCGAGGGGGACACTTGGACAGGATATTATTTATGAGGTCTATCCAGAATTGCATCGTGGGCATAAAGATTACAGAAGGGCTAATGGTGCATTTACGATGCATATCACCCGGATGCTTCAGAATGCAGAGCACATGAGGTTTTCTGACGGAGCCAAGGGGCTCCTAAAGAACTACGGAGCTTGGTTCATCCAATTCCCCACCTTCACCTACCTCATAATTGATGGATGCCTGGTTGCTCCGTACAAGTTGCCTCAGTATCCCACTGACCACATTGTTTTGTTAGAAGTTGTGAGGAAAATTTGTGAATTTGATGCCATGGTAAAGAGAGAGAAGCACAAGACAAGCTTTGGTGGAGACTTCCCTCTTGGGATCGGTGTGGCAGAAATGTGCCCTTCTATCCAATCATCCCACACTGCAGGTGAAGAACTGGCGGAATATGGTTTCTCCTTCCATTCGAAAAGATGAACTTTGACATAATTGGAGAAACACAGAAGAAAGCTACTAGGGAGTACAGGCATAAGGATGACCTAGAGGATTATTGGGTCAATATCAAAGATGACCTTGAGGCCAGAAAAAGGAGATACTATAGGCTTCCTGTGGGGGCAATTAGGTAGTATAATGTTAATTTTATTCTGGATCAACTGGATGATGACGGAAACCTGGTTCAAGACCACGCCTATGAGGCTGTAAAGGATAGGTCAGTCGGGGATATAGGTTGGAATGAGAATGACGTTACAGAGTTGGAAAACTTAATGGATCCCGTCATGAAATTCACCTCATCTTGGATAAAACATAAAATTTGGGAATTGGAGAGTGCAAAGGTAACTTGTACTTTTGAATTGATGGGAAATCTCAATCCCATGTCAACTTCTGAGGAATCCGGGGAAGATGACCCCAAAGGGAAAGCTGTAAATATTTCACCATTTAAGATAAAGGTTAGAGGTTCCAAGGAAGGAGAACCCAGGGCAAAGAGGAAGCCAAAAGGAAAGAGAAGGTGGAATACCTTGACGATTAGCAAGTCCTCTAATGAGGAGGAAATGGAAAAGGCAAAGGAGGAAGATGCTCCTCCACCACCTAAGAGTGCAAGAACAACTCGAATTGCGAAGAAGAAGGGTCGGGGTGCTTCGAGTGATGAGCCTCCAATTGTTGATGTGGAGAGTTCAGGAGGGGAGAAAGCAAAAGTCTACACAAGGAGATCCAGGACTCCCTCTCCAAAAGACATTGTGCCAAAGGCGAATCCTCCGCCAAAAGTACCAACCACAGAACCATCTAAGCCTGTTTCTCCTCTACCAAGTGCACATGAAGAAGAAATTTCGGAGGCACATGAAACCAGCGGAGAGGCGGAGTCCTTCAAGGAGGGAACTCTCTTTGGTGAGGCAGCGGAGCTTGAAGAAGAGGAGGTTGAAAAGCTTCCTTCTCCCCTGGTGCAGTATGAAGATTCTCCAGAGAATGGCAAGGGTGACTGATCCCCTGAGTAGAAAGAACATACTCCTGTTAAAACCCCATCACCAGTGCAACCAAAGGTAGAGCTTGAAGAAGCTAACCAGGGTGAGCAGCTGCTTGAAAAGGAAGAAGACAAAATAACTACAGAGGAAGAGGAAAAAGTGACAGAGCAGCCGGAGGATACCAAAACAGAGGAAATCTGGGTAGAGCCTGCAGCCCCGGACTGGCTGGAGAGAGAGCTTGCAAGAAAGAAGCAGGTGGTTGTCAAGGATACCCCCTTAGACTGGGATGAAATGCTGTCAAATATCGGTAGAGGAAAGAAGAAGAAGATAGCTAGGATAATCTCAAGGGTGGAAAGAGATGAAACAAATAACAGGGTTATCCATATTGCCACCCCTGCTGCAGACAAAACAAGAGAGGAAGTCAACGGTCAAGACTACCATGTGCAGACGATTAACCTAGGGCCGGCATCCATGGAACAAGATATAGAAGAGTTTGAAGGGTCCAGTGCGGTGATTGTTGACAGATTGAAGAAAGAGACCCAAACCAAGCATGAACTGAAGAAGGAAAATGAAAGGTTAAGGAAATGTTTGGAGGAGGTCATGAAGCCTTTGCAGTCCCTCCATCCTTCTTCTTCTGTCACTCCTGGCTTTCTACCTAAAGAAACCATCTCCGGAATTGAGAAGTTGAAAGCCTCAGCTCAAGCCGCCATAGATTGGTTAATGAGTGTGCAAACTAAAGGAGATGATACCATCAGAGACATTCTTTCAGTTGGAAAGGATGCAGCCAGGGCTAGAGAATTATTAGAGCATGTAATGTCTCAGGATAAGGAGGACATGGATCTTCTGCTGTAGAAATCAAGGGTTATCATGGGACATGGAAGAGAACAATTGGCTAAGGATGGAATTCTTCCTTCTTCCAGGTTGGATGAACCCTGAGAATGGTTTGAAGCACTGCAGATTAGGCAAAAGGCCATGAAGAAGATTTTGAAAAGAAAGAAGCAGATTGATGGGGATCTCACTGTAGTTTACGATGGATGCATTGCATTCTTTGAGGTGATGACCGGCAGGAGGAAGATAGCCCCAAAATACCTGAGTCTTGAGCAGCTAAAGGAATGGTGGCATGAAGTTTATGCCCCAGATGCAGAAGGAGTTGTAACTACCCACCAGCTTGATGATGCGACCACCTACTTGGCGGTGATGGACAAATATCTGGCCCACAGGGAAGATTGGGGTAAAATTGTTGACCAGTCCAAGGAGGAGATTAACTCTATTAAATGCCGACTAAAGGTTTTGCCTTTGCCACCTGTCGTCGAATTGGATGGAGCATTCTTGAGGGTGCAGGGTTCGTCTAGAAAGAAAGGATAAGGGAAGTAGCAGTTAATGCTTATTTTGAGATTTGTGCTTCCCTATTATCATGGGGCATGCATTGGATGGGACTGCATTGAAGATTGTGTCAAGGCCGACCTGGATGATGGCATTTAATGTGTGCCTTAGTTTGATTTTTCTCCTTGGCCGAATTTTGGCTTTTATTATCTTGTAAAATGTTTGGTGGGCCGACATATCTTGGGACTGCTATAAAGGCATTCTTGCCTCATTGTAAAGGGTTAGACATTGGTTAGCTAAGCAGTAATAGAGATAAGCAAGAGCAATAGTTAGAATTTTTTAGTCTTTTCCTTGAAGCAAATATTGTATCAGAACAGTTGAATTGTTGCAGCATTTTGGTGATTAATACAATTGAAGACATTGTGGTTTTCCTGGAAATCTCTTGTGTTATTTCATCTTGCATGGTTCCTTTGTTCTATCTTTCAAATTGCTTGGAAATCTAGGGTTTGATGTTCAGAATTAAATAGTTTTAGTTTGATGAATAATGTTTATTGATTTCATATTTGGAATGTTTGTAGCAATCTATGGTCTATACTCCCAGTAACTACTGATTGTAGTAGGCTGGTGAAGTCAACCTGGACCATACATTTTATGTGCTTAAGTTCGATTGTAGATGCTTGTCTATGATTTGAAAATCTATATACCTTAGAAGATTGCACCGTTCTTGTGATATTGCATTGTGGGTTGATCAAGGATTGGTTTTTGAGATTGGTCCATTCCAGATATATGTCATTAGCATTGCTCATTTCAGGGATAGTTTAGATTTTATCATATCTTCGCCCCCTTATCTTTTGTTGTTTCTTTATCATTTGGTTAGACTTAGGATTAAAGATCATTATATTGCAAGATCTGATAAACAAGAAGATACAGTTTGCTTGTAGTAAGGTCCGATTGTGATTACCAGCATTTCACATTTTATCTGAGTTGTTTATGCATTGTTATGACCTAACACCCGAGAGACCTTGGGGTGATTTTCAGTGATTTATTATTGAAAATAACCTTTCAAGAGAGATAGAATATTGCATTCTATTTGTTTTCTGCATAGCAACATTATGTACATTTGTCAAGCTCATCATATTTGCATTCATTGATAAGAATATAGTTTATTCTTGTCATATTGTTTCTATCTCTCTTATGCTTGTGCTTACTGTTAGGCCTCTAGATCTTGGGTGGCTACCTTCATAGCCAATTCTTATAGGAGAAAAGTTGCATGTTGAAGGCATCCTCACACTTCTTCTTCTTATTCCTTTGAACCACTTTCCAATCTTCCTCTTGTACTCCAAACTTTGAAAACTTTATATAATTCTCATTTGGGGTGCACTTCCCTTCAAAGGAAGCAATCATGCACTTTGATTGGCCAACCGACCCTTCTTTTTGGAGAGGAACACCAACAACATTAACGCTATTCAACATTGTTGAAGAGGAAGCCACAACCTTCATAGTGACCTAAGATTCACTTGGTGGTTCCTTACAAGTGATGTCTTCAACAAGTTTTGGTGGCACAATAGGAGCATTTCCAACTTGGCAATCCTTTTCCATTGAGTAATGATGGGGGAAGCTTCTTTCCACAAAGTAGCTTAGTTTTCATGCCTACGCTTTGAACAGTGGGCATCGAGATGAATAGTGTTATATAGCACCAACAATAATGAAATGATAAACCTTCATGGTCAAGCATTTAATTCCAAACCTCGTTGATAGTTTTCAAAAGAACATATGTGGGATAATCTTTTATAATGCCCATTTCCACCAAAATGCGAGCATAAGTGGTGTGCAAAAAGTTTGAAAAGCCCTCATCCACCCCCAAAAACTTTCCTAATGAACTACCAATGGCCTCAAAAGAATTCAAACCAAAAATGTAGAGGGAGATTCATAAGCCTTAGCCAAATTGTATCCATGTCAAATGATTCTATCAAGGGTTGAAGGAGGGATGTCAAGGCTTCAACATCAACAAATGTTGCTCCTCTAGCTCCACAAATAATCATAGAGAACAATATTCCTATCCTTGACGTTATCAAACACCACCACAAAAAAACCTTACCCAAATTGGAGCCATGTCAAATGATTTTGTTAAGGGTTGAAGGAGGGGTGTTAAGGCTTCAACATCAGCAAATGTTGCTCCTCCCAGCTCCACAGATAATCAAAGAGAAAAATATTCCTATCCTTGACGTTATCAAACACCACCACAAAAAATCCTTACCTAAATTGGAGCCATGTCAAATGATTCTGTCAAGGGTTGAACGAGGGGTGTCAAAGCTTCAACATCAACAAATGTTGCTCCTCCTAGCTCCACAGATAATCATAGAGAACAATATTCCTATCCTTGACATTATCAAACACCACCATGAAAAACCCCTTGCATTGGGAGAAATTTGGACATCACCCTCCAAAACAAGGCTCTAGGTATCAACAATCCAGTGATGCAACTCCACTAGGAATGACCAAAACCCTTAGAATCTGCCTATCAAACCCATCTCATAAAAATTGTTACACTTTCGACCACTTCACAAGTAATATCCCCATCAAAGGAAACCATTGGGGCCGAACCAACACAATAGAGAGGCCTAGTTACTTGCTTCTCACTGCAGTCCATCACACCCACCCCCATACTCCTAGCCATCATACTTTCTCCAACTCCACAGTGGAGACAAGGATTGACCAAACAAGTCATCAATAAGATGTTTCTATGAATGCCTCAATCCACCAAACCACCCACAATGAAATAAGGAAATCTCCCTAGCCATATCCAACCCTGAACTCCCACGATAAGCATTGCTTGCAGCCTAGACAAATGATCTTTCATTATAGAAGCTTCACCCAAATCTTTCAAAAGAAACCCTAGTTGCAGCTTCAAAAGTCGAATGCAAAGGTGGCATCATGGAAGAATATTCTAAAATAATATTATTTAAATAGCATAAATGTTGTGGAATAAATGAGATCTTGAGTTTATATTTATTTCTCTATCCAATTTAATTTTTTTTAGCTGGAGACAAGAACTCTATTTAGCCTTCATATAAATAAACATATTTCATTTATCTAATTTATTTCATTTCATTATCATTGAGAAAATATATGAATTAAGTGTAATTCCTACTTTTTAATTAGTATACATATCTAAATATATTAGTGTTTGCACTCTATGGAATGGCATGATAATTTCTAAACTTATTCATATTTACCATGTTTAAAAGAAATGCATAATAGATGAGATAGAACCATTTGAATGAACATCCAATTTTTTTAACGTAAATTTCATAATTCTTGTGTTTAAGATTTTATCTCATAGATATGTTTTTGGTTGAGGTTGTGATCATTTGATTCTATGTGCACATATTAAATGTGTTTAGATCAAAAGATATTAAATAAATAATGTTTTAAGCCTTTGTTTCTTTAAAAAAAGTTCTAGTTATAAATATGTAATATGATATTTCCTTCTATTTTATCATGTTAGGTATGTGTATGAGTATACAATAGAAACATCCTACAACTATCATTTCTTCATAAGTGTAAGAGAGTGATTAAATTATTTTAACCATATCACCTTTTCATTTAGCCATTACACAATTTGAAAGTTACAAGTAGATAACATATCATTTTCCTTATTGAAGAGAGAGAGGGGGGGGGGGGGTGTATTCATTCAATAACTACATAGTAGATAAATTATAAGGGGATATCACATGCTTGTGATCAAAATGATAATTAAATGTATTTTTATTTTCTTGAAAAAAGTTTAGTAGAAGAATTCATGGAGCCTTATGGTTTTTTTAGGAAATCATATATGTTTTTTTTGTAGAAAATAAATGATGTGATTTTATGTTTGATTTCATACTAGTGGAAATCTCTAATTTGATTTGATTATGAAAAATATCTAATTCTCTTTATCTATTTATTTACATGCTATTAAGGGCTTCACCATCTTTGATTTCAATGGAGGTATCCTCTTTATAGAGGACAAATATACACTGCTTAGAGAAAACTACTTCTCACAATATGCCATAATATATACACATCATTTTTACCTTTTGCTCTACATATTTCAATTATTTGATTGATTGTGTGGTTGCATATCTTCCTAGTGTATGCCAAAGAGGGGAAGACTATCATGGAGATAAGTTGGATGCTTAAAAAAATTTCTTCATTGTGATGAAGTTTTTGATTTTACCAATGAAAGAGCGCCTCATCAATTTTTCTATCTTTCTTTACTATCTTTATAAGATTTTTTTTTAATATTTTGGTAAAAGGAGTTTGTGCAAGTGAAACACAAGTGTAGTGTTGTGGGGGTAATGCTTGGAAGAGATATTTTTAGTCTATGTATTGAGCTTGGCTTCATTCACACTTTTATGATGAATTTGATTATTGTGCTTGAATAAATCTCCCTAGTGAGACTAATCTTCCTCACATGATAGGATCACACTTAGGATGAAATAACTGGACCACCTCCTTTGCTACCTAATGCTAAAAGAGTGAAGCATTTTGTTTTGTAAATTTTCTCTATTTATGCCTAGAATAACAATTGTTTGCTTGTATAAATATTTACAATAATTTGATTTATCTTATATTAATTTTATTCTTGTATAATATTTTTTAATGTTGTACTATCATTTTTTACTTGATTAAAGTTGCTAAAGGGACTACACCCAAAAATATTGATTTATATCCAAATAGCATCATCAATACATTTCGAAAGGCCAACTACAATTAACTGCAAATTTACTATAGTCAATCAAGGACACATACAATTTATTTTCCCTATAGCAACATAGCCTAAATAGAATACCATCTACTAATATTTTACATATGACAATGAAACACAATACCAAAAATGGTGCCACTAGCCCTAAATAAGTTACCCAAAACACTATTAGAAACTGAGTTTGGATTTGTATTACAAATTCCCAATCCATCTCATAAGCATGAGTCACACTAGCCACCTCCAAGCGAAACTTGAATCACCACTGAGCATTTTTAATCGCACTAGTTGTTGTGATGACATAATATCCTATCAAATTAAAAATATGTGAGGCCATCATTAGACTTACTTTCGTGGTACAAATATTTAACCAGATGTTGTACTAATTTTATTCTCAATTTCTTTAAAAATATTGTATGATATTATTTTAATTTTTGCTATCAATTTATGACCTTGAGAATAAATACTTTTTTTTGAAATATTTTTGGTATTTAGTCATTTCATGTTAATTTTTCAATCATGATACAAGCACAGTAGAATATTTAGAGAGGTTTTGTGCACAAGGTGTTCCATCTCTATATACACTACTTAAACTTCACATTATTTAATGGTCAAATGGTCAATAACAATTTTACAATTCATCGTACCAAAAAATGGTAATTAATGAAGTTCATTCTCTTCCTAAATATTGAATGAAATAGAGTTAACTAAAGGAGCTTGAATAATTGAACAATATAAAGGTGTATATTCATTCCCAAGAACTTGGGTTGTATGTACACTATTACATACAAGAGTTATTTGAGCCATTTTAGGCATTTCTACATAGATTTTAATTTTAATTAGTATCTTGTTACTTTGTGATAATAATTGTATTTGTTAAACTTCAAAGAATTATAGGTACATTTCTAATAATATTGAATAGGATGACATTTAGAGTTAGAACCTATTGTGGCTAGTGAGATTTTCCACCACTAAGCCACTTGCCCTTTCATGATGGAAACTTTACAAATTCTATCAAGAAATGTATTTAAATTCCAAGACACCCTCTAATGTACATTCATGTCGAGATTAATTATGATACCAAATTCAAATTTTTAAACATGATATAGTTTAATTCTAATAAATTTCAAACGTGATAGAATTTAACTATGATACATAATTTTTAGTTCTAATTATTTTTCTACTACTTTACAATAAAAAAATATTTCAGTAATTTCTATCTTATAAACAAAATATTTAATAATATATATATATGTATATATTATATCATTTTTATGTAATTAAGAATTTGATTATAAAAGAATTATCTATCTTTAACAAAAATTTATCATTTAATATATTTTTATCAACACACTTATTGAATATATGTATTTGATTGCTAGTTGTAACACTATTGACTAAACAACACATAATAACTCTAAAAATATAAATGTATAATGCTTAGTGGATAATATTATAAATATTTACCTATCAAGTTCACAACATCTTTAGAGACTTTTCCTAGCTATAAATTATTAAATTATAACATAAATTATTAATATGAAGAAGCATTCTACAATGAGAGCAAGGGATGGAGTGTAATGACAAGAGCATGTTAACAAAAACTCTCATCATTTATCATATAACCAAGACTTGCACCTAAAGGAGGTTCAAGGATTATGCCAATAGAAAACCATATGTATGTTAAAATGTTAAGAGAGTATGTGTTTGTGCATGCAAATTCTAGTTGCATGTGGCTGGATTAAGTAACTAATAATAAATACTAAATAATGGAATGAAATAAACCTAGAAAAATATAGTTTTTTTCCTTAAAGAAATTAAGTATTATCTGATTATGAAATATTTGCATATAGATTTAAAACATAAGCAATGTAAATGAAAAGAGAATGTTGCCATCAAATTGACAAAAAACACTGCAAGTGAAAATAGAATGTTCCCATCCAATTGTCAAATCAATATTTCTTTGGCTTTTATGTGGTAAGTGAGATTTTGGAGGATTTTACCATTAAACAGTAGTTGATTTACCATTAAATGATAGTTGAAACTTGTTTTCCGGATGACTCAACAATGATTTGCAGGCATGAAACTTGTTCTAGGCTCAAATCTCACACTATATGTAACCTATTGGCTAAAACTATTAATATTTAATAATAAACATAATATTTATAAAACAAGCAATAGATAAATAAATGATTTTTAATGACAAAATAAAATATATATGTTCATGTAGTAAATAACTTTTAAATAAATTAAAAATCTTCAAATCGATATCTATTGGCATTTTTTATTAGAAGGATGCATTTAAGATAGTTGAAAAGTTTAGGGAGCTCATCATTAAGGGAGAGGGCCCAATGGTGGTGAGGGCTATGTTGTGCAAGGGGTCCACATTAGTAGATTCCACATCCGCATTTTTTTTTCCCACATCCAAGAGAGTCCACCTAATATCCCAAAAAAAACATTATGGGGGAAAATTGCATATTTTTTAAGATTTTTTGGTTGGTTTCCAAAAAACACATTTTCTAACATGAAAAGTGGCATGGACTAATGGTGGGAACGTGGTACCTATTTTCCTATTTCTTGCCACACCAATCCCTGTGAACTTAATTTGCATTAACTACACCCCTCCCCTTTGTCATTGGCCTTTTGACATGCTTTTCATTTGCTAGGGTTTGTTCTCACTTCTCTACAACACCATTCATGCTTGGCGTTTGCACATAATGTTGTTCATTGAAGGACCAGTGGTGGTGCACTTCACAACCGACGGTGGTGAGGATGAGGGTGACTCATGCTGATGAATTTTTGTTGTTACTTTGTTTATCAACACTTTCATTACCAAAAGGAAAATAGTAAACTTTTGCCATCACAAGTGAGGTTATCTTCCAAACTCACAAGGGCAATATCTATCCATTGCATGTGTTTTTCTTGAATTTTGTTGCATGTTTTTTTTGCAACTATCTTGTGATTGACTGTGTGTATATACATATATGTACAAATAGTCAACCAAAATAAATGGTTAATATAATTACAATATCACTTAGAATATTGTACATATTTGTGACATTTTGATTGTTTACCTTTGTAATTTTGATAAACATATTGGTAGTATTTGAGGTTATGATATGCTTGACTCTTAAGGGTTTCTTGCAGCTATATTGTGGAGGACTATGTATATATATATTCATATATGTGTGTGTGTATACACATAGTCGGTCAAGTGATATAGGTTTGTTATTGCAATATCGTTAAACAATCAATATATCTTTGACATTTCAATTGTCTATCTCTACAATTTTGATAAATATATTGACAATATTTGAGGTTATGATAAGCTCAATTTTTAAGGGTTTCTTGTAGCTATATTATGATCAACTGAGTGTATACACACACACACACAGTCGGTAAAATAATATATAATTGCTACTACAATCTCTGTAAACAATATATGCAACTCACCCTGTTAAGGGTATCATGCATCTATCATTTGGTTGATTGTGTGTATATATACATACCATTTATAAGTTTCATATGGTGGAATCTTAAGGGTTTCATGCACCTATGGTTTGGCCGACTATGTCCTTCACTATCATGAACCCCTCGCACAACATTACCTACTCCTCCATCATCCTCTATGCCCTTTTGATACTACATTCACCTCTACTGGTATGAACAAAATTTTGTTATCAATTTATATACATTTATAGGATTTTAATTCTAAATTTGTAATAATTTGAGTGCTTATAAATTTATATATTATATTAATATTTAATATGTATAGGTGTGTACGTATGCATGACATACATACATATACATATAGACATACCTGAATGACAAACATGCATACACACATATGTATGTATGTGTGCATACATACATATGTATGTATGTATTTGTGTATTCCTTATATACATACATATTTATGCACACATACATACATATGTGTGTATGTATGTAAGCCATGCAAGATAGATGCATATGTGCAAACGTATGCATGCATACATATGTATGTTTGTATGTATATGCATATGTATACATGCATACATAGATATGTTTGTATGCATATGTTGTAGCTTCCAAATTATGTATATCTCAAAGGTGTTGTAACATTCCAATTGTATACACTATTAATGTATGCTTATTATACATGCATATCTTGATTTTCTTTAATAACATTTGTATGCATACATATCATTCCACCTATCATCCTTAGTTTACAACTCCTTTAAGAATGTGCAAATAGATATGCCATTTGCATACACACATACACATTGGATGCCAAAAGATAGGTGCATGAAACCCTCAACATTTGAGTATATGATAAGCTCCAATACTGTCAATATAAATATGGAAATTGCATACATACATACATACATACATACATACACACACACACACATGATAAAGATATATAAATTGTTATTTCATATAGCCCTGTTCACTTACATTCAAATGAATTAGATGTATGCTTTAGTTGTTCTTCAATTACTGTTACTTTTACGAGTATGATAAAGTTGTTTCAATTTATATCATAATGTTGTATCAAAAAGGGTTATAAATATTTATATCATAATATTGTTTGAAGTTATATATAAATATCATAATGTTGTATCAAAAATGGTTATAAATATTTATATCATTTTATTGTTTGAAGTTATATATAACCCCTAACTAAGTATATATATAGTAGTCAGTTAACATGATCACCTAAGGGTTGTAAGAGTTAGAATTGGGGATATAATAGTATAACATGCATTGCTCATGCATAACTAGGGATAGGAGTAGACAATTGGGCCCCATTTAATATAACAATATAAGACCCAATTTTTTTCACAAATATTTATATTAATATGACATGATAGGTACATAAGGCTGCTTCAAGTTATATATAACACCTTAATTGATTATATATGTGTATGTATGTAGTATACATATATGTATGTATGTATATATATTTGTATGTACATACATACATACATATAATTAGTTGACATGACCACATAAGGGTTGTAAGAGTTATAATTAGGGATATGATCTAGTATAACATGCATTGCTTGTTTCATTATACACTGCTACGCCCTTAATATTATTGTACATCGGGTTATGAATAGTCGGCTTGTGGCTATCTTAACTCTCTATTAAGTCATATTATCATTAGTATATTGTTATTTAGTTGTTTAGGTCGGCTAAGTCTTATATAGGTGTGTCTAAGTCGGCCTAGGTGATATCCTTGGCATAAATAGGTATATATAGGAGGTTGTGAGTCTTATTTTCATCATCAAGTGTGAAGTTGGTTCTCATTAGAGATATTTGGAGGTTTTCCCCCTTGAAGTGGCTTATTATTCTCAGTTATTATCAAGTATTTGCAACATATTTCATATCATATTCTTCTATTGTGCAAGTTATTTCATAACAAGTGCTATCAGAGCTTACCATTTGTGGAGATTTTGCCTTCAACCCCCTTAGCTCTACTAGCCTTCCTTCTGATTGAAATCTCATGAATAGTTCTTGGAAGCTCATCTCAATTGTTCCTAATGTAGTAAGCCATTGTACTCCCAAGACAATATCTGCTGCACCCATGGATATCGCATACATTGGGGTATCAAGTTGATAATCTCCCATGGATAATTTAATGCTATGACACTTCCCTGAACAACTAACTGTACCACCATCTGCAATCAAAACTTGAAACTCTGGAGCTAGATATATGAAACAATTTAGACGAGTAGCTAACTTTTTGTTAATGAAATTATGAGTACTACCCGAGTCAATCAACACTATTACCTTCTGCTTCTTTAGGAACCCCACCACCTTGAGAGTTTGTGGAGCGTTGAAACTTGAGAGTGCATGACAAGAAATGATTGGTTGAGAATCATGTGATTCCTCATTTGACTCCCTTTCATCTTCTAGTATGGGTTCCTCCTCTTCTTCCTCATTGGGACCTTCAATATAAAACAATTTCTTTTCACTACATTTATGTCCTCGATTGTATTTGCTATCACAATTGAAACACAAGCCTTTTGCTCTTTTCTCCTCAATTTTTTGTGGAGTCAACTTAGTAGGTTGTGTTGAATAACCTCTCTCTCTTGTCACATTAGCCCCTTGCTTCTTAGGAATCAAATACTTCTCCTCTACCCTGTGCTAAGATAAAAGACTCATTTATGGAACTAGGGCTAAACATGCGTACCTCATGTTGAATGTGATCCTTGAGACCATCCAAGAATAATTCATTCAAGTTTTCCTCCATAATTGTATCCACCCTTAAGGATAGATTTTGGAATTGCTGAATATAATCCTTAACTAATCATGTTTGTTGAAGTTTAGCTAGTTGGCTGAAGAAGTTGTCTGTGACGCTATTGCTATATTGTGCTTGGAGTTCCTCTGTAAAAATTGACCATGAGACGGTGAGCCCCTTTTTACTTCGATGAGTGCAAAGCCAATGATACCAAATGAATTGATTTGGTTCTAGATATAAGGAAGCCATCGTTGTCCATTTGGGATTTGGTGTACTTTAAAAAAATTCTCCATTTGGTTTATCCATGTTAGAGGATCCTTACCATTGAACTTGTGCATATCCACCTTTGGAAATAAATTCCTAGATCCCATAGGAGTACTAAAACTTATGTCAGTAGTAGCTGACCTAGAATTTTCACCTTGGCGCTTGAGAACTCCTTTCTTGATTCAGCCCTGTAGGTGCTTAACATGTTTCGTATGTCGATATATCTCCTCTTAGGTCACACATATCCATCTTAATTGAGGAAATGTCTTCCTTGACCTTATTGATTTCCTCATTATGAGTAATATCCTTGATTGTTTCACCATCCTTATCAAGAGTCTTCCCCGGAGTGACATTCTTTTTACCCCTTGTTGAAGGCCCCGACATGATGGAAACCACTAATGTTGAATAAATCACACAAATGAAACTTAAATTCTCTCAAATTTTTACTGTAATCTCCTTTATTATTTCTTCAAAAATCCAATAAAAATCAGACTCCAATTCAACAAGATGTGCGAGATATGTAGATTCCAAAAAAATAGTGTAGAAACCCTAATTATGCAGTAATTCATTTAATTCTGTTCCAATTCTTTTGAAATCTGGATTGTAGCTTCTTCAATATGTTCTTCAAAAACCCTTTAAAAATAAAAAAAAATTCACCAAAATCTGAAAGATATGCTCTTCTCAAAATTGCCTTTAAAATTGAGAAAAACCTTGCCTCTATGGTGCCAAGATCATGCTTTGATACCACTTGTTATGAAATAAATTGCACAATAGAAGAATATGATATGAAATATGCTGCAAATACTTGATAATAACTGAGAATAACAAGCCACTTTGAGGGGGGAAACCTCCAAATATCTCTAATGATAACACACTTCACACTTGATGATGAAAATAAGACTCGCAACCTCCTACATATACCTATTTATGCCAAGGATATCACCTAGGCCGACTTAGACACACCTATATAAGACTTAGGCTGACCTAAACAACTAAATAACAATATACTAATGATAATATGACTTAATAGAGAGTTAAGATAACCATAAGCCGACTATTCATAACCCGATGTACAATAATATTAAGGGCGTAGCATACCTCCCTTCTTCTATTGTGCAAGTTATTTCATAACATACACATAGCCTTGTCTGTTTACATTCAACTAAATTAGATGTATGGTTTATTTGTTCTTCAATCACAGTGACACTTACATGTATGAATATGTTATTTGAAGTTATATAGAGATATCATAATGTTGCTTCAAGTTACATATAAAACCTTAACTAATTATATATGTGCATGTATGTACTTATATGTATATGTGTATGTGTGTGTATCTATTTGTATGCACGTGCATGCATATATAATTAGTTAACATGATTACCTAAGGATTGTAAGAGTTAATTGGGGATATGATAGTATAACATGCATTGCTTGTTTCATTAAACACATAGCCATGTGTTCATTTATATTCAACTAAATTAGATGTATGGTTTGTTTGTTCTTCGATTATAGTGACTCTTACATGTATGAATATGTTGTTTCAATCTATATCATACTATTGTTTGAAGTTATATAAAAATATCATAATGCTGCTTCAAGTTACATACAACACCTTAATTGATTATGTATGTGTATGTGTGTACATATGTATGATAATGTTTTTCCATTTTTTATCATAATGTTATTTCAAAAAAGGGTTCTAAATATTTATATCATACTGTTGTTTATACACATATATATTACAAAGATAGATGGATGTATATGTTTCCTATAGCCTTCTTCATTTACATTCAACTTAATTAGATGTATGGTTTGTTTCTTCTTCAATTACAATGAATCTTACATGTATGAATATGTTTTTTCAATTTATATCATATTTCTTGTTGAAGTTAGAAACCTTCAAAAAAATCACAACAAAACTATTCACAATCTAATAATTAGTTAGAAACATTAGTTACACAATTGAATTAGTTAAAAACCTTCAAAACAATCACAACAAAATTGTTCGTAACTTAAAGAATCACTTAGAAACATTAGTTACAAAATTATATTTGTTACAAACCTTCAAAATAATCACAACATAACTGTTTGCACTCTAACATTCCAATTAAGTAAAGAAAATTAAAAAAGAGAAATATGATGATGGGAAGCTATCTACTAATGTGTTGTTGGTATCTACATTTTGCATAGCCAACTATTCACCCATGTTTGTGGTCTCTGAATGAGTAGGAATGCAACTTGCAAGTAGTTGGCTAATACTTGGGGTAGATGAGGTGAAAAATATTTGGGGCAATAAATAGACATAAAGTTAGTGAATATTGCATGACGGTTAGGCAAGGGATTTAAAGGGTTGCTGAGACGCCTTTCCCTTGCTACCTCTTTTCTAGCATTCTCCATTTATTTTTCTTTTTTTGTAGCTTCATGTTCAATCCTTTACTGCTTCTTTTTTTGTTCCTTCTCCTTCTTTTGTTGTTTTCTTTGAACCTCATCTACTTGTCATTTTTTTTCTCTTTCAATTCTCAATTGTTCCTTGAGGTCCCTTGTTGCAATTCTTTCAATCTTTCATTGTTCAATCTACTCTCTTCCTACCTTTTAGTTGTTGAATTTCCTTCTTCCTCTCCTCTTGCTCCATTAGCAACTTCATGTAGTCATCTGTGGTGAGGAGCTAGGATTGTCTACTAAGTCAAATCCCATGGTTAGCTAGTTGTTTAGAATTATCCTTCACTATATGAATAGGTAACTTAAAAAATTGGGAGATGTCTAAACTTTTCTAGCCTCCCAATGGCTCCATGGAATCTTCTTCATTTGTAAACTACACCTCACAAGTTGTTTCATCCACTTCTTCACCTCCTCCTAATTGAGTAGGTTCACATTTTCCCTAATCAGCATAAAAATGCACTAAGGTAGATGGGCCCATACTATGTGGTGGAGATGGCATTGACAAAATTTATTCTAAATCCACATGCTACAAATCAATTCAAAGATTTACAAACCTCTCTAACAACCATGAGTGCTTCTCTAGTGCATTGGGTAGAGAAAGAGAGATGTCTGTAACATATGTATTTTGGTCACCCAAAATAGGTGTTCTTTGTGGACTATGCTGGTCACCCAAACCAAGTGTTCCAATTGGAGATTGTTGGTCAAACAAACTAGTTGTTCTTAGTGGAATATTGGGTTCTAAAAAATCAATTGTTCCAATTGTACCTTCAACTTCAATTTGTGGCACACCATCAACAGATAGACTTAAAATGTTTTCTACAGTAGATGCTTCCTTGGGGGTAGCAAACTAGAATTTCTCACTTGGCTACATGTCCTCCATTGATGCATCTAGATTTAGATGCCAAATACCTATTCTTTTGAAGCCTTCTTTTATGTTGTCAAGAATCAATACTTTTTGAAATGCAACATTGTCAAGCGT
This sequence comes from Sequoia sempervirens, assembly GCA_007258455.2. Taxonomy (NCBI): domain Eukaryota; kingdom Viridiplantae; phylum Streptophyta; class Pinopsida; order Cupressales; family Cupressaceae; genus Sequoia; species Sequoia sempervirens. The sequence goes on from VDFB02168118.1 coordinate 65,519,483, forward strand.
TGCCAATTCTACCCTTTTAATCTCTAAATTTGGATATTTCATAATCCAAGTTACTCTTTCCTTTTTAAAATATTGTTTAAAAGATGCAAACACGCTAACAACAATTGGTTGTAATCTATGAGATGTGTGGGCTGGTAGGGTTAGCAAGTCAATGCTTATTATACTTGCTTCATTAATAGTAGAAAATGCAATGTGGCTGCCATAGCCATAAAAAATCAAGAAGTGTCTATTAGTGGGTGAGACACCCCTAAGTGCTGAACCAACAAAATGGTGCAACCATTGCATGAAGAGGTCTTTAGTCATCCACACATGGTGTTGAGCAACCATACATGCACCTGGCTCACAATTAAGCATATAGTTGTTGAGGTGGTTTTTGCTCTTAAACAAATAAAAGCCAAGTATCTTCTGTCTAGTAGCATTTACACAACATAAAATAGTGATCCACTCTCAACTCTTGGGGATAATGTAGGATACACTTTAGATGCTCTTTTTGGAAAATACTCTCATTGCACCATTTTATCCAACTTGGATGCCAATCTCATCATAGTTCCAAATCTTCATTGGAACATAAGGATTGGCTACGTATGCCTTTGTAAATGTTTTATAGAATGCAACAACAACTGCATGCCTGAGATTGAGTGCATGTTCTTTGTCTTGGCCTTGTGTTGTCCTCAAATTTAGATCAAGATGCCTTCTTTTGAAGCTCATCCACCAAGACTTACTAGGAAGTCCATCTTTGAATGGATTAGACCTCGTTTAGTAGATTTGTGCTACTTCATATTTCAAATTGACAATTTCCAAACCATGGCCAACAACAACCATCTTCTTGCACCATTCAACAACCTTTTCCTCTTCATCATCATTCAAGACTTTTAGGGGCCCTTTCCTTTTGGTAGAGGTAACACTACTCAACCAATTAGTCAACGTGGTTGTTGGAAGACGCCACTTATTTGCTGCCCCCCTTATTGACATTCCATTGTCTTCAATATTTTCCATGGAAGATTCCATGTCAGCCATGGACCATTCCCACTACACTGAAACCTTTTTAGTTGTAACAGTTGCATTCACTTAGACTACAACTTTGATCAGCTATGGAATGGGGATTACTTTGTCCTTGTCATTGTCTGTCATCCTCACACCTCTCTTGTATGCAAATAATATTGTCTAAGCTCACTTTGTTTATAGCTTGTGTGGTTCTTGATGGTGCTTTGTTCTTCATCTAGATCGAGCCAAGTGTAAGAACAATAAACAACAAACACGTAAATAGAGACATATATTCAAAGTAAATGAGAGGGTTTCATGGAAGTGAGTGTTATCTTGTGCGAGGGGTCCACATCAATAGATGACATGTTGGCAAAAAAACTTGAATTGCATATAACTCTTAACTGATCATATCCCCAAATGTAACTCTTAGAACCCTTAGCTGATCATTGAACATGTATATAATTAGTTAAGGGGTTATATATAACTTGAAACAACAATATGATACAAATATGTATAACACTTTGTGAAACAACATAATGATATTTCTATATAACTTTAAACAACATTATGATGCAAATATTTATAACCATTTTTGAAACAACATTATGATATTTATATATATAAATTGAAACAATAGTACAATACAAATGCTTATAACCATTCTTGATACAACATAATGATATTTCTATATAACTTTAAATAACATTATGATGGAAATATTTATAACCATTTATGAAACAACATTATGAAATTTATATATATCTTGAAACAAAAGTGTGATACAAATATTTAGAACCCTTTTTTGAAACATAATTATGATATAAATTGAAACAACATTATCATATATATATATATATATATATCTTGAAACAATAGTATGATACAAATATTTAAAACCCTTTTTTGAATAACATTATGATAAAAAATGCGATGAAAAACAAACAAACCATAATTAAGTTGAATACAAATGAAGAAGGCTATATGAAACATATATATCCATCTCTGCAACATGTATATATATACATATATATAAGATAGGGTTAGAAATATTTATATCATATTGCTATTTCAAGTTATATATAAATTTCATAATGTTGATTTAGAAACATTTGTATTATAATGTTATATCTTAATGCTATTTCAAAAATGGTTATAAATATTTGTATCATAATGTTATTTAAAGTTATATAGAAATATCATTATGTTGTTTCATAGAGGGTTATAAATTGCTATCCGTTGAGGGTATCATATACTCTACTATTAAGGGTTTCATGCACCTATCTTTTGGTTGAGCGTGTATGTATAAACTAAGGATGGTAGGTGGAATGATGTATGTATGCAACTGTTTTTGAAGAAATTCATGATATGTATGAACAATAAGCTTACAATAAATAAACCATAAATGTAATTCATTTTCTTAATGTAAATGAACAAGGCTATATGAAACATCAATTTTTAAATATCTCTACAATATATGAATCATATACTTGATTGTCAAGGGTTTTATGCACCTATATTTTGGATGACTGTGTGAAATTGTATAATAAGGATGATACATGGCATGATAATGTAAATATACATATAAAGTATTGAAACAACTTTGAAATAGATATATTGTGGAAGTTGTAATAGGTGTTTGACTGAGTTTGGAGGAGCTCTCTTCAATTACTCTCCAACAGGTGTCTCCAATAGAAACTCACAAATTTGAAATATGGAATAAGTAGCTTGCAACACACAATTCAAGTCTTTTGTATAAATAATGGTTATTTTACTTGTATAAATTTGAAAAGTTAGGTGCAAGTGGAGATTTTTGAATTATAGGAGGGAATTTGAGGTTGCATTCATGAAATTAATGGTAGAAGTGATATGAAATGGGCTGTGAATGGTACGTATAAAATTTGGTTGGTGATTTGAAAGATGATTTTAGAAAATTTGAAATTGTTTTTTGTTTTAATATTTTGTTGGGATTAAAATAAATATCATGTATAATTGTGAAATATGGTTGATATAATTAGCCATTTTTTTATAAAATTGTATTGCATAGTGAGCTTGATAATTTGTTTTCAATTTTTGCAAAGTGAATTTCCAAAGAATTGGTATAGATGGACATGGTAGAACCATAAGTTTGTCAATCAAGGATGAATAATGGAACATTTTTTAATGTAATATGTTAAAATGTATTTCCAAGTTGGTTAGTTGAAAATGGGTTATGTACATATCAACTCAATTTTAATGTATTAAAACATATATTGTGAAAATAAATATATCTATTTGCATTCGCCTAATTTTGAGGTGGTGGCAAATAAACATATATTGTGAAAATAAATATATTGATTTGCATTTCACCAAATGAGAAGCTGACAATAAATAAAAATATTTATTTGTATTCATCTAATTTTGGGAAGGTGACAAATATTGTCCTGTCATATTAATAAAACTATTTGCAAAAAATGTTGAGTCTTTTATTGTTATTAAATGGGGCCAGCTGTCAGCACCTATCCCCACGATACAAGCCCACTCTATGACCCCTCTCCCTTACGTTGAATAGAAAAAAGAAAGAAATACAAAAAAATAAAAATAAAAATAAAAATAAAAATAAAAATTACTAGACTGACTGTCCATAGATTATTTTTTAGGCTCGTCAAAATTAGAAGTTTTTCTATCCTTCTTCTTCCTTTTGAAAACGAAAATCCTCGGTAAAAGTGTCAACATTCTCGGAGACGACAATTTAACGGATATTCGGACGCGCTTCGGATGCACGTTACCACGCGTGTTTAAATTGCAAGCCACAGAATTTCACACCATTCAAACAAACCTTATATTTTGCCGCAGCATTACAAGCAAATCTACTACACCGACAATAAACGGCGACATATTCGACGGCAAAGCAATAACCATGGCCGACAACATGATGAAGGCTGTTCAGTATAATGGATATGGAGGAGGCGCTGAATCTCTCAAGGTAATTGTTATCTAGTAATGCCAATTTAGCTGGACTCTTTTAATTTTATGTACATATTTGTCTTGCAAGGGTTTTTTTTCTTCCTTCTAAAATTTTGGACTGTTCTGATCCATCATTGTGAGCTTCTATAGCTAACTGAGAACAGCACCAGGCCAAGAACAGAGCTGATATATGTTAAATATTGGCTAATCTTTATGTATTTTTAAGTTTTTTATTGCTTTCTTTTATGCAGACTATTTTATTATAATCTTGAACTTACTATTTTTAATTTTATTTTGGTTGAATATAGTTGAGACCATTAACGTGTTCATAGCTGTTCTGGAAGGAACACGCTCTGCTCCACTAAATATTATGTAATCCTTATATCTTTTAGTTTTAATAGTGATTTCATTTAATCAAATATTTTTCACTAGTTTGCCTATAGTTTGAGCATCTAGTTTCTTTAATCTTTATATTTTTTTAAATCTATCGGCAGGTTTTAAGTGCACTTTCTTTTAATTAAAATTTTGAACTATTTGATTCCATAGTTTTGAGCTTTTAGAATTTCTTTTGATAAGGGTAAGCAGGAAATCAAAATTTATGAGGGATTTTGCCTCCATTATTATGAGTTTTTGTAAGTTTTAATTTTTTTCTGGCTAAGGTTAATTGGCAGCATGACTAGTTTAGGGCTTTTTTTTCCCCAAAATTTGGGACTATTTTGCCCATGATTTTGAACGTTCAGGAGACTTTTTCTTTTTGGGTTTTGGATAACCTGGAACGTCAATTGATCAGCCCTCACCACGACCCCCTATCCAACCCCAAGATTTTGGGCTGTTATGAGCTTCCGGAAGAGTTCTTTTGGTTAAAGGATAACTCACAAGATCCCGAGACTAGTGTTTTTTTCTTTTATTTCCAAAAATTCTAAACATAATGATTTTTCACAAGATATTCTGTATTTTTTGTTAAAAGGTTATTTGTTTTTTAGTTTGTAAAGGATAACGAGGAATCTCTTTTTGGTTAATGATGCGATCGAAAAGTGGATCATTTTAACACATTCCTACGTCCAAGTTATGGACAGCCTCATTGTGATGTGGTGATTAAGTCAGGTCACTCTTTTTACAAGGGCATTAGAAAATTCCTTTGATTTCCATGTAAATTATTCAATATAGTTGGACTATTTTGCTACTGAAATTTTCAGATTGTTAAATCTTGTGACATGGTCATGCCGGATGATGGAGTTCTAAAAGGTCACGGAGCATACTTTTTCTCTTTCTAAAACTAATTTTAACCTCTTTACCTAACTGTTGATTGCATCAGCATGTCCCCACAGCAATTGAGTTTACTGAACATTTGATCTAAATACAAAAGCATAGTATATATAAGAAGCAGCCAAAAACTTGCATTCGCCAATTGATTTTACATTTTTCCAAATATCATCACCCCTATCAGTTCTTACCTTCATGGAGGAGTTTCCAATAGCATTTGGAATTAGTGTAAGGTTCTCTTTTGAGTGTCTAGAAGCCAGTACTTATCTTTGAGATCCTCTTAAAGAAGAGGGCTATTATCATTCAAAATAGTCTCAAACTTTTGAATACCTTTAGGCTTTGGAGACCCAAAGCATCCTCTGTCATATCCCTGCCATAAACCATAATCGCAGCCTGTCTTGAAATTGTGGGTCAAAGAAATAATAAATGGTAACCAAAAAGAAAAAATATACAAATAGCAACTCTTGAAAGGGGGTTCGATGGGGTCTATGCAGCGATTCCACTGTGAAAAAATAAATTAATAAATCTGAAGGCAGCGCCCTGTCTTGGAAAGAAGAACAGTTAATAAATAACAAAAAATAAAATAAAGAAATAATAATTAATCAAGAAAGGGCAGCGCTCCATATTGGAAAGGGCATGACTCTTGACAAGGGTATGATTGGTGAAGGGGTGCGAGTTTCCCCCCACAAGTAGCGGATATATAAGAGAGGTAAAATTATTTGTAAGAGGGCATCAATTTAGATCAAGCAAGCAGATTGGAAAAATAAAGAGAATTAGAAATCAGAATAAAGAGAATTAGATATTAGAATAAGAGATCTATTGGAATAAATATTTTTAACAAGAATATTATTGGGAAGTTAAATATAATTAGAAATAACTATATATATATATATTGTGTGTGTGTGTGTGTGTGCGTGTGTGTGCACGCGTGCGCGCATGCATGTGTGGGTGCATGGGTGCGTGTGCATGTGTGCACACGTGTGTGTGTCTGTGTGTGCGTGCACACATGCGTGTGTGTGAGTGAGTGATTATGCAACAATGGTACATATAGAATTTATTGATTATTGTGAATGCAAAATTTATTGATTATTGTGAATAATCTACATGCTTCTCCTTATTATATGTGATAATGGATTCATATTATAATCTATTTTGAATTTAGAGAATTGGATTACAAATAGGGAGGCCGATCAACCTTCTGGGTTCACAAGAGGTGAAGGAAGACCAGCCTTCATGCAAGTATGCCACCTTGAGATTGAATGGAAGAACGACCTTCCATGCTCGTGGGCCAGGGGGTGGAATGGAAGACCGGTCTTCCATGCCCTTGGGATTGATCAAGAAGGACAATAGGCTGCCGAGGTGAACTAGGGGATGAAAGGGCAACCCACCTTCTATGCTCTCGCAGTACAAGGGCTACCAACCTTTAGATTGCGATTTGCAAGCATTTCAATGAATTCCTATTAAGATTATTATGGGAATCCACATTGGAATGGCTATTGCCTTAATTAGATTTTGATGGGACTAATGTAAGTGGATATCATGATGTTTAGTAATGATTAGTAATATATATATATATATATATTATCATGGCTTATATTTAATGTCAATTTCTAGCGACTAATATTGTGTGTAGGACCTAAACCAAGATTTATCTTACAAAGGAAAATTTAATTGTTAATTTCATTATTCTTAAATATATTGCATCTCTTATTTTAGATAGAATTGTGGTTTTAGGGCAAAATATAGAGATATCCCAACAAGGGACATTACAATTGGTATTAGAGCATTGTTCCTACTAGCCTACGAGATGAAAGACAATGGATGCAACTAAGCAAAAGGGTTCAAAGGACGTTGGAAAGGGAAAGAAGACAACTTAGAAGTAGTAACAACTCTATTCAAAGTAATAAAATGGTTGAACAATTGGGAAATGAGTTGAGAGCTTTCATGGAGCAAAATGAGAAGACAACCCAATTACTCCTACTAACTCTCCAAAATATGAATAACACAATTAACACTCTTTGACCCAACCAAACTAATGGGAGGGAAGCCACTTCTAACCATTCAGAAAATGATAATAGAGCTCCACTAGGATCAACATCTATGGTATAACCAGACCATCTTTCCTACCTAGAGAGGGACCATCAAGAGAGGAAAAAGAAATCAATACACCAAACAATAACTTATACGAGTATTCAGTAGCTTACTTATGACTTGACCTTGAAATTAGGAGGAATATTCAATTTAGAGAGTATTGTGAGGCTGGAACAAGACGTAACCCTAGAAGAGAAAAGGGTCAACCTAATAAAGATTTGAGTCAAAAAGTGACTAAAATGACTCTCCCCAACTTTGATGGGTCAGGAAAAGTCACCACCCATTCATGGATCAAAAAATTGGACACATCTATCTCTTAGTCCCATGTTTGAAGAAGATGCCATCAAATTTTCCATCTTACATTTGGAAGGGGTTGCACACGACTGGTGGCACCATGGTTTGATTACTCAAGGGCACCAAAACATAACAATCTATCATGGATTCACGCAAAAGCTTATGGATTTGACCAAAAACACCTTGAAAGACACTTTAAAGAATTAACATAATTTAAACAACAAGGGTCCATAGAAGACTATATAACCAAATTTCAAAAGGTTTCAGTCATGGTACCTTGGATTATGGAAAAAAGGCTAATTTACCTATTTATTGAAGGACTATTAGAGTCAATTTGTGGTTTAGTGAGTGCTTTTGACCTCACATCTCTTCAAGATGCAATTCAAAAATCCCTAAGGTTAGAAACCACATCAACAAAGGAAAAGAGCTAATCCAAGAACATACCTTCAAGATCACAAAACCAACCCCCTTACAAAGGAAATTGGCAACAAAAGCCATTACCTTCTCAATCACACACAACATGGGAAGAAAGGTCAAACCTTTGAAGAAAGGGATTATGTTTTGATTGTAAGGAAAAATGGGAGCCGAGACATATGTGCACAAGGAGAGGAAAAGCACTCAACTTAGAAGTAATATCGGATGAGGAGATAAGTGAAGAAGAATATGAAACCCAAAGAAAGAAAAGGAAACAAGAGGGTGAAGAAAATGGAAGTGGTACATTAGCCACACATTCGAGAGCAGTCAAATACCACTCTTTTAGAATTTGTAGTGTTCTAAAAGGGCAAAAAGTGATTGTCCTAGTGGATAGTGGCACCACTCACAACTTCATCGACAAAAGTATTGTGAAAAGAATAAAATTAGAAACAAATTTTTTTGAAGGTTTCAAAGTGGTCATGGCGGACGGATTTACTACTCCATGCACACAAAGAATCCAATAACTAAGTATTACCTTAGGAAGACATCAAATCAAAGAGGACTTCTACGTGGTAAACATTGGTGATATTGAAGTGGTGTTAGGCATCCAATGTTTGCACTCCTTAGGAAGATATTACCAAGACTTCCAAAAGATGGCGCTTTGTTTTCAACAGAACAACCAAGCGGTGATTTTACAAGGTTTATCTCATAAGATTCCTAATGAAGGAACAATCAATCATAACAACTTAACATAGCTAGTGATAAGATCTAACAATATAACTTGACTTTCATTTCTCAAATGGAAATCCACATGTTGCCATCACTAGTTGTCACAAAAAATTAGGCATAACTAAGATACAAAGATGGATTAAGATTATCTTACTTCCAAATTTCAATATGTCAGTACACAGAGATATCATCTTGACGTAGGATTGTCAGTCTCTTAAAAGCCAACCAATAACATTAAAGTCCACAAGAATATTCCAAAATGATTTATCTAGAATGTTGGTCTTACCCATAACACCCCATTTGAAACACCATAGAGTGAATTATTATCAACATGCCAAGTTGGGATTAGAAATAATAATAGAAATCTAAGTCTAAAATTCAACCGAATTTTAATATGCCAAAACAATATTTTTGAGAGAATGTAATGAAGACAACTCAATTCTTTAGGAACATACAACATTAAGTGGCCCCAAGAATAATTACATTAAATATATTATGCAAGGTGTACAACACACCTTTTTTCTAACATTCTTCCACTTGTTGTGTACATTGCATAAAGGGAACTGGTAACCTCAAAACATGAATCAAATGAACAATCCATATAGCCACATATGTAAATTTTAGTGAACAGATTATATGCACAGAAAATTAATTCAAAATCAGACAATAACACAACAAATACCCTGGGAAAACCCTCCACTTGAGGGAGAAAAACCCAGCAACAAAGATCTCTCTTGATATATAAATAGAGGCAAGAAATCTCTTTACAATGAGGCCAATAACAAGGCCAATCTTCAGCACCTACACAAGATGCAATGACAGATAACAATCTGTATTTCTTCAATATTTAAATTTTGCCCTTGAAGAAACTCTCAATCTGCTCTTGATGAAATTTGCACTTGAAATGAAGGAAATGAATCGAACTTGCTTGATGATGGAATAGATGAAAGTGACCTTGTATATATACAAATGTGAGAGAGGTCGCACCTCTTCATGTACAAGGTCGGCCATGATACAAGTAATATAATTACAAATAATAAATGCAAATTATAAGGAAAGTTGGCCCAAGAGAAATTATATTGTTGCCAAGAGAAGTGCACATTCTCATTAAATGACATATATAAATAAATAGCCGATAGGCTGTATTGATTTATGTCTTCACTCGTGGCTGGAAGGATGAACCCGAAGCTGCTATATCATTAACACTCCCTCTCAGCTAGGGATTGAACTTCCAGCTGCTCAAGACAAATCACCTCAACATGATGCCCATCACATTGGCTACAACCAGATGTGAAAAAAGAAGAATATCACCTCAACGTGATATTAGATATCGCCTCAACACGATATCAACCATAATGGCTACAACCATACTATGGTGTGTACAAGTGTTCACCACTTGCGTGATGTTGTCACCTCAACGTGACATTCACAGGTACAAGATGTGTCATGGAGTCTCACACATGACATCCACCATGACTCGGGCTCAGAGGGTGGAAACAAGGGCTTACACCTCAAATTCCTCTGTCACAGAGGAAAATGCATTAACAAGGGCTTGCACCTCAAATTCCTCCGTCTCAAAGGAAAATGCATTAACAAGGGCTTGCACCTCAAATTCCTCCGTCTTAGAGGAAAATACATTAAACAAGGGATTTCACCTCGAACTTCTCTCTCAAAGAAGAACTCAATAAACAAGGCTCACTGATACTGAGACTCTTACTTAGTCAAGGCTGGATTCTCCACCATACCAAGCTTATCTCAAAAGTACACAAACTTTTATTCTGGAGAGAGGCTTGGTGAGAATATCCATTTGCTCATCGCCGATGTACCTCAACACAACCTTTCGCAGCACCATATCTCTAATATAGTGGTACTTGATCTCAACATGCTTGGTTCGTCATGAAACACGATTGATAGAAAGCTTCACACAACTCGATTATCACAATGAATGATAGTAGACTCCATTGATTGTCCAAACAATCGAGCTCCGCTTATATCGCTTCTCTGCATACAAGCCGCAATGTACTCCCACGTACTCAATGCTACAAATGAGCCTCGCGCATCAGAAATCAAGTAACCCAAAGCAACAACCGGAGAGGTGCTCTTGATCTATGACACAACCCGCCAATCAAAAACTGAAACCATGTAACTCCAAGTTCAGATCAAGTATACCTCAACCCATATCCAACTGTGCCACGCAAGTATCTCAGGATATGTTTAGCTGCAACAAGATGTATCTGTCTCGGATCACACATAAACTGGCTAAGTGCACTCACTGCATAGCAAATATCAAGTCTAGTGTTAACTAGATACATCAAGGATCCAATCAGCTGTCTGTAATGTAGGATCCACCAAATCTGAATTAGCTGCAGCCTCCTTCAATTTATGTAGATTGGTCTCCATAGGTGTAGACATGGACAATCCATCATACCAAATCTCTTAAGTATATCAATGGTGTACTTTCCTTGACTTAAAATCATCTCATTTGGTTTCTGCCAGACTTCTAATCCAAGGAAGTAATGCATGAGCCCAAGGTCCTTCATCTCAAATTCTGAAGTCAACTCCTTACACTCAAGAATCAGGTGATCTTCTCCAGTAAGGATCAGATCGTCAACATATAAAACCAAAATTAATGCATCACCATTGATTACCTTGAAATAGAGATTTGAATCAGCATCATTCTTCAAGAAGCCCAAACTTGATAGGTACCGATCAATCCTTTCGTACCATGCACGAGGAGCCTGCTTAAGACCATACAAGGCCTTCTTCAGTTTGCAAACATGTGACTCCGTCCCATGAACCTCAAATCCATCAGGTTGCTTTATATAAACCTTTTCCTCAATCACTCCATTGAGAAAGGCTGTCTTCATGTCCATCTAGTGAATCTTCCATCCACTAGATGCAACAATAGCAATGATGGTTCTGACATAAGTATAGCGAGCAACAGGAGCAAATGTTTCTTCGTAATCAACTCCCTCTTTCTGAGAAAACCCGCGAGCCACAAATCTTGCTTTGTACTTCTCAATGCTTCCATCTGCAGCATGCTTAATCTTGAATAGCCATTTAGAAGATACCACGGACTTGCCCTCGGGTCTAGGAACAATGTCCCAAACATCATTCTTAAGAATTGATTGATATTCCTCTGCCATAGCATCTCTCCAAACCTGATGACTAGATGCTTCCTCAACATAGGTAGGCTCAGATTCTATAATTTGACTCATCAAGGCAACATAACTGGTGAACTTATGTGGCCTTTTGCTTTCTTTGAATGTGCCTCTAGGAGCTGCAAAACTTTCAGCCTCTTGCATAGTACGCCTGGCCCATAGAGGTCTCTTTCTCCCAATAACAATGTCAGTAGGTCCATCAATAGGTTCTAAGGGTTCAACAGGATCAATATCTTCTTTTGGTTCTGAAGTCTCCCTCTGAATCTCAGGAGTATGGTCAACTTCCATATCTTGAGGAGACTCTTCACTATCAATCTCCATATGAATCCCCCTGGATCTCTTGAATGCAACATCTTCCTCGAATGTGACATCCCTACTGATCTCGATCAACTTTTGTCCTGGAATGTATATTCTATAGGCTTTTGATGTCTCACTGTAGCCCACAAATATTCCCTTCATGCCAGAAGGCTTCAACTTGGTTCTCCTTTCCTTGGGAACATGAACATAGACAGGACAGCCAAAGATCCTCAAGTGACTGACTTCAGGCTTCTTCCCTGTAAAGGCTTCTTCTGGAGTCATATTCTCCAAGATCTTATGAGGACTTTTGTTTTGAACATATACAACCGTGCTGGAAGCTTCTGCCCATAGGAAGGTTTGCAAATCTTGATCATGAATCATGGCCTTTGTTGCTTCCACGATTGTCCTGTTCTTTCTTTCTGCAACACCATTCTGTTGAGGATTATATGGAATACAAAACTCCCTCTTAATCCCTGCATCAATACAAAAATTTCGAAAACTACCAGAGGTGTATTCTCCACCATTGTCAGATCTGAGGACCTTAATTCTTTTACCAGAAAGATTTTTTACTAGAGCTTTGAACTCTTTAAACCTATCCAACACTTCCTCAGACTCTTTAAATTCAAAAAATAAATCCAAGTCTTCCTAGAGTGGTCATTAATAAACAAAACATAATACAAGAATCCACTCGAAGATGGAACAGACATAGGACCACATAAATCAGAATCAATAAGGTCTAAAATACACTTGGATCTATTTTCTCTACTATGAAAAGGGGCTTTTATATTCTTACCCAATGCGTAGCCCTTGCAAGTACCTTCGTGCTCCTGGTTGAACTTAGGAAGGCCTATCACCATCTTCTCCATGATAGGTAAGGCTCGGAAGTGTAGGTGAGCCAATCTCCGATGCCAAAGATCGCATAGACTTGAAGAGTCATGAACCAAAGCTTGTAATGAACGTGTGCAAACCTTGTAAAGGTTTTCATGTCTAACTCCAATTACTTGAGCATCCTTGAAGCTAGAGTTCTCCATCCACACTAGAACTTTGCCTTTGGAGAAGGCAACTTGATATCCTTTATCTTCCAAAGCTGAAATAGAAATAAGATTGCGCTTGATTCCAGGAACATAAAGAACATTACCCAATTGAAGTGATATGCCGGAATCCAAATGCAGTGTAGAGGTCCCAATTCCTTTCATGGAGTAGCTAGCATCATCTCCAATGATGACTTGTTCAGAAGACTCCTTTTCCACCAAACTTGATAAGTGTTCCTTAAAGCCGGTGATGTGTCGTGAAGCACCATTGTCGATTATCCAAGTGTTGGTGTCAGAAGGTACATTGCTTGATAATGCCAAATAGAACAAATATTCACTTGAATCCTTTTGAGGAGAGGCATCATCAACATCCGCAATGGTGACCTTTTGCTTAGGTCTAGTTGGGCAATACTTGGCGAAGTGCCCAAACTTGTCACACCTAAAACATTGAATCTTGGACATGTCCCTCTTCTTCTTAAATGGAGGAGCATCATCGTTTCCCTTGTCTCGATTCCTCTTGAAGAATCCTTTTCTTCCATCTTTTCCTTTCTTCTTTGATGCATGGGAGGCGAGAACATGAATGTCTTCATTCTTTGAACTTTGACCAATGTCTCTTGCCACCAACCTTGATTCCTCTTGAATGCAATCAGATCTTAGGCGATCAAACTTAGGCAATTTCGATCTTGCACTGATTCCTTGAATGTAAGATTCCCAAGACAAAGGTAGACCATTGAGTGCAAGCATAGTCAGGTCTTTGTCATCAACCATATGCCCTATTGTTGAGAGCTGATCTCTCAAGTTTGCAATCCTCATAAACTAAGTTACCGATTCGTTTTTGGATTCGGTTATGTTGTGACCTTTTTCACACATCGCCCCATTGCAAATGGGGACCCCCTAATTTTGGCTTTGCTTTTGGGTCATTTTGTTGTTGTCTTTCTTTTCTACTGTCTGTCTTTCTGGGATGTGCCCGCCATTGAACCTTAACTTGAAATTTTGGCCAAGTCCGAAAAATTAGGGTTTTGAATTTTCCAGCCAACCTGAAGTCAAATGAGGTGAATAAATTGAAAATTGAGACTAACACTGTTGTTAGTATGCTTCCAGTAGGTTTCCACAGAAATTTCATCGAATTCTGGCAACTTACTATTTTTAGTAAGTGTGCAATTACAGGCAATCCTTCACCATTTTTGAGATTCCGACAATCACACTGCGTCCAGAGCACATCAGGCTACTCACAGGTTAAATTTGAACTAAAACGGACAACTTACTATTTTTAGCAGTCCAGCTTCTGGTGCAAATTTCAGGGCTCAGATGCAGAGTTTTTCTTTGCATGTCTGGATATTCCTTCTGGGTTTTTCGAGACCTTCGCAGTGATATGACATGCAAAGCAGGATAACGACTTTCAACACTTAGCCTTCGGAGGCCAATATTAGGGTTTGCATACAGACTTTTTCAGCGCATGTCGGCATATTCTTTCTGGGTTTTCCAAGAGCTTCGCAACGGTGTAACATGCAAGTGGAACCGGTGACTTTTTTGAAACTTGCTATTTTTAGCCAGTGCTTGCATGTTGAAGAGTTTTTTGGGTTTTTCTGGGTTTTTCAAGATTTTTCGGGCAGTGTGACATGCAAAATCATCCAACAGCTGGATGGTCCCTTTTTCGGCCACTTTCTATTTTTAGCAGGTATCACTTAGGCAGCAGCTCGGCACTTCAGAACTGCAAACTGATCATCATGCAATTGAAACAAGGTCAAACGGAGCTTATCTGAGGAACATGCATAAAATTAGGGTTTCAAGCTTGAGAGCTAAAAATGAGGAGTCTGACATCAAAATCTCCAAAACTGAAGTATCCATCATGGTCAGTATCCTTTAGATAGTCTGCTAGCAAAATTTGAAGACAATTGGCACACTTACTATTTTTAGTAAGGTATTCTCGGCACCGGCTATAAATAGAAAGTCGATCTTGGGCGCTAGCGCAGAAAGGCAAGTTCACCAACGAGGAGCACGCTGTCCAAATTTCAAGTCAAACGGATCTAAGGAAGTCTCAGAAACAAGCGCTTACTATAAATAGTAAGTCACTTCAGAAGCAGCTATAAATGGCAGGTCAACATTAAGTCTCAGTGCGAATAGGTCCAACATGTTATGAGGGGTCTTTGGCGCGAATTTCAAGACAAACGGAGTTGCATAGGATGAAGAATCAGATAATTGCTATTTTTAGCAGGTCGGGGCAGAGAAATTAGGGTTTCCTAAAATCAAGGGCAGAACAAGACAGTCAAGCAGAAGCAGCATCCAGCCACAATCGTTGCACTTCAAGCATTTAGTACATTAAATTCGAAGACTTTATGAACAATTACTATTTTTAGCAGGTTGCTAAAAATAGCAGGTGCAGACAGGCATCAGGCCCCGACAGCACGAATCAGTGGAAATTCAGAACAGGGTGAAAATCAAGCCTTCTGGAGCCAAAGTCAATTCAAAACACAAAATTTGAAGAACTTTCTAAAAATAGAAAGTTAGGGCAAGCCAGCGTTAGCATGAACGAATCACCCTAAATCTGGCAGAGGGCATGAAATTCGCTAAAATTGATAAATTTTCAAGTCCAGCATCCAAATTTGCTTTAAAAGGGGTGAAGACAGATGAAAATGCTCCTAAGTCTGGAAAATTGGAAGCTCACAGGCCTAAATGCGCCCAAGCTTGAGAAGATATGACACGAAATTTGTTCAAGACTACTAAACTGGAAGTAGATGACCCCAGATGCGCCCTAGCCTAAGGAGAAGGAGGTGAAAATTTACTAAGTGTTACAAATTTGAAGTACCACCTGTCAAATGCGCCTTGACTTGTGGAAGGTTGAGGGAAAATTGTCTAAGGCATTCAAATTTGAAGACCACCCTCCTGTTTGCGCCCAAGGTCATGGGAAGAGTATAAAATATTCTAAGGCTTTTGAACTCAAAGCATAGGGTCTAAAATGCGCCCTTGAGGTTGAAAATTGATAAATTTTTTTTTTTTAAGTCATGAAAAATGAAAGCTTAGGGGTGGAATTGTGCCCAAGACAAGAAGGAGGTGATTGTAAAATGCTAAGTGTTTGAAAACTAGAAGCTTGACTAGGTAAATGTGCCTTCACTTGGAAGTGGAGGTGAAATTTTACTTAGGCATTAAAACTTGATGCTCACCTTGGGAAATGCGCCTCAAGCTGGAGTGGAGGAGAGGGCCTAGAAATGTTCTAAGGCATAAAATTTGAAGTAAGCCATGTGAAATGCGCCCAAGCTTGAAGAGGTTCTAAAAATCTTCTAAGTATCCAAAATTGGAGGCTCACACTTCAAAATGCGCCCTTGAAGGAGAATGGAAGATGAGAAGCTTGGAAAATTTTCTAAGTATATAAAATTTGAAGTAGAGAGGGTCAAATGCGCCTTGGCTCTGAGGTGACTCCAACAAAGTTTCTCTAAGTGTTGCAAAATGAAAGATTGATCTCTCATAGGTGCCCACCCAATGGAGTTAAGATGAAAGTTCTCTAAAGCACTTAAAGTTGATGTTCACACATGCAAATGCGCCCAAAAAGGATGGGGAGACTTGGAAATTTTCTAAGTATCACAAACTTGAAGTTGGACACCTGAAATGCGCCCCAGGGATCAAAGAGGCATAAAATTTTTCTAAGTGTAAAAAATTGGAAGCTCATGCCTCCAAATGCGCCCTTGAGGGAAGAAAGCATGAGAAATCTCCCAAGTATGAAAAATCTGAAGTTGACCCCTCCCAAAGCGCCTTGAAGAAGAGAGGGTAAGTTTTTTTTTTCTAAGTATTGACAAAATTGAAAGCTCACATGGTTATTTGCGCCCTAGGCTGGAGGAATAAGTTTAAAATATCTAAGTATGGAAAACTCAAAGCCCACCCATTGAAATGCGCACAAGGTGTTAAAAGGAGTAGTGCTAAGTGTTGATAAAAAATTTCTTCACAGGCAAAGTGACTAAAGATGGAGGAACGAAAATTTTCTAAGGCAAATTCTCCTCTGATGCCTAATATTGATGGAATTTAAATATTTTTCTAAGTGTTAACAAATTCCACCTCTCTAGAGGAAAATTACGCCTAACTTGAAGGGGTAATGAAATTCTCTCAGGAATGAGTAAAATTGGCTGTGGA
Source organism: Sequoia sempervirens (assembly GCA_007258455.2). Lineage (NCBI taxonomy): Eukaryota > Viridiplantae > Streptophyta > Pinopsida > Cupressales > Cupressaceae > Sequoia > Sequoia sempervirens. The sequence continues at coordinate 65,536,812 of VDFB02168118.1, forward strand.
TATGTTAGGATGTACCAGCTTTGTGAGATTGAAGAAACTTTTCAAAGTTGAGCAAGAAAATATGCCTAGAGATGAAAAATGGAAATAAATTTGATGGGAGAATATTTTTCTAAGGTTCAAAATTCAAAAAATTAAATGAACCCATTCGTTGTACACCTATGAATTCTACACGTTTTGAAGAAAATTTTCTTCTGGGTATTGAAGATCTTCGACAAGGAGTTGATTTTAAAGTCTTCTGCACTTCGCCAAGGCCTTCAGGATGAAGAATTTAATCGGTGCTCAAGCAATGAATTTTCCTAAGGGAAAATTTAAAATTTTTCTAAGGCAAGGGATTAAATGTGTTAAAAATGCCTTGGCGGATGAATTTGAAAATGATCGCCTAGATGATTTTTGATCAAGTTCCTGATGAAAACATTTTGCTTGAGCCAGGGTTGGATGAAATGTTAGCCGAAAAAGTGAGGAAGATGCGGTTAACACTTTCGAAAGATGATATGTCCTTGAGGATGATGAAATTTGGCCAAGGCATGAAGGATTGAACGCAAAGTTGGCTAGTGAAGGCGATGAACACTTGGAAATTAGAGCGTGAAAATCCTGGCAAGTAAGTTGAGTTTATATTATGAAGTGTTCTAATACTCTTCTCCTTGCTTGTTTTGCAGGAGGAACGTCGAGGCCGGGCGGTGATGACTTAAGTGATGAAGCAAGTACTCCAAGACTACATTTCAACCTCGAAGGAAGAAAGTTGCGAAAAATGGCTAAGTGTTGAGACTTAATGACAAAGAAGAAGCGTTTTCAAAACTCAAGATGGAGAAAAGAGTGGAAGTTCGAGCAAGGTTGAAAAATAACGTCAAGAAGAAGATCAAGGGCAGTTGAACTCCAGATTCTATCAAATTTTATTTGAGGAGGCAATCTTAGAGACTCTTTTACCCTCCTCCAAGCGATCAACAGAATTGGTTGAACGCAAGGATCGAGGGCAGTGTGAACACATTTTAAGGATGGAATCTTCTAGAAGGTGGTGGCCATTAATTGCTCATTTATTGCCCCACTCTCCATTATGGCGGTTTTTAGGGCGAATCTTGTTTAGGGCTGAGGTGGCATGATCTGGGCCATCCAGCCGATTGTAATCTGAGCCGTCCGTTGGACTTGGCCATCTATAAAAGGGGGAGTCCCCCTTCATTTGTACATTCATGAGACAGTAGAATTAGAGTAGAAGTTAGAATAGAGATACAGATTAGAAGTAGCTTAGTATAGATTGATAGAGTAGTTGAGCAAGAAGGAAAGTTTTTCCTTAAAACTTTGTAAGAAATTGTTGTGAACACTCTCCCAATAAAAAGAATTTTCATTGATGATGAATTTTGTCTTTTGTTGTGAGTAGCTAGCAAGGTTTCTTCGTCCTTCTGATTCGAGTAGTGACTTAAAGTAGAATAAGTTTCATTTCATGCAAGTAGTAGATAGTAATTGTGGAATGTGGTCTTCAATTTGAGCAAACTTCGTCTATCCATACCACTAGTGTGTTCGCTGATGGTGAATGCGCCTTGTGTGGTCAACTGGAATATCATGTACTTAACTTTGATCATGATTTGTGTGTTTATATGCATCGTTGTGATGGTATTTTCTTGCTAAGTTGTGATTTGAACACCTTGAGCTACTCCTTTGAAGATTGCACCGGTTCTGTGGAGGTTGTCTGAAGTGAGGCAAAGCGGAGCCTGGTTGAAGCTTGTGAGAATTGATCGCCATGTCCACGCCTTAGAGTAGATTAGAGCTCTCTAAACCCTGCATTTCAAATTTAGTACTTTCAAGTTAGTTTAGGAAACAAGAACTTCATAGACAAATCTTTCGAGCATTTGAATTCCTTTCTCCGCTGCCAAACAATTCCGTAAGTCCCCTTGAAATACCAGCAAATCACATCGAGCCAACTGAGCCTATTCACACTGAAAGAACCTTGGAGTTGAATGCACGAACTTTCTTGCAATCTTAGTGTGCGGAATACTTTGATCAAGAGAGAATAGGGTAGCCGTTGGCGACTTTATTCTGCATTGGTGCGGTCACGAAAAACACATCAACAGGGTACAGATACGAGAATCCGGTACGGGATTCAGCAAAAAATTTTTTGGGGTTGGGTACGGCAATACAAAAAACATATAAAAATCAGAAATATATACATATTTGCAGCAGTAATTAAGTTCAGAATACACCACCATATTAATAGTCTAATAACATAGCAAAAATACATCACCACTTTCATAGTCGCTAAGTCAAATATTAAAATATTAGTGATTACTCGATTGTCATGATATAAAATTATAAATTAAAGTTCAAACATAAAATGTCAAACGTTTACAATCAGCCATTATTGATCATTGATCAATCTGAATCATATGGGTCATCATTATCAAACAAACTAGCATTATTAGATGCTACATTTTGCGTAGAACCACAAATAGCATTCGTGGCACTCGCACAAGCACTGCCACTAGCAGTAGCAGTAGCACTGACACTACCACTCTCACGATCAGTAGCTGCTCCAGGCTCATACTCATCATCAATATCAAGTGCAGCTAAGTGACTTGTGGAAGCATCCAAGTCAAGCTGCTCTGGCTCAATATCCCACCTCCTTGTGTCTCCTTCTTTGTAGGAACTTTGCTTGTGTGTAAGGAGGCGCAAGTTTGAATGCACATACACCAAGTCCTCTGCCTTTTTTGAATGCAGCCTATTGCGTTTTATTGAGTGGATGAAGGAGTATGTGCTCCAATTCCTCTCTGAAGAAGATGAACTAGCAACCTATTAAGAGTCAAGACCAAATTAAATAGTTAAGAGTTACAAAATTTAACTAAACAAAATTATTAATTAATATAAAATTATAAATTAAAATTAAAATTACAAAATATAAAACTTACTTGGGATAAGATTTTTATTGCAATTGGTTGGAGGTGCATGTATTCTTGCCCATGGAAGTACCACCAACTATGACCATCCACCCTGTACTTGTCTCGAAGAGCATCAAGATTCTGAGCAACACTACCGGAGCATGCAAAAGCCATGAACTCAACCCTCACTCGATCACGTTGGTCACGATCAGTGAAGAGTCTCCGAATTGCTGCCTTGTAACCTTGAGCCACTTCAACATCCCTATATGGAGCAACTCTTGATGTAACAGAAAGAAGCTCAGGACTATAATATTTGGGACTCAATGCAAAAGCAAGAAGATGCAATGGAGTGGTCATTTTGTTCCATCTATCAACCATGATTTCCTGTAGCTCTTTGAAGAACTTTTCATCAGGATCTTCCTCTTTTGCATTGATGATGGTTTTCATCTTCTCAATCATTGAGTCGATACCATCATATACTTCTCCCAAACAAGGTCTATCCATGTCTGTGTAACGGATCATGCTCAGTATAGGCTCAGTGAAACTGACCAGGTACTCAACACGATCCCACCAACAATCATCTAGGATCCTTTGCCTGATCCTATTTGCCCTTTCACTGCTAGATTGCCTCCATATGGCCCAATTAGGGCTGATTACCATGGCACAAAGTGCCTCACGAACCTTTATAAGTCGTCTCAACACAATTGTGTTGGAGGCAAAACGAGTCTCTGCAACTTGTTTGGAAATCAAAATTAAAATTAAAATGTAATTTTTTACAAAATCAAAATTTAAAATTAAAAGAAATCTAAAAATAGAATATTGAGAATTAACTTACCTTCAACAATTCCAATTTTGAGAATTGTCTAAATATTCCTTGTGTCATGTGGTGGTTGGTGAAAAACATCTGGATGTCTTCGCCCTTAGCATACACCTGTTTGATCCACTCAATTTTGGATCCAATTTTTTGTAGCATTAGATTGAGGGAGTGGACAGCACAAGGTGTCCAAAAAATGTGTGGATACTTCTCCTCAATCAATAACCCAGCAGCCCTACAATTTTTGGCATTGTCGGTTACAACTTGCACAACATTTTGATGGCCCACTTCTTCAATAGCTTGGCAAAGGATGTTAGCAATAAATGGACCATCTTTCACCTATCCCTCACAATCCATGCTCTCAAAAACATTGCCCCTTTAGGGGACATGGCAATAACATTGATCAATGGGCGATTTTTTGCATCTTTCCATCCATCAGAAACGATGGTCACCCCTGTTTCAATCCATGAATCCCTTATGGGCTTCAAAGAGTCTGCTACATGTTTCACCTCTTTCTCCAATAAGGTGCAACGCACCTTCTCAAAACCTGGGCCCTTATACCCCTTTGGAGCCTCATTAATAGATTTCACCATTTTTTGCCAATATGGTGAACGAACAACGTTGAATGCCAATCCATTGGCATAGACACATCTTGCTATGTCTTGATTAGCAATCTCTCTTGCCTCATTCTGAAATGAAACTTCCAACGGTCCCTTAGATCTTTTATTTGATGAGGGCACGGTTTGCTCTTGAGGGATGTTCATAAATGGATGGCTTTCTGTAGGTGGAATATAAGTAGGTGGTGTAGGGGGTTTCATGGATTGAGATCCTTTCCTCAAAGGATGGCTTTTTTTAAGACTAGCAGCTTTTTGCTCTGCTTTTTCTTGCTCAGCAATATATTTCAACACTGTCATCTGCAAGGCCTTTGCCATCACCTTCTGGAGGTCCCGGACAAGGTTTGATGCCAATATCAGGGATCCTACACAAGTGGGTTTTCACTCGACTGTATGAGCTTGTGTATTGAATTTTGCAATGACTACAAATCCAAATAAATACTCCACCACCTGGACATTGTTGAACCATTTCTACATATTTCCAAAGGGGAGAGGTTGCATTTATTTTGAAACGAGATTGGCCTGAGTTAGAAGCAGATGCCATTGTAATACCTAAGGGCCAAGGCACAACAGATTGAAATAATTTTGGTATTGAAATTTGAAACTAAAAAACTTAAAAGAATGAGAACAATCAACAAAAGTAAAACAATAAAAACAAAACAAAATAGTTCATTTGTTAAACTTAAAAAAAATGTAAGAAAAAAATAAAAAAACTTCAAAGAAACCTACCTCTTTTGAACAAATCTTGCTCTACGATCTTCTTGATTCTTGGCAAACACTTGCAAGTGCTTAGGAATAGCACAACAATCAACTTTGAACAACCAACGATCAGCCTTCAAGTCTATTCAAGCTTGTGCAAGCAAGAGAGCAAGTTCAGCAATGGAGGCAAAAAAACTCGTTTTTCATTCACAAATTGTTAAATGAGATTGTTTTTACCAATTTAGTGTGTTTGGAGGTCGAAATTAGGGTTGCAATGAATATTAAAATATTTAGAAGTCAACATCTAGTCAAAAAAATGATAAAAAATGATTAAAAAAACACGTTTTTATGCGGATTGGGCGTTTTGACGTCAAAATACGTCGTGGATTCTCCTTGGATTCGTCGCGCCGTATCCTGGCCGAATCCGCAGTCAATCCACGAATCTGAAATGTATTCGTAGTCTTATTTTTGAATCCTGGCTGAATTTTGGACGTACCGAATCCGAATCCCAATCCCAAATCCGAATCGTATCGTATCGTATCCGTAGTCTTATATTGACGAATCGGTAACTTAGCTCATAAAGTATGCAATCACTAATTCACCTTTCACTATCTTCACATGATGAAGTTGTTGCTTTAGTGCAATTGCTTGGTTGGTATTGTTGATTTCGTACATCTCTTCCAATGTTTTGAACATGTCTCTCGCTGTCTTCAACTGAGAGACGATAGGCACAATATGATCCTTGACGGAATCAACCAATATCTTCATTGCTTTAATATCTTTCTTCACCCATTGTAACTTTGCTTCTTCCTCCTTAGGTTCAGGAACGCTGGACTCTACGAACTCACCCAAGTCATTTTCACTCAAGGTAAGCATAATCCTAAACCTCCATGATGTGAAGTTAGATGCACCCTCAAGTCTATCCTCGATCTTTAAACCATTCACCATCTTGACTAAGTGAACAAATAAGGTATGCTAATTAGCAATAATCTGATCACGATCCTCTTAAACCCGCTCTGATACCATGTAAATTTTAGTGAACAGATTATATGCACAGAAAATTAATTCAAATTAGACAATAACACAGCAGATACCCTGGGAAAACCCTCCACTTGAGGGAGGAAAACCCAGCAACAAAGATCTCTCTTGATATATAAATAGAGGCAACAAATCTCTTTACAATGAGGCCAATAACAAGGCCAATCTTCAGCACCTACACAAGATGCAATGACAGATAACAATTTGTATTTCTTCAATATTTAAATTCTGCCTTTGAAGAAACTCACAATCTGCTCTTGATGAAATTCGCACTTGAAATGAAGGAAATGAATCGAACTTGCTTGATGATGGAATAGATGAAAGTGACCTTGTATATATACAAATGTGAGAGAGGTTGCACCTCTTCATGTACAAGGTCGGCCATGATACAAGTAATATAATTACAAATAATAAATGCAAATTATAAGGAAAGTTGGCCCAAGAGAAATTATATTGTTGCCAAGAGAAGCGCACATTCTCATTAAATGACATATAAATAAATAGCCGATAGGCTATATTGATTTATGTCTTCACTCGTGGCTGGAAGGATGAACCCGAAGTTGCTATATCATTAACAACATATACCATCATGGAATCAAAATGCTCCATGTGCTCCATCAAGATACCTGCAACAAGAATCAAAGTGACCACCATCCCAAGCATGAATGCTTTCATCCTCCATCATGCCAATGCACAAAGATAAGAAGCCATCCAAAAGAGAAGCCACACAATCTGCCACAACGAAGCACAAGTCTTGTTCAACTGATATCCCAAACACATACACTCAATCCAAAGGTAACAATATGCACCAATAGTTGTCAAGATACACAAACCCATAGCTGAAATAACACCCGCAAAAAGTGCCAATACATCCAACTATCCGTACCTCCAAGGTATACAAAACATAGTAAACTCATGTTATAAACATATACACCCATAAACTGAAATCATAAACTCCATGTGCAAAACCTGTCAAAGAATGACATACACATCCAAAAGCTCCCATTGCATCGGTAATGCAAATCTAAAAAAGATCAAGGTATACCAAGTCTACCAATAGCATCATATAGAAAGTGTAAACTACATCATGTAGAACCAAGAAATCATCCACAATGATATGCAAACCTGTAAATCAATAACTTGTAAGAACAACTCTCACCACAAGTCTCCATAGCTCTCCCAAGTACTCCACACCCAACAAAAGAAAAAGATAAAGGAACCTCCATGTCATCACCCAACAACATAAGTGAAAACACATGACCACAAGCTAGTGATCACAATAGCTCTAGCCAAACCTCAAACCAATGTAATGTGAAACCAAACATCTAAGAAGATAACCAAGACCAAATAGAGAAACTCTGCACATCATATACGTGTAGAAAAATCTCCTACATACACCTCTAAATGCCAATTGTGTCAAGTATGATCTCCTCCACAACACCCCAAAATAAAAGCCGTAACAACACGCAACCGTTCAATCACCAAGATCAAACATAACATATGTATCATGTAATCAACATGGATGTAAGCCTTTCATAACCAAAGAAGATCAAACTAAATCCATTCCCAATGAAGGAAATAAGCCCAATACTATGTTCCACCTACACCGATCGGACGCCCGGGGGACGGGTTTCCGGACTGGGGACAAAGGGGCCTCAATTTCGGGACGGCGGGGGGACGGCAGGGGGGGGAGGGGGGACGGGGTGTATATACTATATACTATACATATGGTACTTAAAATGCTAGTTATAAAAAGATGTATAAGACTATTAAGAAGTAAAATAGCAAAATTGAGATACTAAATTAGTACTTGAACATTGAACATTGAATATTGAAGTTTTCAGTATCGAATGATGAATTACTAATTAGAAATTAGAATAGTAATACTCAATACTACAATGTAACAATTGTTGCATCGGCAAATGGAAGATTTCTATTATATTATATCAAAAATATCTGATTATAAAGATGATTACAATGAGTAGCATGATTATATGATATCAAAACAAGTACAAAATCAAAATGTCAAAATGACAAAATGTAGTGAAGGAGGCAGAGGCCTCTAATCATCCCTCGGGAGGTCGGCAAACTCCTCATCACTAGAACCACTGGACTCCTCAAGGTCAAGATCCGCCAAAGGAACACCAACCAACCCTATATCTGAAGCATCCTCATCCTCATCAATCTGTGATGGCTCCTCTGGCTCTACATCCCATCGTGCTGCTGGGCTCTCCTTGTACACACGTGTCCTGCGGTCAGTGAAACGCAAGGCACTATGTACAGCCACTAGCTTCTCTGCTCTCTTAGAGGTAAGTCTATTCCTCTTAAGAGAGTGGATGAAGCTATAAGTAGACCAGTTCCTCTCAGAAGCTGAAGAACTAGAAACCTGGGACAGCAAACGAATGGCTAGTGTGGTAGTCAGTGATTTCGGTCCATGACAAGTCCACCACAAAATCGGATCCTCCTGTGCCATAGTTCTTATGTCCGCCTTTGCTGCAGCCTTATAACCCCTAAGAGTAGCAAATTTCGTCCACTCAGTGCGAATGGTGCCAGCAGCTTCAACATCATACATCCTATCAATGCATTTGAAGAACCCTTCCTTCACCTCATCATCCTGAATCGGTGTAACTCTCCCAGGCCTAGGCATGTACCACTTCGGATTCAATGCATAAGCAGCCATGTGCAAGGGAGTGTTTAGGCTGTCCCATCTACGCTGAATAATAGGCTGAATGTAAACATTGTAGAACGCTAAAGTGGGGTCCTTCTCTTGCACAACTGCCCTCATCTGACCAAGCATAGAATCAATGCACTCATACACCTCCCCAAGGTTAGGTGCATCCCCATCCCCATATCTGATGACCTGTACAACTGGTGTAATGATGGTGACAATATATTTTGCATCATGCCAAAATGCATCACTCTTCACTATCTCCTTCACCCTCTTCCCCTGCTCTGTCCTGGACCCATCCCAACGATTCCAGTCTTGTGTCATAACCATGACTTGCAGTGGCTCTTGCAACTCAAGCATTCTCTCCAAAAGAATGAAATAGGATGCATATCTGGTCTCAACTGGTTTCAAGAACTCCTTCTTCGCGAAGCTCCTGAAGATGGCATGTGAAGTGTGGTGGTTGCAGATATACATCTGCACATCTCTAGCATTGCTGACCACTCCTCTAATCCACTCAATCTTCCCCATGTCCTTGAGTGCATTGTTCATGGCATGCACACAACATGGAGTCCACCAAATGTGTCTGTATGATGCCTCTATAAGCCTCCCTGCAGCTCTGCACACATGTGCTGCATCTGTCACTACTTGGACCACATTTTGTGGCCCAATCTCCTCAATAGCTGCCCGAAGGATCTCAAACTGAAAATCAGCATCTTTTCGATGCCCTGAACAATCAACCGCCCTGAGAAAGAATGGCCCCTCTGAACATGTAACTATAACATTGATGAGTGGACGATGCCTAATGTCCGTCCACCCATCCATAACTATGCTACATCCAGACTCCTCCCAACATGCCCTCATCGTCTCCATCAATGAATTGATCTTGGCATAGTTGTTATCCAAGATCGTGGTCCTCAATTTGTGCTCACCTGGTGGCACATATGATGGTCCTCCCTTCGCCACCATCGACATCATCTCCTTATAATAAGGAGATCGAGCTACATGGAATGGGATTCCATTGGCAAAAAAGAACCTGCCAATGGAATCATCTATCTGATCCCTCAGGTGCACATTAAATAAATCAGCTATGGGGTTAGGCTGACTTTGCATCTTGCGTTTCCCCTTGCCCTGTTGTGATGCAGCCATAGTGCTATAAGTGGATGACGGTCCTGAGGCTGACCCTGACAATGTTCCTGCTCTCTGATGCAATGTAGGAGTAGAAGTACGTGGCTGCGTCTGCATTTGCTGCTCCTGAATCTGCTGAATAGTCTGAATATGTTGCCTACCAGACAAGGTAGTAGGCATTGGAACTGCCAGGTCATCTGGAACACCCCAAAGCTTGTTGAATTCAATTCTGTATTTCAAATTTTTAGGGTCCTTCAAAAATTCGCATGCTCCCACACCCTTTCCTGGCCAAAAGAGGAAGTGTGCATTAACTCTGGTGATGCTCCCAAACCAATCATCACCACAAATGTTGCATTGCCATTTCCTCGTACCACCAGTTGATGACGTTGGGGCTGTTATTCTTGTTGCAAACTGTTTGAGAGGAGATTTGGGATCATAAGCACCCCTAGCCCACTTTGCCAAAACCTGGGAAGGGCAATCAGTAGAAACTGGTGCACTAGCTATGGAACTAGTATGCCCTTCTGGATTTGACCCTTGCTCACCCCCCTCATTGTGCTCATCCTCATGCTCAGGTTCATATTCTGATTGGCTTGCACTATGAGAATCAGTTTCCATCTCATGCTCACTCATTTCATGACTATGGGAGCTCATTTTGACACTGCATTTCACAAAATGAAAAAAAATTCAATAAACACATAGTTTCAGCCTATGCCCTACTTTAAAATTAAAAAATAAAACTCTATATTTTAAATTTTTCAACAAATTTTATATTGCAAAACAAAATCTAAGATTCTAAATTAATTTAGAAACTAGAAAATGGAACAACAAGAATTTAGAATTTAGAAATGAAATAAGAAAAATTAAAAAATGAAACAACAAGAAATGAAAGAACTTAGAACATTGAAAATCAGAAAATAAAATAAAAAATAAGTTAAAAACCCTACCTTTTGCTTGAAAAATCTCTTCAACAAGGTGAAGAATCTTCCTCCTCTTCTTCTTCTTGCTCCTTGACACTCCTTTTTCACTTGCAATCACTCCTTTCACTCCTCCAATCACTCTTTCCTCAGCCTTCACTCTTCTTCTTCTTGCTGTAGCAAACAAGTAGAAATGCAAATGTGAATAAAAATGAAGATTAGAGGGCCTTTTGAAGGCATGTTAGAGTTTAGATGGGCCCCACATGCCCTTAGGGTTCAATCTGGAACGGCCCCACGCCTCCGGACGCCCCTGCCTCCTCAGACGCTAGGCCTAGAGGGGGACGGCCCCTGCTCACCGCCCAATACATCTCCTAAACTCAACATCAATGAATGTAATCACAATGCATAAGGAGATTAAACATGCCAAAGTCAAATAATAGATTTTGACTCTTAGAGAGATCTTACGAGAAATTTGAGGTTTATGTTTTGAGATTTATCGTAGGATATATTCATCGACCTTCATCGACAGGAACACAATTGTTCTAATGAATAGTAATTTGTTCATTTTGAACAATATCGCAATGTACAATCAAGTCTATACCACATGTGATCTATCTCACACTCATTGAAACAATGGTGATGCATGGATCTACCTTGTAACCTACAAAATTGACCTAGTGAACTTTGTCTTGTGGACCAAATTCACTTCTATATTTAATATCTAGAGTAGATCATTTCATCCAAGAATCTTCTTCTCCTAAGTCCTTTATCTTGATCAAAGTAGCTCTACATTCATTATTAAAGATCAAGGACATCAGTGTTAGGCATACAGGTACTTTAGATAAGTTTGAAACAAATCAAGTTACACCCAAATTTGTTACATAAGTCTATGTTAAGTTACATTGTGGGCCCATAATCCACAAATCCTAGGATCATTCTCACCTCTCAAACTTGGAAAAAAATTGATATTGTTTAAATTAATTAGGTGAAATAAATCAATACTTTTCCAAGATATGAAAATTTCTTAGTGTTAAACATGGGGATATATCAAATTTTATGAGAGTAGTGACAACCTCCAATTATTTGGAAGTTGGACAAGAATTGGATATTAGTGTAAACCTATAAATTTAAGTCCTATTGTTTGCTATGAATGCTAAGACTTTGGTACATCTTTGACTTTATTGGACTTGATCAATCTAATAATTTTATACTTAAGTATTATCTAGAAAATATATACTTAGAAGGTTATAACATGTCATTAATTACCTATAAGTCTATGACAAGGTGATATATGTTGAAAGATTTTTTAGGCTATTTTATATTATGTAATGTCCCTTTTGGGTGAGCAAGAGAAAATATAGAGGGAAAATAATCATTTTGATTTTTGGTACTCTAGGGAAGGAGGTAAAATAACATTTAAATTTGATTTTTGGCGTTGAAAGGATGGGAGATGGCTTTTATTGATTTATCATGATTTTAGGCAAAGTCAAAATATTTTATATATTTTTATTTGGGCTTGGGCTTTTGGAGAAATAAAGGGGGAAAATAAATGAAAATAAAAAATAAAAAAATTAAATGTGAAGTTGGCGCCCAAAAAGGAGGAGAAAAAATAAAATAAAAACAATTTCAAAATGCAAAGTTGGCGCCCAAGTTGGGTCAGCCAGATTGGGGGTGATAAGGGAGATTCATATATATGCAAGTTTCATTTGGAGGCTTTTCTCATGATGTCAATTATCTCTGCTTTTTCTGATCTGCACTTTGGCGAATATTCCAAGGATGAAAACCCTTCAGAATATTGGAGGAGTTGGACGAAAACCTAACTCTTCAATGGAGGACTTCATTACGGAGGTTCACTTGTGCTTCAATGGAGTTTCATGCTAGATATTCATGCTCAGATTTCTACATCAGCCTAGGCGACTTGAGGAAGGTGATTTTGTGTGCATTTTGACCTAGGGCTACTCCCTAGGATAAGGCACCCAAGTTGCAAGAGGAGTGACTAGGTTTGGAGGGTGAATTGTGGCAAGTTTGGATGGTTTTTTCTTGATTTCAAGGGTTGCAGACCCTACAATCGGACCAGCAGGTCAACACACACTTGTGGTAGGGTTTTGGAGTCATTTATCATCATATACTTGCATTTTACTAGCATTTGTGTGGGCTAGAGCAATTTGCTCAGCTAGGGTTAGGGTAGGACATCATTTTTATTAAACATTTTGGGGTTTCTTCATATCAGCAAGCTATTGCATGTTGCATGTTTGGAGCCCATTTCATAGTGTTATTGCATCTATTAGCAGGTCTGATTTGTAGCAGCAAACTGAACATTCAGATTATCAGAATTCGACATGTTTTTGGTGGATGGTTTGGTGATTCATTGTTCTGGTTACATACCTGCTCATGTTTAAACAAATCTGCTATGATTTTTGTTGTCATTGGGAAGATTAAATGCTGCTGCTAATGCATGTTTAAGCTCAAAAATTTATATCAGCAAACTAGTGTTTGAGCAGAATTTTGAAATAAAAAAGTTAAGGCATAAAACTGTGTTGCAAAAATCAGAAAAATTGCATATATTTCAATTGGGATATTTCAGTGGTATCAGAGCTTTGGTGTTGCTAGCCTAGGGGTTTTTATATGCAATCACCATTTTAGTTTTACTACAGAAGAAGAATAAGACAGCAAGAAGAAATGGGTGAAGATAGCTCAAGAAGAAATGATCAGCCACGGGGAGGCTTTTTACAAGCTTTGGCCCAATAGCAACAACATTTGTTGCAAACTTTCCAAGAGCAAATAGTGGCTGTGATCACAGATTTGAGGGTTGACCAGCAAACCCCAAGAGCAAACAACAGTGCTAACAACAATAACATGGGTAGAGTAGTGACCTATAGTAGGAGAGCCACTACTATAGTATCGGATAGGCTGTTTTGGCCTACTTTTGTGGAGACTACATCTAAGGAAGAAGAAGACACTCATGTTAATGATGACATAATGGCTGGTTATGATGAGTACCTAGCACTTCGAGAGGTGGTTGGAGCTACCATCAACTTACACCAATACATGGACCAACAAAGGAATAAGAAAAGAAGCAAGCAAGGAAGGTGTCCTCAAAAGCAATACAAGGAGTACAAAGAAGCATTGAATAAAGTTCCTCTTCCACACTTTGACAACAAGACAAGTGTTAGAGCATGGGTTCACAAGTTACATACATTTTTGAAGCTCAAACCTATGTTAGAAGAGGATGCGATTCATTTTGCAACTATGCACCTTGAGGGAGTGGCTTATGATTGGTGGCATCATGTTCTTGTGACTCAAAACCATAATATGGTCCATTCTTATGAGGAGTTAATAACAAGCTCATTGCAAGGTTTGATAGGAAGGATGTGGAAGTCTACTACAAAGATTTGGCACAATTGAGGCAAGTTGGGTGTGTGGATTCATTACATCAATGAATTCTAATAGATTGCAGTGATGCTACCAGATATGACAAAGAGAAGGGTGATTGTTATTTGTGGAATGATTGAATGATAAGTTGAAGGGTTTGGTGAAGGCTCATAGGCCTAGTACTCTTGATGATGCTACTCAACTTGCACTTGATCTTGATACCACCACTCCACCATTTCAGCCACCAAAGAAAGGTTTTAGAGAAGATAAACCATTTCAAAAAGGTGACAGCCTAAGTCCACACCTTCTAAGTTAGACTTTGATACAAGGAATGAGCTAAGGAGGAAGAAACGTTGCTTCACTTGCAAAGAACCATGGGAACCAGGTCATAGATGCCTTGGGAAAGGCAAAGTACACTACATTGAGGTCACTCTTGATCTTGAGGATGATTAAGTCCAAGACACCACTTCGGAGAGTGATCACGAGGAGCCACAGTTGGAGTTAGATACTAGGGTACAAGGTACTATTGCTTTTCTTTCAGTTGTCCCTAAGTACCACCCCTTTAACTTGAGGGGAATTGTGAGGGGGCAACAAGTTTCATGTTTAGTAGATAGTGGTGCAACACATAATTTCATTGACAAAGGCTTTGTGGCAAAGAGGATTGCAAGTAGAGGAGGTTCCTAGATTCAACGTCATGTTGGCAGATGGATTCAAGATGAGTTGCACTAGGACGATACCCCAATTGGGCATTCAATTGGATGACTATTCATTGGCCGATGAATTCTAGGTTGTCGGCATTGGTGGAACCGAGATTGTGTTGGGAATCTAATGGTTACAATCACTTGGTCGTTATGTTTAGGACTTCCAAAGGATGGAGTTAGAGTTCACATCAAAAGAAAAGCAAATAGTGTTGAAAGTTATCAATAAGGATCTACCTAAGGACATGACAGCCAAGAGGATGGAGGTTCGGGACAGCCTTATCGTAACTAGAGAAGCATGCAACTTTTAGCTAGATACACCTTTTGGACCAGCACTTGGCGATGGGCAACTAACAAAGGATGAAGACTTGATTGAGTCCCTTGAAGGCACTACAAAGAGGTATGATGTGAATTCTGATTTTCTGTTTTATGACAGCAGTCATATTTCTGTGCATAACCCTGAGATAGCAGTTATGTCACATGAGGGGAATGGTTTTAAGGGACCTCCCAATGTTGGTACTCAAGATGTGAGTGTCAAAAATGAGGAAAGTGTTGAGGATTCAAGCCACAAAGGGTCTGATTTTGTACACCACACCATGGAGGATGTTAAAAAGACACAAGATATGTGTGAAGGGTGGTTGCAAAGAGCTAGGAGAGCAAAGATGTTAGCTGCCCAAGCAAAACAACATTTGCAAGAGATCAAGGAATATTGTATTCAACTAGAACAAGCAAAGAGGCAAAGGGAATCACACCTTAGATCTCTATTTCTTCCAAGGGAAGAATGCTTAGTGGTGGAGCAAGCAAAGGAAAAGTCTCTTGAAGAAAGCAAGCTAGAAGAATATGCAGATTTGGGTGTACAAGTTGAAAGGTATGATTCAGAATTTTTTGTTCATGTACCTGATTTGCATCATAGTTGCCTTTGTTTGAGGGCCCCTTGAAGGCCCAAATCCTAGAGGAGGTTACAGTAGTTAAGCATACACTCAGTGGATCAGCCACTAGTGTCAAATGTTCACAGGAAGAGGGAGTCATAAGTGATTCAGCCTATGGTGATTCATTGGTCTCTTTTAAAGATGAAGAGTTGGTTAATGATGAAGTGCAATCCTATCATATTATTGATTCTTTGGTAGCATTGGAGGCTGCCCTATTTTAGAGATTTGTGATGCATGCCATAGAGGCACTTGCCTATGTTGGGCATACTTGGGAGGTGAAGCTAAACTTTGACACAAGGTACGAAGGTATTGCTATAATCTTTGGTTTTAAGTTACTAATGCTTGTGTTTTAGCTGGATTATGTCATAGGGATTGGAAGAAAGCAAGAAGATCTTGGCCTTCCTGCCCTAGCTTGTGAGGATCTACTCCATACTTTGCTAAGAGATGGCTGTTTTGCCTTATTGCACATGGAAGTCCTGCAGGCTACTTGGGGGACAATAGCTGTTGGGCTGTTTTGGAGAGGTTTGGATCATCTTTTCACCATTGGGGAATGGCATATGGATGATACTCTATGATCATATGACATTGGCGATGACACTTGCATTCACTTGGGTTCGATTTTCAGTTGGGAGGTTGCTGTTCTGAGTTGTGGGGCTGATATGTTCTTCTATGCACCTACAAGGGGCATCTTGCATATTCGTGAGGAATCCCCAAAGATGGAGAGTTGGTTGAAGTTGATAGTTCCTTTAGGTAAATCTATCTCTTTGATTTTGATAAATGTGGTAGTGTGATAATATGGAATCTAGGTGGTGGTATACTTGTCATTGCTTGAGGACAAGCAATTTCGGGAAAGGAGGATTGTAATGCCCTTTTTGGGCGACCAAGAGAAAATATAGAGGGAAAATAATCATTTTGATTTTTGGCGCCCTAGGGAAGTGTTGATGCGTGTTTTGTGACACACCAAACACTTAGAATAAAAGAATGCCCAAAGGCAGCTCTATCCTCTCTTGAAAAATTACCTCTTATGCTAAGATTGCTAGAAAGGTCATACGGTAATTCCAATGTTCCGGTTTGGGGGGTGGACAAGCTCAATAGGTGATGTGATATGCTGGTTTCACAAAGGGACCCTTGGATAGTAAATTACTCAAAGTAGGGATTTGGATTGATGTAACGTTGAATGCTCTTATGTTTGTGGATTTTCAGTTTAAAATAAAATAAAAAAAAGGGGATGAGGGTAAAGGAACTAGATTTATGCAGAACTAATCCTATGAACTTCGGAGACAAATGCTGGATAATGGAATTTAAACCAATCTTTGCTTCGCCAAGCACAGCACTACAACTAGACAAAGACGGTGCAATCTTCAAGGGTTTACGAAAGATATCCTATTACACTATATCACCATCAATTCGACCAATGCATATAGGTAATGGAATTCAAGTTAAGCAGTTTTAATGTTCAGACTAACCTTGCACATCAAATTGAAAATCATCCAATTGAAAAAGGTATGAACTAATTCCACTATTTCCAACACTATCAATCTTTCATTCATCTAAAATACTTGAAAACAAATTTACTCTATTTTGAAGAAATCAATGAAACCATGCGGGCTCATAGAAATAACAAATGCTCAACTCTGAATCCACTTATTATTTAAACAACAATATTGCAACAATCTCATCAGTCTCTCCCTGAATAAATGAAATGAATGGGGTTTATATAGGCACCCCAATTACAAAGCAACGACCAAGATTAAATTTAAGATCAATGGCCAAGATCAAATTTGATAAACCCTAACCCTAAAAGCATAACAAACTCAAAGACACATGGCACAAGCAGAACAGCCATTTGGAGCATGGAAAATGATGACACCTTGCACTTCATTCGAGCAAGTGGGAATCCATAATGCAATTCCCTTTGGATCGCTCCCTAGCTGCCAAATGCAAGAAATTTGGCTAACACAGAATCAAGTTCCTCCATCGAGATATTCGGCACAGAATCCAGTTGCATTCCAATCACGTCCAAGGTCTCCAGGCACTGAGTAAAAGTTCCTTCCCATCTAGCCTCCTGCTTCTGAAAGTTCTCCATGAAGGTCAAAAGGGAAGACATATCATCAAGCTGATTCTCTGTAATAATCTGCACTTCCTTGAAGTAAATGCTCATCACACTTTTCTTCAATCCTTCTAAGTCTAAGCCATTCGTATCATGATGTTCTTGTCCTGTTAATCCTTCAAGAGAAGTGAGGATTTTGAACTGAATTTTCTCAATCGTGCTCCGTATAGCAGCACATTCTTCCTTTATTCCATCATATGTCTTCTTTTTGGCCAATAAGGAATAATACCACCTGCTGAAATCATACGAGGCTCCTTCTTCGACAACACCTTCCTGGATCAATATATGCACGGAAACTTCTTTTAGAACCCTCAAACGAGGTATTATTTTGTCCTGTACATACTGGAAATCTTCCCAATGGTCCTCAGCTTGACTAACTTCAGTTATCAGCAATGCAGATCTGTCATAAGTTTGGGCGCACTTCTCCAAGAATTGCTCCATCTGTTTTGAAATATTGGTAACCCAACTCTTGGTAGCTTGACTTGTGATCCTCATAGCCCCAATGACATCAACGGACTCCGGAGTAAGAGATGACGGTGGACTAAAGGCTGCATTTTCCTGACGCAAAGGGGCTGTTAGCTGCTGAATGAACTCTATCAGCCTTAGATTTTCTAACTCCAACCTTTCCTTCTTCTCTTCTGTTTTATCGAACTTTTCCCTAATGGCTTTGGAAGTGTCCGCCAACTCATGGAAATCCTGATCTATTGTCGTTGGCCCAATGTCCAATGTTGTAACTTCGTAATCCATAGGAGCAATCTGATCTCTTGGCTTATCAATCTTCGGGACTGCCACCTGTAAGATCCTGGATCCTGTATTGTTCCTGGTGATCTGAGAATACTTTTTAGGCTTTTTCGGCGTTTTAGCCTTGCCAATTCTTTCTAGGAAGTCCTGTATGCTCTCAACTGGTTGAACTTCATCCAGTGGTCTGGACTTCTTCTTCAAACTTTCAGTTAGCCAATCCGGGATTGTGGATAATTCCATCCCATCTTCTAACTGAACATCATCATTAATTCCTTTAAGAGCAGAAATTACCTCATCTCCTAGTTCTTCATTGTCCTCAAGGATCTCAGTATCTCCTGCACCTTCAATCATCAAAGTATCATCTCCTTCTAAACACTCCGTGGAGGCTTGATTTTGGAGAGAATCCACCTGTTCTAACTCTTGAAACTGAATTTCTTGCTCATAGCTCGGCTCGATATCAACAATGGATACATTTTCAATTACTCCAACTGACAAAGTCCTTGAAGATGAGGGATTTTCAGTCACCTTCTGCTTCTTACTTTCCAATTCCTCATTAGCTGATTCCCTTTCCTCTATGTGAAGGTTTCCACTTACTACCTTCCTCTTGCTAGGATACGAAAGTTCATCAAGACTTTCGCCAATTGCTTCACCCTGACTATCCTTATTGCTTAATGTGGCGTAAGTAAGAGAAATTCCTTCCTTCCTCAACTTGCTGATCTGACCATCGACCCATTCCCTTGAGTAAGCAAAAATGTCCTTCATCAATGTGTTTAAATCGGTCAACTCAGGTTGTGTCCAGTTAGGCAATAAAATAGGCTTATCTTTTTCTTGTTCAAATTGAGGATGAATGTAGTCCCCGTTGTCCTTCACTTGTTCAGGTATAGGGAACAAGTCACATCTTTTTATAAGCTCAACTGGAATTCTGGACCAAATCTTCTTCCTGACTCCATACTCATCCATCAGGTTAGACCAGTAATCTTCGATCTGCATAACATGAAGGGATTTCTTCCCGTGCATTCTCAGGTAAGGATCATAATCGGACCTTGGATTATAGGTGCTGAATTTGTAAAATTGCAACTCTACCCCTGCTGTTTTGGCTGATTGTAATGAAGGACAGACTTCTAGCATTTTTCCAATTGCAACCGGAAAATCCACTCCTTGTTTGTTCTTCTTCGCCTGAAGGGAGTCTACACATGCTAGTTGCCTTGCAACTTCAAGCATAACAATTTTGTCTGTTGGGTATCGAGGAAGCCTGTACGGAGCATCCGAGAATCCATGAATTCTTATATAAGTAAATGTCGGAAACTGGATAAACCAAGACCCGAACTTGTCAAGCATCACCATAGCTTCTTTAGATAGCCTCCTCTGCACTGTTCCTTGAAGAACCCGCGTGATATACATAAGGAAGGCGTCATTTGTTATCTTGAAATTGTCCCTGTAATGTAGCTGGAGCTGCGGGTAACAATCATATGATTTGAGTTGATCTTTCCGAAGTCCAACTTCGCCTTTACAAATCAGTCCTCTGTACTTAGTGAACCGTGCCAAAATGTAAACCACATAAGAACTCATGTAAAAGGTTTTAGTTTTTTCAAGGTTTCTCAACTGGAAATCGATGTTATCACTTATTAACTTAGCCCAATTTATAGCCTCCATTCCCAATACGATTTCCTCCACGTATGAAAACATCCATACTTCAAAGAAGGCTCCCTGAGAAGTTCCCATAACCCTGTTCAGCATATGAATCATATCACTGTATTCTATCTTAAAATCTGTGCAAATTAGTCTCTTTGGCAACTTGGAGCGATGTCTTTTGGGTTCTTTGATCCAGTTGGAATTGATGATGTCCATACAGGATTCCTTGGCTTGATCGAACATGGCCTGTGATTCTTGCTGAGTCCTGTTCAACATTTTCCGGCGATGGGGAATACCAAATACTTCCCTGACTGAATCCTCTGTGAAATAGGCCAAGGTGATTCCATTGGGCGTTTTAATTGATCTTGTTTGAGGATTGTACCTTCTGGCGCATTCGACTATTAACTCACTGCACTAAACTGCAGGCGGAAATCCTGCTGCTTGATGAAGTCCAGACTTAACAATATTTGAGGCGATAGGTGTAGGCATTTCGTTTTCTGTGCCAAACATCCTTCGCTGGTGCTGAATCGCATTAAATTGTTCAAAGTTTGTATCTGCCACTTTCTTCCACTTCGAGGATAACTGGGATTCTGGATAAAATTCTTTCAGGACTTCCTTGACTTGAGCTTTTCTGACTCCACCTCCCACGTTCTTTGGAGAAGACATCGTGCCTGTAAGAAACTCGAAGTTAGAGAATTTTTTAAATAAATTTGCAAAAAGGCGATTTCTTGGCTGGAGGAAAGTTAAAAATTAATTAAAAATCCAGAACTTGATAAAAGGCTACGTGAAGAATAAATTCTTAAATGAAATTGGTCCGCCTTCATTATTTTCAAAAAGCATTCATGGAATTTTAAATAATCTTTTGGATTTTTTAAAGGTTTATACTGAAGTTTTCTCAAATCCACAATGAAAAAAAAATCCATCTCCCTTTCAAAATCGCCAATGATAACCTGCAGTTGTTTGAGGAAAATCCGGAAATGAAGAGAAAAAATCCAATTAAGTGTTCTGGAATTTAAGAAAAATCCACTTGCAGCTGAAAAAAGACGTCTTCCTCCTGTTAGAGCTCTGCCTGTGAAGAAATTCGACTTTGTAAATAATAAAAACAATGAGCTCTCAAGACTATCTTTTATAACAAAAACCTTCCCAAATTGTTTTAGGTCGACTTCCTCTTCTCATTGGTTGTCTTTTGCTTTTAAAACGAAAAAGCAATCTTATCCTGATCTTTGACTTTTCAAACAAGGCGTCCCTTTTGGCCTGATAATTAAGTTTCAAAATAAAACTCAAGTTTTTCTTTTATTTTTGCCTTTAGCAAAATTCGACTTTTAACTGGACTTCTTGACTTTTCAACTGGAATTTTGACTTCCCAAAGTGACTTTGCCTTAGAAAATTTTCGATTCTTCCTTGAGAAAATTCGACTTCCAACTGGACTTCTTGACTTTTCAACTGGAATTGCACTTTGACTCGATTTCCTAAAGTCCAGTTCAATAATTTCTCTTGCCTTAGTCGATTTTCACTTTGTCCAACTGGAATTTCGAATTTTTCAACTGGATTTTTTTTAGTTTCAACTGGATTTTCTCAAGGGCGTACCTCTTCCAGACTTAGGCGAATTTCACCATGATCTACTTGCTTTTTACTTGATTTTTCAGTGATTTTCTCATGCAGGCGCGATTTTGTCCAGTTGATTTTTTACTTTTGCATGTGCTTTTTTTCTTGCTTTTCTCATCTTGCATGCGCCTTTTTTCATCTTGCATGCGCTTTTTCTCTGCTTTTCTCATGATTTTTCGATCTTTGCTTGATTTTTGCTCGCTTTTTAGTTCCAAAAATGGGAACTTTTGACTCAAATGCCAGTGACACCTAGCACTTTCTAAAAATAGAAACTTACTAAAAATAGAAAAAAGCAAAAAAGCAACTTTCTAAAAATAGTAAATTCCAGATTGGGCCAGAAATGCCAAAAACGGAAAAAGCAAAAAAGCAAAAAAGCAGAATCCCTAAAAAATAGGAAGTGTCAGAATTGAGCGAAAGCACAGGCGATCCTCGCCTGCAGGCCTTCTAAGCACTTCCATGACGTTTACGTTCAGTTTCGGGCTCAAACTCCCAACTTGGCTCGGATGATGACCCCAGACCTTGACATGAAATTCCCAGGTATCAGAGACTATGAAATTGCTACTCAACGCTAAACCCTAAGAGCAACCAGCGAGGGTCCCCATTTGCAATGGGGCGATGTGTGAAAAAGGTCACAACAGGAAGGAGGTAAAATACCATTTAAATTTGATTTTGGGTGTGGAAAGGATGGGAGATGGCTTTTATTTATTTATCATGATTTTAGGCAAAGTCAAAATATTTTATATATTTTTATTTGGGCTTGGGCAACCCTTTTTGGAGAACTAAGGAGGGAAAAATAAATGAAAAAGAAAATAAAAAAAAGAAATGTGAAGTTGGCACCCAAAACGGAAGAGAAAAAATAAAATAAAAACAATTTCAAAATGCAAAGTTGGTGCCCAAGTTGGGTCGGCCAGATTGGGGGTGATAAGGGAGATTCATATATATGTAAGTTTCATTTGAAGGATTTTTGCAAAAATAAGAAAAATTGCATGTATTTCAGTTGGGATATTTCATACTCCATCCTCATTAGAAACAAACTCACCTCAAAACTTGGTTTGAATGTTTATGTGAAATGAAATGTACTTTATCTAAGGGAAATTGTCATTTGATTGTTTAGAGAGAAAGGATACAACATGTAGTAAAAGGCATCTAGATCCTTTTACTCAAAAATGCAAAAGTAGTTTTGCACAAAGGAGTGGGATCTTGATATTCATAACACTCCCATGACAAAGGATGAAACATTTTTTCTATCATCCTAGATTACAACAAGGGTAATCAAGAGTTTGTATTCATTGCTCCAAATCCTTGTGGTAATGAAATGAGAGAAAACTTGTCTTAAATAACAGGTCTTGTTATTAAGAGTTATTGGAAAATAGTAGTGCATTAGCCAAAAGAATCTTGGACAGTAAATTGTCCTCATACTTTAGAGGATGATATTAACCTTATTGGTAGTCAAGCTGAGGCAAGTATATTAACAACTACTCTCTAGGAACATCATTGTTATCACTAGTTGTAGAGTTTTCAATTCCTAATTATATCAAAGTATCACAACAAAAGCTAATTACATCACTAAAAGGAGCAATGTCCAAGAATTACAAATCTACAATGTTGATTAGGGATCTTGGTAACTTTAGGAGCGCCCTAGAGTTGAATTTGCTTGAGGACAAGCAATATTGGGAAGGGTGGACCTTCATATCCTTGCCATAAACCATAATCGCAGCCTATCTTGAAATCGTGGGTCAAAGAAATAAGAAATGATAACCAAAAAGAAAAAAAAAAATGAATAGCAACTCTTGAAAGGGGGTTTGATGGGGTCTATGCAGCAATTCCACAATAAAAAAATAAATTAATAAATCTGAAGGCAGCGCCCTATCTTGGAAAGAAGAACAGTTAATAAATAACAAAAAAATAAAATAAATAAATAATAATTAATTAAGAAAGGGCAGCGCTCCATATTGGAAAGGGCATGACTTTTGGCAAGTGTATGATTGGTGAAGGGTTGTGACTTTCCCCAGGGGCAAAATATAGAGATATCCCAACAGGGGATAGTACATCCTCTTACGAGAGCTAAAGGCTTAGATCTTTATATTTCAAACTTCACCAAATAGATATAGTGGCACAAGCATATCCCTTCTCTGTAGAGAATCCATTGCACCCTTTAGAAAGTTCTGAATTGGTTCCCATGTTTTCCAATTTGAACCAAATATAGTAGACCCTTGGGTTGACTCTAAAGGATCTAAACAAAATATTCCAAGTATGCAAACCCTTCCATCAAGGTTTACCTTTGGCGTAGCTAGAATCAACATTATATCTGATTAGAACTTTCCAAGGATCCTCTTCAATCAAGGCATGGGTAATCCATTTATGAATGGTGGGATTGATTCTTAAGCTCCACACCCCTAGTTTCTCTAGGTTTGGTCTACAAGGCCAAAGAAACAATATGCCTTTTCTTAGAGCCTCTCCCTGATCAGCCTCAAAAACTGTTTGTGAATCCAAATCAGCAAGGCTGCTAGGTCCTTGCTCATGTTCAGCTACATGCAAAGTGAAATCTGATTTGTTCTCAAGTTCATGAACCAAATCATCAATGCCATCTATGCTGTCATCCTTGCACGAGTGTGGAGACGAAGTTTGAACAACACTATAGTCCAAAGTAAATTCATCCCAAATAGGTTCCTTGTCATACTTAGGTGCCATCACACCTGGATCCCATGTGTTAAGAAGCTGATTGCTTTGTTCACTATGCTCCACCTGTGATGTTGTTTCTTTAAATAAATCATCCTCCAACTCATCACTATACATGTCAACATAACAATCTCTCTCAATAAGCTGATCTAGGAAGTCCTAGCCCAAACCACCTATGTCCTCATCACTGTAAACATCTTTGTTTGCTGTTTTGGAAGCCTCATCCATGTTGCCTTCAACAAGATCATCATCCAAAAGTGTGTTGATGATCTCAACGTTGCCAACCATGGTACTAGTGTCAACAAATTCACCGGATAGCTCTGAAGATGCATTAATGGCTGCTGTCATGTCTTTTTCCTCATGCACATTTTCAACAATGGAGGCTGCATGCACTTCTAAGGAATTGTCTTGAGGCTTGGTAATATATGCCTCTTGATTGATGAAGTCTTCTTCTTCATAGGGAGGTTCCAAAAGTTTGTCTTTTTAGCATTTAAGCTCATCTCTAGAACTTTCTGTTCTTGTCAAGTCAACATCAACAAGCTTCTTTGTAACCTCCTTTTTTGCCTTAGACTCTTCCCTTTCTTTTGCATCGATTTCTTGAAAATTTCCTCTCTTCCTTGACCTTCTTATGTACTTAGTCAAACCTTTTTTGCTAGGGTCCCTCCATACTACGAAGTCCGAGCTAAGTTACTGATTCGTTTTGGATTAGTACGCACGAGAATCCGTACCGGATTCGCAAAAAATTTTTTGGGGTTGGGTACGGCTTGGGTACGGCAATACAAAAAACATATAAAAATCAGAAATATATACATATTTGCAGCAGTAATGAAGTTCAGAATATACCACCATATTAATAGTCTAATAACATAGCAAAAATACATCACCACTTTCATAGTCAAATATTAAAATATTAGTGATACTCGAATGTCATGATATAAAATTATAAATTAAAGTTCAAACATAAAAATGTCAAGTGTTTTTGGGAAGATGATGCCAGAATGAAAGAATGTGTGGCAGCCACTATTGGAGAAGTGGAAGATGACCTTGTAGGTGGCTTGCACAATCCTTTCTTGGCTAAAGGATGGGATTCTTATTTTGCTTTCCCGATTGCACTATTTGCTTCTTACTCTTTGATATAAGAGGGAAATTACTCCTTAGGCAATCCATGTTTGTTTGGCCCTAGACAAATTCTAATTCCTTGCCTGGTCATTGCACACAAGTAAGTTTTCACCAGACTATACAAGCTCTTCTACTTGTTATGGCATTGACTACAAGTCCAAAGATACCTCCAGCAAGGTGCTCAAATTGAAGACACCTGCAGCATTAGATCTTGTGTACTGAAGGGCTTAAACAGAGTTAGGGACTCTTCACGTATAACAGAGTGTAATGGCAGAATGGTAAGATTTTCTATACAAAGAGGGAGGTGTTCAGTATAGATGAGAATATGCTGTGAACTAAAGTGTTTTCATGTAGTATATGATGCTTTTGTAATCAGAAGTTCTTATGATGTCATTGGATGTATTAGGGTGTTCTTGTGTTGACAGAGTTGACTGTGGATATGCATTTGAATAGACATTGAATTGCAGAAGGATAGTGATTTGTATAGAAACAGAGAGACCCTCTGTGTATTTCCTTTTCATCCAAATCTGAGATGTAATCATTCATGTCAGTGAGACAAATGTCATGTCAGTGAAACACAAATTGTACCTAGTGAAGGTTTTGATTCTTGCCAGTGAGGCTATGTCAGTGAGACACTAAATGTAACCAGTGAGGTTTTGTTTTGCCAGTGAGGCATAATAAAGTGCAGATTCAAGGGTGGTTTTTTATCCCTTTTTGCAGCTCAATCATTGTGACATGTTGCCAAAGAGTTGATGCTTGATCAAATTTGGAATTCCTTTCCATCCTTAGGTCTATTGAATTAGAGCTAGTTGAATTATAAACTACACGGATACCTGTACCTACATTGAAAAAAAATATATGTAAGGACAATCAGAAAAAAAATTAACCCAAGCTACGCAAATATATGGGTTTTTTGGGTGTTTTGACGTTTGGATTCGCATCAGATTCGCGTTGGATTCTTCTGGGCGTATCCTGGATGAATCCACAGTGGCGTTTCGAATCCAAGGCGAATCCACAGTCCAATTTTCGTACCCTGTCCGAATCTGAATCGTACCGAATCCGAATTTCGTATCCGGTATGAATCGATCGTATCCAGAGGGGAGTGGCGAATCGGTAACTTAGAGTCCGAGAAAGCTTCAAAGGAAACATTGTCTTTAATCTCATCAGGAATGTTTTGGTATTCATCAATAATTTTGGGAGCTTCACTTTCACGCCAATCCATGCTTTCACTTAACAAGCCAAAGAACCAAGGAAAACAACTGAGTTGCTTCTCTTAAAGGTGAAAATACCAACACACATGCAAGTGCTGATCACTATCAAGCAACTGAAAATCTGGTAAGGTTTAGCTTCCCAACAGGCTGGCAGGTAAACTAAGCTTTGATACCACTGTAATGTATGCCCCTGATTTTTTTTTCTGAGTTTGCTATCATTGATATGCTGATTGTTTTTACTGTTAAGCTGAATGGGTTTGTTTGAATATTTCAAAAGCCATTCATTGGTTTGCCATACATGGTATGTTCATGACATGAAGTACATAAAAATAACATGAAAGAACAAGCGAATAATGATAACTTTCAGATTTTAATGCTCTGAACATATAACAGAAAATTTCAGTCCTTTTCATCCATTTTTCAGATTTAGAAAACTACAATCAGACCTGGCACAAGTAGCATCAAACAGCAAGATAAAGGTCTTCAATCAATAATGTGCACCTCCAAAGAAAAGGCCTCTCAAATACTTTGCAAACTGGGCGCCAATCAACACTAAAACAGTCCCAATGTTGGCAGTGACCAAACCCCACTTGACTGATTTGAAATCTGGAAATTACCCTTCAAATTGGGCCCCATGCTGATTTGGACGATTTGCTCAAAGAATTCATTTCTTGCTTGATAAATTCATATGAGTACTCCATCTTGGGCACCTTGTCAAGAGGAATCCAAGTAGTCAATACCCACATTGAAGAACCCAACTGAAAATAAGATATGAATCAAAAACCAGGTTCAGTCCCTGTGGAAAAGTGCCCAGAAATATCTGATAATCGCCACCAAACCCACTCTAAACCACACCCAAACGAAGCAACGCTTCCATAAGCCAAAATACCACTGACCCACATCAAAATTACTGAAAATTCTTAATTCTGAATGACTGAAAATGCAACAATGAAACTCAAATTGTGATCCTTGGATGGAACCATGCCACCACTGGCTAGGGCAAGTCTTGCACTACCAAAACCAGCTCTTAATGTCAAGGGTTTTCGTCCTCAACACTTGTTCTCAGACCTCTGGAAGAAATCCAACAACATCTCCTTATGCAACAATTAGAGAAGTTATAAAACAATTTTATTAAAACCATTTTCGAGAGAGGAAATACATATATTAAACATAATTTGACCTTGGCAAACCCAAAGCCAACTGAAATGACACTGCTGAGAGAGGCATGACTTGGACCAACTTTCCACCAATAGACTTACTATTTTTAGTAAGCACTAAAAATAACAAATACTCTAAAAACTCAAATTGGTAATGAAATTGAAAAGCAACCTGAAGTACTATAAATAGTAGGTGCTCGAATTGGCCCTTGGTAAAAATAGTAAGCCATGTCTAAAACACCAAAAAACCCCACAGAAAGGACTGGCACAAGGCATTATAGCTCATTGGACAACTTCCACACATTGCCCAAACAAGAAACCCTATACTGCTTTGCTTGCTGGACCAGTTACTAAATATAACACTTACTAAAAATAGTAAGTGTATCAAAACTAGGCTAATCTAAAAGAGGACATTGAAAATGGGGACATTACATACATTTTGTTAAAGAGTTGGAAAGCAATCTGCAAAAAATGTAAATTTGAGGCAATCAGTTGTAAAAAAGTTTAGCAATCATAATCCATTTGTTGTAGCTGAAATAATTGATACAAATCTCTAAATATAACAACAAAAATCTTCTTCAAAATATTTAATGCAGCAAATATGAACTCCTAGAAGTATGAATTACAACAATATTAATATGCATTGCAAGTTGGAGATTAGTATATCAGATATCAATTTTTCGTAAATGAAATGTTGTAGACTGCTTATCCAATTTCCAGTAGCAAGAGAAAGCTGCAATCCCTTTTTTAAATAAAACCAAGCATCAACAATAAAATTTTAATATTTTATTTTCCTTAAAAGAATCACATCTTTTTCCATGGAGCAATAAACCTTGAACTTCAATGGGATGCATCCAAGGAAGAGAGGCTAAGACTTCTAAAAAAATTAATCACAAAGGCTGCAATTAAGTACTAAGGATGATACAACAATCTTGATTATAGATGCAACAATATAATATATGGTGTGGCTGGGTTTGGAGATGGTATGACCTGGTATTAAAACAAACTTTCAATATTTTTTTATATAAAATATACAAGTAATATAAATCACGCTTAATTGTATTGCGAAAATAATTTTGAATTTGAATAGCACAATAAACTTCACAAGTAAACTTCGAATGTGCAAGCAAATAGTAATGGATATCTTTCTCAAACTAGAAACTCAAACACAAATTGAAAACAACACATAGAATTGGAAACACAACAAAATATTCTTTTTGTATTTTTTGGATATTGACAACACAAAATCAGCTGGAAATTTGGAAATCTTCACAATCTATAAATACCTCAAAACCACAACCAAAATCTGGAACCCAAAAAACAAAAACCAAACCCCAAGAAATTGGATGCATGCAACACTATGGTAATCTTTGGATGAAATCACTTAAATGGCTAGTAAGGTTTCATCCTTGAAACCATCGTGTTGAAGGGCTTTTGTCATTGCTCCATTGGGGCACTGTCCCCCCTTTCCCCATCTTGACCTTGCAAATCCCTATGGTTTTGGGATTGGGATGTCCTTGGGACATGGGGACTTGGAGGGGATGTCCCTTTGCTGTCCCACCACTTTTGCTCTAGATTATGGGATGTTTCGAAGATGTCCTCCCCCTCAAGGAGGGGACATTTCCGAGATGTCCCCTTGGTTTGGGGACTTTGGGACGTCCTTGAGATGTCCAGGGACTCCCAGGGACTCCCAAGAGCCTCACAACTGTCCTCCGGACTTCCAAGCATACCCCATGGTGAGAAAATGGAATAGTCAATATTTTTTAAAAATAAAATGAGTTTCCAATTTGCATACCACAAACCCTAACCTTAATGGTTTATGGGCCACACCCAAACCCTAAGCACTTGCAAAAAAAATATAAATAGGCATCTAAGCCTCATTTCATATCACTCCTAAGTTTCAAAAATAGTAAGGACTTGGTGTTGCAAAGAAAAAGTGATAAAATTGTGAAGATGACATTCACTATGAAGGTTTGTGTGGTTTTGAAGGCCTTAATTTGCACTTGGTGGTGGGGCTTTGCTCCTCAACCTTGATGGGGGCTCTACCCTTAGACCCTTGTGAGGGTCATTACCTCTCAACCCCACCGGGGTCTCAACCCCCAAGTCCCCACCCACCTTTGTTAATGTTAAATGCAATCATTTCAACGTTTTTACTATTTAGTAATTTACTTAGTATACGAAAGTTTCATTTGTAATTCTTGTACTTATTCCTTATATATCTTTTTATAACTAATTTTTGGAGTACTATATGTATTTGTGTTGCTCGTCCACCACCTTGCTGCCCCTCAACATTGTCCACTTGCCATCCCTTTATTGTTGTCCTCCTACCATCCCTTAACTTAGGCCCTTGGTTCCCTCATCCCCAAAATCCATCTCCTCATCAAGAAACTCTGTGGAACATAGGTTTTTGTCCTCAGGCAATAGAAGAGAAATCCACATTCATTCTTTGGAGAAGAAATTCATAAAATGAGCAAGATGACCTTTCTTGAGACAAAATATCCTCTTATAACTTTTTGAGGGAATGTATTATAATTTTATTCTTTTATTTTATTTTTCCCTCAAAGTTATAAATATTTCGAAGTGTCTTTTAAATAATCACTTTTTAATCACACTTAACTTCTGTAAATAATTAAATAAAGTTGTTTTTTGAACTAAAACATAAAGTTAATTTTTGACAATTCGAATTCGATTATTTAATTATTTCCCTTTTTACCACCCCATTAGCCTATGGGAAAAATTAAGGAAATAGGCTAAGGGTTTTCAGTAATCTTACGCTTGAGAATGGGACATGATAGTCCTCCCTCCCCAAAATTGCTTGTCCTCAAGAAATGTAGACTCAACCCAGCTGATTAATCTTGGATGAAAATTATTGTGATTTCAAGATCCCAAATAAACCTTAGAGGTTTGTGTGCCCATCTCCTCAATGTACTAAGTTGAAAGACACCTTCAAATATAACCTCCTCAAATTTGCTTCCTTCAGCAATCTTCTACAAGGCTTTTGCAAACTCTTAAAAAATTTGCTTTGCTTTATTTTGTTTCTGCTATGCCACTCTGATATGAATTGAAAAATCTATGTAAGGAGTCTCTATTTTCTCTTCCTGAATCTTGGATGGGGGCAATACTTGTGCAGAGGTCTTGAACATTAAAGTGTCTTTTAAAAATACAATAAGAATATTTTGGTGTGCTTCTAGTACTGTGTTGTTTTTAGTTTGTGTGTGTGAGTTTAATATACAGAAGGTGATGGTGATTTTTGTGTCAGATGAGAAATGGAAGGTGAAACAGTTATCTCATCTTAGCCATTTCCAAAATATAGGAAAAGTGTTGGACCTAAAACATATAGTAAGATTTTGTTAATTTGATAACAAAGAGAATCAGTGAAATGAGATATGAGTTTCTTGCAGCAATCTAAAGATGTTCATGTCATATTTTTTCACATTTAATTTTATGTGTCTTTATCCTTACCTCTGTTTTGTTTTTTTGTAAATTCATTATTTCTGTTTGTGTGGGAGATTACCCAAACAGAATACAGTTAAGTTTTAAACTTCAAAATACAAGAACATTCGTTTTTGTGATGATTGCAATTTATTTAAATTGAAGATTTAATTGTTAAGAGGCTAGAAAAAAGTAAATACATGTCTTACAAAGCTAAAAGCCTATGAGGTAAAGGTAGTGTTTAGGTCACTGTCAAGTGAGAGACTAATTGGTGTATGGCCCTTCCTATGCAAGCATTCCACAAGGGGATTGTTTTTCTATTTACCTTATATTATTATGAGGTTCACAACTCTATCCCCCTCTGGATTTCAATATCTGAGCTCCATTATGGAGTACACATGCCTTCACCATCAGGCCCACTTTGGATTATATATGTTTGCTCAGACACATCACTTGATTTGAAGCAGTAAGGCATAAATAAAATTTGCCTATTTTTCCAATCACGTATACTAGTTTGCATTGACCATAGACATCTTTCTGTATTGAAGGATATTAGTTGATGAAATTTTCTTGGAAAAACAATAACTTCATATTACAGACAAACTAGGGTTGAATTTGGACCAGTAGATCTGTAGTTGTCAGATATGGTCTGATACGTACTTGAAGGGTGTTTAGTCTAATATTATTTTCTATTTCACTGGTAGTGACTTATCCTGGTTGCATAAATGTATTTAAAATTTTAATGTGAACAATGTCAAAATACACGAGCAAGTTGCAATATAAAGAGGAAACATTCATCATGCATGCATAGGTTACTATTCCCCATTTTCAGCATCAACACCTTGAAGGAAGTCATTTACGAACCAGGACCTGCATCACCAAGTAGATGTAGACTTCTATGTTTAGTTGAACTAGAAAAATGTAGATTAAAGATGCCTCTTCGGATGAAAATGTTACCTTTTCAAATTAGGTGTACTGCTTAAACTACATTCTTGTCATAATTCCCAAACCTATGACATAGTTGTAGACAGTATTCTTATTATTAGGAGGATATGGTGGGCTGTTCATGTATTTTATTTATGTTTGTATTTTATTGTGTTCATCATATGCTGTTTGTTTGTATTTTACCATGTTCATCATATGTTGTTTGTATGTGTATTTTATGCACATGTTATAGATAGTCAATATGTGCTCAATATTTTATGCACATGCTATAGATAATCAATATATGCTCAAATTTTTTTTGTACAACTTATGGATAGTCAATATATAATTACCATGCATAGGTGCGTCTTGTGAGCTTTATAGCTTCTATATGGAGGGTGGCAAGGAAGAAGAGGGTAGACCTCTATAAAGAGTCCAGCTAGTTTCTTCTCAAAAATGATTAATCATTTGCTAGTGATTATTTAGGTCTATTACTTTTAAAATGTCTTATGCCTTTGCTACGTGATTGACATCAATTTAGAATCCATCTTCTTTCAAACATCAAAATTAGTTTAGTATGTGGGTATACATTCAATTAATTAGTTCTTGTAATCTTTGTTCATATAGTATATCGTTTATGGTGGTGGTTCTTTTTGCTTTTCGTTTTTAAAGTAATATATATTGCTTACATTAAAAATGTGTGACAATTAGTAGTTTGTATATTGTAGC
The DNA here is from genome assembly GCA_007258455.2 of Sequoia sempervirens. Taxonomy (NCBI): domain Eukaryota; kingdom Viridiplantae; phylum Streptophyta; class Pinopsida; order Cupressales; family Cupressaceae; genus Sequoia; species Sequoia sempervirens. Next base: position 65,569,886 of record VDFB02168118.1, read on the forward strand.
ATGTGGAGGTTCCAATTCCTACTGCAAAGAAAGGCGAAATGTTGGTGAAGTTAGAGGCAACGAGCTTGAATCCAGTTGATTGGAAGATACAAAAAGGAGTTCTTCGTCCTATTTTTCCATCAAAGTTTCCTTTTATTCCTGGTATGTCAAAAATCACAAAAGTTTACAATATTCAAATCAGAACCTTTTGTTTGTTTTCCATGTAATAATTCATTTATTCATTTTTAGAGTTGAATATGTTTATTTGCAAACTCGTTGTAGGTAGCTAGTTATTCAATGTAGATGGTACTTAAAATAAAACCTCATAGTCCACTTCCACTTGTATTTATCTAGGGTGTTAGGGATCTAAAAAGTGTATTAGGTACAACATCATATAATTACCAAAATACCTTCTTCTGTCCTATAAAGATGACAATGGCACACATTCTATCTATTTCAAGATGTAATATCTCTAAAGGAAAACTTATTCTACAAGTTAGTATTAGATAAAAGAGCAAGCTAATATTAGAAAAAAAATGTTTAGAATGTGACGATTCTAGACGATCTTGTTCCAAGGTGGTGTGGGGAACAACGCTCTAGTTGAGGACCTTAATGTCTTGTATGCCTATGGAAGCAAATGGAGACAAAATTCTAGGCAGAGAAGAATATGAGAACCAAAACAATATATGTTTTATGTACATGGCATCCTCTAGAGGGAGATGTATGGTTGTGTATTTTCACCTATCTATCTTATTCTACTTATGTCTCTATAAGATGTACATTTATAGATTAAATGTTTGTGAAGACAAATAGGTCATTATCAAAGCTCAAAGGGTTGGGGTTCCATGTGTGCCACTTCATCTTGTGATAGTTAGATATTTGTTCATGTGTTGTGTTGATAGGCGACATATCATGAAATGGCTCTAGAAGGTGCACAAGGTTGTTGTGTAAAGCTCTAAGATATTGCATGATGCTGTATGTTGAGGTTTGGATTGTGTTGAATGTGTGCTAATGTTTGTAGGTGTAGATGTGGCACATAACATGGACAAAGTTAATTATGAAGTTGTGTGGCTTCATCCTTCACATTATGTGAGCAACACATGATGTGAAGGGCTGCACACAAGCTAGGAAGTGTCTTTTGAGTTGTGCACTCTGGTTCCAAATGCTGCATGAAGCAAATAGTTGCGATTCTAGGCATTGCATGAGTGGCATATGAAGCAAAGAGCTGTGCGTGAGGTTGTGCACTACTATGTGTTGGTGTATGTTTTATCATCCACTAAACACTTTAGAATAAAATGTCCAAAGACACTCTATCCTCTCTTGAACAAAGTCACTGCGTATGCTAAGATTGCGAGAAGATCATATGGTGACTCCAAAGTTTCTTTCGTCAGGTCTTAACATGTGGATAAGCTCAATGGGCGTTGTGATTTGCTGGTACTACACAAATGGACTTACGTTTAAGAATTCTTCACAAGTTCGGGACTTAGACGGATTTATCATTAAAGCTTCTTCGTTTAGGACTTTCGGTTCGGATCTCAAAAAAGCGCAAAAGGATAGGGGTTTAGAGGATCTATTCTACTCCTAGGAATTTAAGAGACAGTAAAGATTAGGTGAAAGGAATAACCACGCTTTGTTTCACTTCCTTGGGACAACTACGCAAAGTGGGTGCAATCTTCAAAGGGTGTGATTATAATTTTCAAGCCTCGAATGAGACCGAAGTTAAGCATCCACAATCACAAGCTTAGGCTAACTTTACGCATCGAATGAAAATCATCCATCTGAAGAAAGTATGAGCAATATTTCACCATTTAATCTATACGATCAATCTCGTATTCACTTAACTGACATTCAAAACAAATTCTATATAATTGTAATCTAACTCTAATCTATGGTAGAAGAAGTTATGCAACCTTGCTTACTAGACAATAAAAGTGATTCAAAGCAAATCATGCATAACAACTTTTATTATCGGAAATAGTCTCAATGCAACAATTTCATATACTGTCTCCACACAAATGAAAGTGAGAGATCACCAGTTTAAATAGAGTTTTCAAAATCAGATGAAAGGCCAAGATTAAAACAATATCAACGGCCAAGATTAATACAACCCAACCCTAATTAGGGTTGCCCAAAATAACATCAGTTGACAACCAGTAAACAAGCAGAGCAGTTGGAGCTATCTTCAAGGGAAGGTGTCCCTATCTTCTCGGGCAACATTGTGCTTGTAATGAACCTTGCTCAAACTGACTTCAAAAAGCTGATAAGAGCTCAAGGAATATCATCAAATAATTCACTTGCAACCTTCTAGCTTGCTGGTTAATGTGATCAGACTGATATGTTCTTTTAGAAAATGATTATAGGATCCTTCCAATGCTTGAAAAAAACAACTTTACTACGCATAAATTAACACCTAAGAGCATGTATGACTTTACTTGATCATTTATAATGCATAACAATGACTTCTAAGTGTAAAAACATGCATCTACAGCGAACTGGAATTTTGTCAAACAGTTGGTATGCAACCTATATGCTGATAATAATATCTACAGTCATTGACATTATGTCAAATAGTTGGCATACATCCTCATACCACTTTCAAATGCTCATTACAATGATTCATAACTCCAACTGCTGATATTATTATTGATATGCAATCCCTTTACAATGATGGTGATGAGAAATGCCAAGACTTCTTGCCTTACATCTAACTTAATGTTTACAATCAGATCTGAAGTAATTGAACACCTACAGCAGCTACCATGAAATGCATCTAAATGACCAAAAGAGTTTGTACAATTCAAGAGGAACCTGGAGTATGAAGTGGCCTTTGATTATTGATGAAGAAGCTAGCATTATCTGATTTAATTCTTGACCTTTCAGCTCCAAATCGTGCCTCAGACCCAGACGCCCCTGTTCTGATATAAAGAATTTATTATAAATAGTTCTCAGCCTCTACGCCCTCCAAAATGCATCCATGTTCATCTCCAAACCCTCCTATGAAGTGCGCCCAAGGAAGAAAGAGGAATCGAACCAAGATAGAGGAGTTACAAGCAAATTCGTGGGTCTTCACTAGGCTGGTAATGGTGACTGGTAACAAAAACCAGAATGCTGGGATGATGACTCAAGCTCAAAAAATATCTCCAACTCCCTAAAATTCAAGCACTCCAAACCAAGACCCAACAAGCAATATCTTGGCATCATATGCAAACTAAAGATGACTGAAATAACATATCAGAATTCTGGAAATATCTGATATAAGAAAATCTGGATATACAATAGACCTTCCTGATGCAAATCGACCTCTTGTTATCACCAATTGATGAAAGATGCAATGCTCCAATGATGCCTCCAATGTCTCCAATCAAATCCTTAGCAAAATTGGCCAAAGGCCACAAATTTTGTGCAAATGAGAAGTGTGAATTAACCTCTCCCTCAGCTGCAATAATTCAGGTGATATTTCACACCCTCAAAATTGCTATCAATAGGAAGTTTCCGTTTCCTATGATAATGAAGTAATCTGCAGAAACCCTAGGCTCCACAAGATGAGACAACAACAACATCCAAATCTGCCTGCCTGAGAATGAAGCCCAAGATGTCTATTTATTCTTTTTCTCCACTTTCTCCAGAAACTTCTAGAACATTATTTTATTTTATTTATTAAGTGACTTTATAAAATATTTTATAATTCAAGTCACTTTATTAAATTAATTAAATATAAAGTTACCCTTTTAATATTTATTTATTTGATAACTTTATAAATAATTAACTTAATACCACTTATTTATTTAATTAAAATAATTAATTAGTCATCCTCATAAAATACTCATTATTTTGGACAACTTAATTAATTAAATTAATTAAATCGAATTACCTCCAAAACGGGGACATTACAGTGCTTGATGAATTTGGACACGACCGTGACAACTTCCTCCATCGTGACTGGCGGCAGCATGCTTATCTTGAATTCGAGTCCATCCAAATCCTTGGCACATTTGGCAAAAGTGCTCTCCTAATCCGCTTCCTGACTCGCAAAATCATTCTAGATGGCTAAGAGATTCGCCACTTTTGCGAAATCCTGTCTCAAAATTGGTCCAATAGCAGAGAAGAAAACCCCTTGGACCTTATGCTTCAACCTCTCCAGCTGCATGTCGTTTTCCCGGACAATCTCTCGGTCAAACACATCTGTAGCTATTGTATAAATCCTCTCCTGGATTTTTTTAACTTGCTCCTCAACTCTGAGCCCATCCACCTTTACCTTCTCTAGAATCTCTCTCCGTATTGTCACTGCCCAAAACCAATGGTGAAAATCATAAGCCGCTCCTGCAGCAATCACCTTTCCTTAACCAATTCATCCCTTGCAACACTCTTCAGTACTGTGAGGCATGGAATGAACCTCTCTAGAATATCTGGAAGGTTGTCCCAAGTTTCTGCCATGTCAACCAATTTGGAAAGAAAAGAAGAAGTTTGCCCGTAGGCAAGCGCCAATTTCTCCATGAACGAGGCTGCTTCGGTGCTCTCACTTACTATCCATTCCTGGGCCTCCTTGGCCATGACCATTCCTTGCTCTACATCCTTGGCCATCTCCTGTGAAGAATTGAGAAGAGGAGGAGCTACTGCATCACCCTGATTGAGTGGTTGGGTCAGATGTCGTATATACTCCTTTAGGCGTTCGACTTCCCTTTTGTATTCCTTCTTTCTTGCCACTTCTTTTTCCAATCTTGCCTTGATAGTTGGGATGGAATTATCCAGCTCTTCCACTTCCTAGCCTTTTGTTGTCGGGCCAAGGTCTATAGTGGTTATGGCGTATTCTTTGGGAGTGATCTCATCTTGTGCTTTCTCCATTGTTGGTACCGCGATATGTATGGAACGACCGCTAGCTTCGTCCCTCTGAATGGTGGAAAATTTCTTGGTAGGCTTCTTAATAGCAACTTGTTCCAACCTTGCCAAGAAATCCACAGTATCATCTTCCTCTTGGACCTCGACTGGTGCCTGAATCTTCATCCTCTCTATTAGCCAATCCGGAATGGTAAGCTGCTCGATACCATCTTCCTCTTGAACATTCCCTTCATTTGGAATATCCAAGACTTCTTTGAGGGCGGAGATCATTCCCTCTTCGAAGTCATCATTTTGGACTTCCACTTCATTATCCGAACCCAGTGTTTCTGTGCCTGTAGGAGATGGGGGCTCATTGTGGTCCAACTGGATCGGTTCATCATCCTTTTCCTGAATTGCAAGTCTCATCATTTCAGCCAAGGATTTGTCTGCGGTAGCTACCAGCTCATTAATATTCTGAGACGCCGTAGAACGAGATGGTTCTATCCTCTGTCTTTTCTAGACAGGCTCTATACTTGGAACTACTTCTTTTCTCTTCTCGCCAATCTCAACCAAATCATCATGATGAGATGCGCCAGCATTGGAGGAGTATGACTCCGTCTTGCTCAATAAATCATACGTGAGCGTTATTCTTTTCTGCCTCAACTCCTGAACCTGATGGTCAAGCCACCACTGAGAGTACTTGATCACTGGTCTCATCAATGTCGCCAAATCTGAGTGCTTAGGCTCCAACCACCTCACGGAAGGAAGAGGTTTGCTCTCCTTGAAGCACGGCTGGACATAATTTCCATCGTCCTGCAACTGATGGCACCCGACAAAGTTCGATCGCCCTCATAAAGTCCACTGGTATTCTAGACTATAATCTTCTCCTAACTTCATACTCATCAGCAACATTCGCCCAAAAGTCCTCCAATTCCACTCTGCGCTTATATCTTCTCCCATCCACTGTCTGAGTATGATGATGTGGGTCAAAGTTGGCCCTGGACTTATAGGCTGTGAACGGGTACCACTAGATTTCTAGCCTGACGCTCTCAACTGCTTGTGCTGATGGACAAGATTCTGACATATTCCTAATAAAGAATGGGAAAGTAATAGCCGCCTTCTTACTTGGCCTCTTGATGTTTTGGTATTCTTCCAGCTGCCTCAGGACTTCAGCCAGGATCATCCGATTTGTTGGATAGATAGGCAACTTGTAAGGATTTCCAGTGAATCCTTAGATCCTGACATATGTAAATTTTGGAAACTAGATAAATCAGGATCCGTATCTACTAATCAAACTTTTTGCCTCGTGACTTAGCCTTTGATGCACTCCTCTTTGAAGTGTTCTTGTGATATACATTAAGAAAGCATCATGCACTCGCCTGAAATGAGATTTCTCTCTTACCTGAAGTTGCGGGTAGCAATCATAAGGCTTGAGTTCATTTTCCCCATTGCCAACTTTGCCCTTGCAAATCAGTCCTAAGTATTTATATTTCCTGGCCAACAAATAGACAATGTATGAGCTCATATGAAAAGACTTAGTCTTTTCCAAATTAGTCAACTGCTCGTGAAGATTGTCACTTATCATTTGGGACTAGTTGAACATCTTCACGCCAAAAGTGATTTCATCTATAAAGTAATACATCCATGTTTCAAAATATGCACCTTGAGGGTTGCCAGCTATTCTGTTCAGCATCAAAATGATGTCTCCATAATCTTCTTTAAAATTTGTCTGGCGTGGCCTCTTAGGCATCTTCTTTATTGATGTTCTAGGCTTCTCCAGCCATGCCTTATTAACATTTTGTGGCGCATAACTCAAACTGGCTGTCATACAATCCCTTGGCTTTCTCCTTGGTTTTGTAGGTGGTACGGGAATGTGCTGGGATGTCGAAAGTCTCTTGTATTGCTACCTCACCCAGGTGAGCCAAAATTCTTCCGTTAGGTGCAATGATTTGTCTTTTCCGAGCATCATAATGGATGGCACATTCTACCATCAACTCGGCATAGTCCATCGTAGGTGGGAATCCAGCTACTTGAAAAATTCCATTCCTCACCATTCATCTGACAATTGGTGTCGGAAGTCCCTCATGTCTATATACTCTTTTCTTGAACTCTATGAAGTCAACATGTCCCAGGTCGGTGTCTACAACATTTTTCCACTTAGAATTTATTTTTGACTCTCGCTATACCCCCTTGCTAGCGAACTTCATTGGCACCTTCTTCGATGATTCTCCTGCCGTGGTCATTAACCTACAGTAAAAATATTAACATTAATACGGAGATTTTAAAATATAATTCCCCCTCGTGCCTTATGTTCGAATATTTTACTTTAAGCTCATTAAAATATTAAATTTTTGCGAAAAAGCAAGTTGAAAGTAAATGAATTTGATTGAAATTTAGCTAGAACTTAGTCAAGATGAAAAAGACGGAAGGAGGAATGACAAATTTATCCAATTGAACTCCAAACCTCAAGAAAGAACTTCTGGCTGCAAATCAGATTTAAACTTCGAGAATTTAATCAAAAATCAAGTGACTAAGTGTGCCTGTCTTGCTAAGAAATTCGACTTTCAGCAAATAAATCCTCCACTTCTTTGAAAAAATTACTTTTTTTGCATACAATTATTTCTTCCTCTAAGAAAATCGATCTTGCCTACAGAAGAATTGATCGTCTTAGAATTTCGAGAGATTAACTTCTCTTCAGTCGTGTCTGTGAAAATGAGTTGCTGAAACTCATTATAATATTGAAGAATTCGATTTGTTTTAGCAATTGCCTCTTTCTCTCTCGATTTCGATTTGTTTTCTCTTCTTTATTTAGGCAAGTTTCCATTATTTTTCGAAAAAAATCCATGGTGAGCTTATCCAAGCAAATCTCTTTGATTTTCCAAAATTCGATTTTTTGCTTAGATGTTTATCTTTGATTTTGAAAATTTTGAAAATATTAAATGTCTAATTAAATTTGACTTTTCCAAGTTTTAATTCATGGCGAATTTAATTTTTCTCATGGATTTTATCTTTGTTCGACACGATTTATTTTCCTCCGATACATGTCTGGCGAATTTTATTTTGTCCAAGGCATTTTAAATTTCTAAGTATTGGAAATAAATTGTTAAAATATTAAAATATTTAATTTATTTCCAACCCGTTTGTTTTGGACCCATGGCTATTTTAATTTTTCTCTCCTTTTTTCTTTGGCTAAATGTTTATTTTCCGAATTTATTTCGATTTTCATCTAGCCAAGTCAAAATTTTAGCCATCTTGTCAATAAATGTTATGCCAAATCCTCATTTTCTTTTGCCATGGCAGACTTCAAATTGTGCTGGGCACATTTTCTTATGCCAAAATCAATTTTTCTCTTGCTCAGACGAATTTCTCTAGGCAAAGTATGTGTTTGGATGTCTTCTTTAGGCAAAATTCCATAATACTTAGACAAATTTTAACCTCTTTGGCCAAGGGCAGACTTTCTTGCCTCTTTACCATGTGCATTTTCCTCTATGCACTTAGCCAAATTCACCAATTTTGTCCTAGGCATCCATACTTAGGCGAATTTTTTAATCTTTTCTCCTCTTCTTATGATAGGTGATCTTCACACTTCCTTTGCCATGGCCTAGGCGGACTTCCTCAAGTTCTTTCCACCTTCCATCAAGGCATGGCGGACTTTCCATCCTCCTTGACATTTGCCTTTCATACTCTTACTTAGCGAAAATTCGCATTTTCTCTTCTAAAGCATTAAAATGCTTAGCCAAAATTTCAATTTTCCCCCCCTTCTAGGCCTCCATACTTAGGCAAATTTCGGATTTTTCTTCCTAGGCATCAAACACTAAGCAAAAATTTCAATTTTTTCCCTTTCTCATGCCTGGGTGGACTTCCCAAGTTCCTTGCCAAGGCTGGGCAGACTTTGAAGAAGGCTTGCCAAGGTGGGGCGGACTTTGGAAGGTTTTTTCCATTCCTCTCTCAAGTCATGGCGGACTTTGGAAGGTCTTAGCCATCTTTCTCTAAGGCATGGCGGACTTTCTCAATGGATTGCCATGGCTGGGCAGACTTGCAAGAGTCTTTGCCATGTCCCTTAAATGTAGGGCTGACCTCTCAAACCTCATTCCATCTCCTTCCCAAGGCAAAGGCGGACTTCATCACTCTTGTGCCATGTCCCTCAATTTTAGGGCCAACCTTGCTAATGGCTTGACATGTTCTCCTCTTGATGGCGAATTTTATTTCAGACTTAGGCAAAATTTATCACAGATTTCATGCCTTTGAGTTGTTTTTTTTGGCAATTTTCTCATGATTTTTGACTGATTTTTCAATAATTTTTCCAGATTTTTCCATGCTTTTGGGTTGATTTTTTCAGATTTTAGCTTGCTTTTCCATGCTTTTCCTGATTTTTGCTTTAGTTTTTCAATATTCACCTTGATTTTTTGATTGCTTTTCTCATATTTTTACATGCTTTTTACTTGCCTTTTAGATTTTTGGTGATTTTTTGCATGTTTTTAGCCTAAAGATGGAAACTTTGACTCCTTGATTGGTGGGGATCTTGGCACTTGCCAAAAATAGAAAGTTTCTAAAAAGCGAAAAAGCGAAAAAGCAACTTTCTAAAAATAGTAAACTCCCAAATGGTTCAAAAATGCCAAAAATGAAAAAAGCAAAAAGCAAAAAAGCAAATTCCCTAAAAAGTAGGAAGTGTCAGAATTGGCCGAAAGCAAAGCACAGGTGATCCTCGTCTCTCGGACCTTCTGAGCCCTTCCATGACGTCTATGCACTGATGCAAGCATGGATTATTGACTTGGCTCAGATGACTCGCAAAAGATTGACTTGAAACTCCGAAAGAGGTGATCTCACGAAATAGTTGCACAGAGGAAAAACCCTAAAAACTAGCAAACTATTGGGGGTCCCCATTTGCAATGGGGTGATGTGTGAAAAGGTCACAACACTATGTAGTGACCAAGGTTGGTGTGTAGGCTTGCATGGTAGCATGTGGATCATTCGTGCCTTTTTGAGACAATCATTCCCATTGTGTTGTAGGATATCTCTTATTGCTCTATGATATTTTGATGCTTCACAGATTGACTATGTAAACACCTTGGCAACAATGCAAGTAGAGATTCCCAAGGATTATATCCCTAGAATCTATTGATGTGACGTAATAGACTAATTCCTTGCGAAAATAATGAATAGCATATGAGAAGTGGCATTGATGCATGTGTATATACCTCCAATGTTGTAGGAACTAATCAATTCCAAATTGGAAGGTGTAGATGAGGGATGGTCGATAAATTCTGGCACATGGCGTGGCTTTAAAGATGAGGTTCTTCATGCTATTACTAGCAACCAAAATTCTACTAGTTGACCTTGCACCCACATATCCAAATAGAATAGGTGCTTTGTTATGACATTTAGTGCACATTTTGTGCTTATGTTGAGATATGAAGCTTTGGGGTATGTGTTCTCCACTTTTGTGTCGTGGGAACCCTTTACTCATGCACATGCAAATAGGTTCTTCTACATTGGAGTGATTGTTGGATTTGTTTGTTGCACTATTTACCTACCTTGATAGTTTTCTCTTGTTCGAAGAAAACCGCTTCTTTGATGTGTGTGATTTGTCTCATTTGCTCTTTAGTTTGACCCCTTAATGTTAGTGACACAACAATAGGCATTTCCCATCATCTTGACCTTGACCAACTTTAGTTTGGATTGGATGAAATTATGAATGGTCGTTGGCTATTGCTATACTTGAAGACTCTTTGTTGCTTCGACTTGAAACTTCACATAGAGCTCATGGAAGGCATCAATATTGGCACGGATTGGCAAGTCATGTCCTTGTTGTAGTTGTTGCCATTGAATATAATGATCATTATAGACACCTTCAAAATAGTATTCATCCTTGAAAGCATCTAGGAAGTTTTCTTAGGTTGACTCAAATTTTCTTTTTGGTTGGCCCTATCACATAGCATGGGCTTGTTGTCATTTCTTGACAGGTGAAGAGACATTTAGAGACGCGATCTTGATCTTTTCCTCATTAGAAAAGACATTCATAGAGAAGTATGACTAATTGGTCTAACTAATTATCTATTTTATCTACATCTTTTTTATCCTAACACATAAACATCTAAATTCACTTGGAATCTAGGGGGATTTGACCACTAAAAGCTTTTACTGGACATTTGGGTTGATGGAACTACATGTTCAAGGAATTTTGCAAAAGGGATGGACAAATATGTTTGTTGTTCTTTAAGAGCCTTTCCTCTTTGATCATCATGTGGATTGGATATGCACTTCTTCTATCTAAATGTGTATGAAACAGTTTGGGAGGTAATTTGATGGATCTTGTGGTTTGATTATGAGATTTAGATACTTCAATCTTGTTTGATAGGATATGCAAGATGAATTGCTTTGATACCTATGATCCAAATTATAGGTGGTTTGCAATGTTAGTGTTTGGTAGCTTTAGGAGATATTTTCTCCTTAATTAAGGCTGGTGGCCTACATATTACAAATTATATCTTATAGTTAATGTTGATGCATTAGCGGCAGGAGGTATCTTCTAGCAGTAGAAGTATCTTCCTTAAATAAATTGTTGTGTTAGCTAGGCGACCTCATAAATTGTCTTATTCAGAATGGTCAACATGCATTAGAATCTGTGTAACTGACATGCAAGAGAATCTGTGTACTGACATGCAAGAGAATCTCTGTCTCCTTTAAATAGACGTATGAACTATATTTTTAACTCCTCCTTAAATAAGCAAATGAAACGCCACCTAGTGTGTGCATGTGTAACTGTCATTTGCCTATTTTTAGGAGGAGATGTTGGCTTGTTTGGTGACTGATTTTTGTATATAAAAACAAGTCACATCTTCAAGAAGATGTTCGATTATTTACAGCAGGTTATTATCCTTTGAAGAGCAGATTGATCAGAAGTTTTCTGTATATTGGCATCTAGGAGAGGTGCTGAGACTTGTAAAATGATTTATTGGCATCTAGGAGAGGTGCTATTATTCAGTGGGTCATGTTGTAAGCTGATTGCTGCTGTTTCATTCAATATACAAGAGACATATTTGTGGCTGGGTTTTTCTCCCTCGAGACGAAGGGTTTTCCCAGGATATATGTTGTGTTCTATTGTTCATGTCTTCACGTGTTTGTATTACATTTTCTGCTTTCTGTTAAATCTGATCCTAACATTAATACGCAGGACAACACTCTAGATGAGGACCTAGATTTATTGAATGCATTCAAAAAGTAATAAGGAGACAAATGTCTGGATAGAGAAAAAGGCTGTTCTATTAATTTGCATTCTTTGTACATGTCATGCTCTCAAGGGAGATGTACAACTGTGTATCTTGTTGAAAACAAGGTGAAACAAAGCTGCAATATTAACTTATATATGTGAATTCAAATTTGAAAATAAGATTATCAAATCGGATTGTATGTATGTGATTGCACATTCATCACAATGCAAAAATCAGCAAACAAGATATGACACCAAATTTACGTGGAGAAACCCTTTCGGGAAAATACTCCACATGAGAAAAGAGGACAAGTATATTGTTATTCTTCACAAGAGAGATACACCATAATACACTTCGCTACTAATTTCTAATCTATCCAAATGCACCCATACACCTGCAAATATCTCAATATGAAACTATCATCCAATTGCTCCAATATATAGAACTTGTGGGAGGTAAAACCACAATGGTAAACCAAAACAAGAGGTACCAAAACCACTTGCAAAAAACCATGCCCCCTTCTTGGAAGACCAAAAGTCATGATAAAATATTAAATAAAATTCACAAGGCTCCAACATGGGCGCCTAGCCCATAGCCTTTTCAACTTTTGCCTTTCAAGATGCTCCGGTGACTTTTAAGCTTCTCAATGGAACACCAATGAACAAATCTTTCCCTCCAAACTTGGGCACCCCACTTATGACCTTTCACATTCCCAAAGTGGATGCCTAGGAGAGAGACTTTATCCATAATGATGTTCTTTCGTTTCCTGTAATTTGTGGAATTACAGGAAAGGAAAGAACATTTAATTCTATTAGATTGACACAAAATCGAATTACACCCAAATAAGCATTCAAATTTTGATCATCTAGATCTCTCGAAGCGTAGGAGAGAGCATAAGTCTGAAATGCAAGACTGGGACTATTCTAGACTCAAGACTCCAATCCTAGACAACGGACGCCGAGAATGAGGCGTCCTCAACAATTTAAAGGAGAGGCTGAGCTTGTAACCTCATGGCATATTACAATTAGTTTGGAATCCGTCCATAGTTTCTTGACACGCGTCTCAGTAACCTACCGCACTATGGAGAAGACAGCTGTTAAGTAGTTTGCCGTAAACACTAACATAGTGGAGAATAAAGACAATCACTTTTAGGACACCCTTGAGTGAGAAGGGCCCACTTAACACCCGTAAGTGGCTATAGGGATCTTGCTTTTTATGACAGGGTTGCGTCTTGTTGTCACATCTTAACGTGGGTGACGTCATGGCACAGACAAGCCCATGTGCTAGCCATTAGAATGGTATCAGATCTAATAATTGATCTGGTAATTCTTGATAGACTTGTACCCAATCTTGGGACCTAGGGTTAAAAGCATAGTCTATTTGAACCACATAGTCCTGAGAGTAGGCTTGGTCTAATTCGACTCATCTGGCAAGGAGTGCTGGTTTGAGTTTGATCTCCATATTTTCAATTCTTACTTTTGGCCTCCATTTGGCTTCAACAGGATATAATTCAATTTTAGGAAAATGATATCCCGTCCTAGGATAATGTACTAGATATTGAATCATACAGTCATACATTGTTCTTTTAAACTGTGGATATAATAAATTCAGGAATTCTTCCATATCAGGATTAAATCTGGCACAAACAATATTAGCATATTCTTCAAAAGTATCTTGATCAAAACTTATGCGAGTGATAAACCCAAATTTTAAGCCTTTCAACAAATTCATCTTACTCAGTTTTGACCAATTCATGCCAAACAATCCTTTAATGCGGATGTGAATAGAGTTGTTTCTAGACCAATATCTAACATGAGCTCTAGCTAATCCAATGGATTATTTGAACTCTTCTTCTTCATCTGAATCTATTAATCCTTGGGCATGGTGATAATGAATTTGGTTTTTCATATCTAGAAGCCATTTATTCAGAAAGTATGATTCCAACTAAACCATGACTATCTCTTTGGGAAGACTAGGAAGAGTAATCATGTTTCCATTACCAAGATTTACCATGTACATGGCGATACCATCCGGTCTATACCAATATGGGGAATTAAACTCAAGATTAGTATATATGGAACCTGCAAGTTCTCTGGCCAGAGTATCAGGTAGTGGATTGTTCTCACCTTTTATCCATTCAATTTCAAAATCATAACTTAGAAATTCAAAATACCACCTAGCAATTCTACCCTGTGCAGTATCTTTGTTTGTCTTTTTCTTGTGCAGGCTTCTCATGGCTTGACTGTCTGTTTTTACAGTGAATTTTACTGGCTTAAGAAAAATCTTGAATTTTTCTATCCCTTTTTTAACTGCCAGTATTTCTTTCTCATAGATATGATATCTGCTTTCTGTGTTTGTGAAAGTGCCAGAACGATAGCCGCATATATTTTGCTTTCCATTTCCTTCCTCCTGTATTAACACAACAGACCAGGTGTTGTTGGAAGCATCAGTATACAAAAACAAGGGTAGATCAGAAGCAGGAGTTTGCAGAGAGGGCAAATGTTGACATTTTGCTTTGATTCTTTGTACTGCTTCTGTGGCTTCTAAAGACCATCTTTCTTTTCCTTCTTTTAAATGGGATTGGATGACTTGGCGATCTTCAGCTAATCCTTTATAGAAAGGAGAAACATAATTTAGACATCCCAGAAATCTCTGAATTTGCTTTTTATTCTAAAGAATGTTAGGAAATTCTTGAATTCGTTGCAGGATGTGGGGTTGAAGTTGGACCTTCCCATTATTTAGGTGTAAGCCAAGGAAGTCAATTTGGCTTTGACCAATCACCATTTTCTTTGCTGTTAAGCATATCCCATGTTTTCTGATGGCTGCATAGAGTTCTTCAAGATGCTACAAATGATCATTAATTGAATCAAAAAATATAAGTATGTCATCAATATAGACAGCACAAAAATCTTTAAGATGCCTTAGTGCTTGATCCATTCTTTGCTGGAAATAGGATGGAGTTGTGCACAGGCCGAAAGGCATGACATTCCATTCATACAATCCTTGTGGGATTGGAAATGTTGTCTTATATCTGTTTGATTCTTTTACCTTAATTTGCCAAAATCCTGATTTACAGTCAAACTTGGAAAAAACTTTTTTATTGGCAGCTCTTTTGATTAACTTAGTGCTAAATGGAATTGGATAATTAAATGGAAGGATAATGTCATTGAGAGGCTTGTAGTTGATACAATCTCTTTTTTCTTCTTACCTGCCCTGCTCTCTTATTTACCAGTAATGCTGGACATGCAAATGGACTTTTACTGGGACGAATGAAATGCCCATTGAGTAGTTCTTTCAGCTGCTTGTCCATTTCTTTTGTCTCTTTTGGACTCATCAGGTAAGCAGGTTCATGTGGTATGACTGATTGACATTCTGGCCGAATCTGTATTTCACATTCTTCATAATCCTGGGACCAGAATTGCAATGGATTCATGCTGCAACAATCTGTCTCAAATCTTTGTCTGATGTCACTGAACACATCAGGAATCTTTTATGCTAGTTCTTTCACTGACTCTTTTTGTTTATGTTTCCTACTGTTTTCAAACTTATGATTCACAATCTTTAAAGCAGGGATCTCAATCTGGCCGTCTTCGTGTCTCAAAGAGATCTTGTGTTTCCAAAATTGAAGTGGGTCATATTTTGTTAGAAACAGAAATCCTAATAGAACATCATCTTCTAGATCATTATACTCAATAAAATCAGTGATGAACATTTTACCCATGATGTCTATATGGATATCTTGTGCATACCTACCCATCTAAATCCGTTCTCCATTAATTGCATAATTGTGTGGAAGATCAAGTCTTTCTTTCTAAAATTCTGGAGGACTAGCATTGGTTTTAGCCAATGATCTTGAGGAGCTTGTATCCACAAATGCATCTAATGGGGTTTTCTTATATCCTGGAAAATAGAAATTAATTATGACATAGTTACCATTATTAGCAAGCAATAGGGAACATGATTTTTCTCTTGTTTTTTCAATCAAACTATTGTTGTTGCTGCCGGCTTCTGATTCTTCTTCTTGTGTAGCTTTTTTTTCAGTCTTAGCTGGTTGGTCTGCTTTGAATAAAATATCTTTAATTTCTCCCACCTTGACGGCGAGATTTCTTATTTCCTTTTGCTGAGTTTTAAGCAATCTCTTCAAATTTGCAACATCATCCATTAGTAGATCAAATTTCTTAAAGATTGCAATGACATCAGTATCTGTGTTGGAAGCTTTTGATTTAGAAGAAATCTTGGAGGAAGAGGCCTTCTCTTTCCTTTGCCATGGCGGAATTTTATATCCATGGTCAATATCCTTTGCAGACTCCTTAAAGGGTTTTTTCTGCAACTTAAGCTGTTTTTCCACCTTAGCTTTATCTAACTCTAAGCTTTTTAGGTTTGCTAAATGTTGGTGGACAACTTTCTTTCTTTCTTCTTTTGTTCCTGTCATCTTGTAAGGATCTTTGGATTTTTCAATTTGTATCTTGACCTTGAGGTCTTGCAGAGTGTCTTTAAGAAAATCCTCATCAGGATCTAAACTTTCTGGTTCAGGGTCAGACAAGTCCTGCATATGTCTATATCAATCCTTTACATCTTTAAATTTCAGCATAAAACTGGAATCAGGAACAACTTCAACTAATTCATACAAATCTTGTAAATCTGAAATATTGCTACTGTCAACAACTTCCCATCCTTGGTTATCATATTCAAACATTACATACCATGATTTAATTTCTTGGGACAGTTAGTAGCATAGTGAGGTCCTTAACAGATAAAACACTTAATTCCTTGAGGAACCTTATTATTTCTCTTCCTTAGTAAATATGGAGGTGTCTTGTGGAACTTTCTTCTTTTATAGGGGACTGCCCTATATTTCTTTTTGTATCCATACTTACCAGGCTTGCTGCGCTTGAAGGTGTATTCTCCTTCATGATACTTATTTCGAGAACACCTTTTACATCTACATTTTCTTCCGCAACTACCTCTTTTAAATTGCTTAAGCTGCTGGAAATCTTTTAGCTGGTTTATTGGAGGAAGATCACAAAATTCTTTCAAATTGGATGTATAGTTATATTCTTCCTTATTGAGTTGGAGAGCACCCAACAAACATTGCTTTTCTAGCTTGTATCTAATCAGTTTTTTTATTATTGGAAAACTTACATCATCAAGCTGTTTGTGTTCTTTTCTGATAATATAATCTTGTGCCCAGGCCCCCAGACCACAGGGAAGAGAATTCAGATAATGTTGCTTTGTGGTCAGGTCATGCATTTTATCTGTTGCAACCACATAGGATTCAAACATGCAATTACATTCATCAAATTTGGCTAAATTCTTTAGCTTCATAGATTGCAGATCTTATTTGCTTCTAGGGCTTGATTTGAAATGTCATCACAGAAAAGATCAGTTAATAACCATTTAAATTCATCAAATCCAACTTGAAATATATCATCTTTTCCTAGATATTTAGGGTCCACTAAAATTGGATCTGTTGGTTGTGCTGGGATGTTCTTGGGCATTGGGCCTTGGTCTGGTAGATTATTCCACCAGTTTCTTAATTTTCTAGACATAAGTCTTACATAAAGAACCTTTGCTGGTTCTATCCATGAACCGCTTCTTTCAAACATATTTTCTAATGTATCAGTCCATGTACAAATAACTTCATAAGAATTGACCAGCTTGTTAATGTTCAAGATGTAACCATTGGACGCATATGGTCTTAATTGCTCAGGCTTGAGATTTTTTGTAACTGGTTCTTGCATCTCAATGTCCATGGTGAATTTCTTCAGTGATTCCCATGGTTCTTTTTCTTCTATTTGCTTGTATCCAAAGAAATCTAAGTCCATTTCCTCAAAACCATTATCTACAGAGGAATCAGAATCACTAGGACTATCAGAAACAACTAAAGTATTTACATCAGAAGACTCAACATCAGATTCTTTATTTGCATAACCAGGTTCGTCCATGTAAATCGGTTCTTCTTGTTCTTCATCTACTCCCAATTCTGCAAGCCAATCTTTCAGTGGTTCTTCTTTATTGGCCAGAGTATGTTCTTTGACTTTTGGCATGGGGACATGTGGAGTTGGCTTATGTGAAGGTTTTCTAGAAGTTGAAGCTTTGTCTTCTTCATTGTTTAGGGGTTTTCTTCTCTGGATCAAAACCTTCTTTGGTTTGGGAGGCTCCATAGATTTTCCTTTCTTCTCTCTTGTCTTCTTCTTCGGAACTATCCTTACCAGTTTGAGATACTCTTATCTTTTTTGTGAGCATACTTACCTTTTCTAATTTCTTAGCAACAAATTCTAAGAGATTCTTGTTTTCCAAATCAACAACTTTTCTTGAAGTCTAATTGGTCTGCTGATCAACATAAATATGGGTAAGGTAGTTATCCTGATGTTGTGTGGAAATAACAGTCTTTACACTGCTATGGACTTGCTTTACCTCATAACTGACACTTGTGATGTCGTTGGACAGAGTAGAGCAGTAATGCTCAGCATTCTTTATAGAATTAAAGGTCTTTAGTTGGTCTTTAGAAACAATTTCTATCTTATTTACAACTTCTAATGCTAAATCACTGCTAAATCTAACATCTACTGCTATGTCATCCAAATTATTTTGCGCAGAAATCATCCATTGCGCCATCCAATTTCTTTGTGCTTCAGAATTCTTTTGCTTTTTGCCCAAGTTTGTATGAAGCTGTGCTTCATATCTTCCACATAATCTTTTGTTAGAGTAGATCACTGTGAATGTTTCAGGAGTAGGCCATCGGCCAAGTTCATATCCTATAATCTCCTGTTCTTGATTATTCAACTCCATCTTATATATACTTTTTTTCTCAGATCCAACCCTTGGGAACTTTGTTTTAGGCATCTTTTCTTTCATCATACAATTTCTTTCACCCATCTTTGTGAGTTTGATGCCTTTTCCTTTCTGATCTTGTTTTTGTTCTTCTTTTGGAGTCGAGGCAAGCTTTTGGCTTACTTGTCGGGCTAATCTATCCATAAGTTCTGGATTACTGTTGAGATCAGAGAGGGTTGCCAAAGAAGCTCGGAAGGGCATGGATTCACAGATGGTTGTCGGTACATGGGGAACTGGCTTGGTCCTAAAGATTCTTTAGGATTGTAGTCGAGAAATGGTTTATTGGATGTGCTTGGGAAATTACGTGACATGGAATAAGATTGAGTGGTCATGCTTGGTCGTCCACTAGTCGAGGCTTCAGGCTGTTCGAATAAGCTTTCATTAGGTAAAATCTGAAGATCTATGTTGGCAAGCCTATGACTTTGAGTACGGGATTTTTTAGAGAATACACTCCTCGAAGGAGTCGGAAGTTCTTGGAACTTAGGCTGTGACTGGTTGATTAATTTTTCAATAACAGGGAACCCTATATCAAAACCAGTTGCGTCAATGTGCCGCCCGAAGTCATCAACATTTGTATTTGCTTTTTGTATAACTTACCTCGGCAGAAAATTTTGAAGGAGGAAAAACAGTATTTAATAATCTGTACACACACCTACCACCTATAGTAGCATACACAGAATCTGGTTGCAAGATAATGCCTTTAACTTGTAACAAAAGACAAAATGCAGATTGGACATATTTGTCATCAAGGTTTATGGTGAAGTTTGGTCTGATAGACAAGCGGGCATCTCCACCTTTTTGTTCATCAGAAGATTTGACAAGGCGACCTCTGAATGAGTCTATGACGGCTTGATCTCAGATTCTACACCGGGTATCTATGAGACTGGCAAAATACTCAGTATCTATATCATAATTGAAGTGGGGATGTAATATAATATTGACTAAAGAAAAATGCACATGGAAGAAACCCTTATCTTTCCATCTCTTAATGTCTTCGGGAAGTAAAAATGGCAGATAGACTGGACAAATACCAACACCGGAAACTCTAAGATTTATCTCTGATTGTCTTACAGAATTCATCATCTTAGCTTTAATGCCTTTTTCTGGATACAAATCTGATATTTAAACATCTGGAAATTTGAAATTTCCATTTTCATCTACGAGTTCTTCTTTATCTTGAAAATGATTGTGGATTACAGAAGAAAGTGAACTGCTTACATTCATTGAGTGCTGACTAGCCATTATGGAGAGATTAGAACTTACTTGGTTTCGCTCGTCCTTTTGCTGCTACGTTTTTTGTCTTACTGCTCACCCTTCACACGCCTGTCCTTTAGCTTCAATACGAGATATACAAACTTACTGCGGGTCCACAGCTACTCATGACAACTACTTTCATTCAGAACTAGACTCTTCAATGGATGACTGACAAAACTTAATGAGGCAATAGCCTTTCCAAAGTCCAAACCAAGATCAAGACAATATCAATAACTACACAGCCTATTTTGACAAAAGTTCCAAATCCAGATGAACACTAAACACAAGTGTATTTATCTTGAATGTGTTGCATAAACCACAAATGCAACAAATGCAACGAAGCAAAGACAACAAAAGATAAATAGAGCAATTTTACACTGATAACTTAGTCTAGATTCAAATGCCATCCACACATTGGTTCTGATACCATCCATGAACCTTGATGACAAATATGTCCAATTTGCATTTTGTCTTTTGTTACAAGTTAAAGGCGTTATCTTGCAACTAGATAACAGAATCACACAATGACAGTAAATGTGTTCATGGAAACTATCAATCCAAATGCACCCATACACCTGCAAATATCTCAATATGAAACTATCATCCAATTGCTCCAATATATAGAACTTGTGAGAGGTAAAACCACAATGGTAAACCAAAACAAGAGGTACCAAAACCACTTGCAAAAACCCATGCCCCCTTCTTGGAAGAACAAAAGTCATGATAAAATATTAAATAAAATTCACAAGGCTCCAACATGGGCGCCTAGCCCATAGCCTTTTCAACTTTTGCCTTTCAAGATGCTCCGGTGACTTATAAGCTTCTCAATGGAACACCAATGAACACATCTTTCCCTCCAAACTTGGGCACCCCACTTATGACCTTTCACAATCCCAAAGTGGATGCCTAGGAGAGAGACTTCATCCATAATGATGTGTAACCTCCACCAACATTAAATACCCTCTTGAAAATATAATTACAATATGCCAATATTTAATGAATTTCTCTTATGTTCCCTAGGACACATTTGAAGAAACATGGAGACATATGAATGACATAGGTTTGGAAGGTTAATGTCACCTAACCTAACATTCTCCCACTTGACATTATACATTGCAATTATATCCAAGAGATGCAAATAATAAATCAAGTACAATGATCAAGGCCCATGGCCTTTCTGCACCAAGAGAACTTATTCGTGGTCATTGGCTTCGCAAGAGAACCTGCAACATCATCTAAAATGTCAACCTTATCAATCAAGACCTTACCATTCTCAACCATGTCTCGCACAAAGTGAAAAATTGATACTGGACATCAACATGCTTAGTACGAGCATGATACATAGGATTTTTGGCCAAACAAATAGCACTCTGACTGTCACATCCAATTCTCATTGCCTTGCAATCAAAATCAATGCCATTACCAAGTCTCTATAACCATATTGCCTCTTTAGAGGCATGTCTAGCAGCCATATACTTTGCTTCAGTGGTGGACAAAGGAACTGTAGGCTGTTTGTAATGTCCCACCCCAAGGGGACACTTGCAATTCAAATTTTCAGCCTTGTTTGGGTTACAATGAAATAATGCAAAGGAGATTATATAAGTGCAAAATATGTATAAATTGCAACATATAGAAAATTCTGTAGCAAACCCCTTATAATTCCATTTTTTTCAAATCAGATTGACAATGATTTATAGATTACAAAATGCATATACAATGAGTTCATTATTTCTTTACACAACTATAATCTTTGCATGGAGAACTACAATACTTTCATACCCGAATTTCAATGTCAATGACTGAAGGTCTGAAAACTGTTATGACAGCAAATTCTGGAAGTGCAGACCAGCAATCAGAATCCCCAATAAATATTCCCCAACAAGTATGCAATCTGCACTTGACAAACTTTAATCATTACTTGATATATGCCCCACGTGCCAAGAGGAAGGTACTGTAGCAATTACTGTTCACGGGTACTGTAGTGCCAGCGTTCATGGGTACTGTAGCGTCACTGTTCACGGGTACTGTAGCAGCACATTAAACCCTTGTAAAACCTTTCACCACTCCAATACTTAAGCTAGTTAGAAATAATGATCAATCCGTCTCTTTGTTGAATAATGAGGCCCCAAACCCTAGGCACTTGGGTTCACAACTTCACTCACCCCAGCTATGAGCAATTGTACGGCCTGTATAATGTAATCTGCCCTTGCTTGAATCTCACATGGTGGTTGAAGACAATGATAGCAGCAATTAAATGATCTTCAATATTGATTCTTCAATGATAAACTGATCTGCCATGTGAATATTCTTTGAAACCCTTTATGATTCTTCTCTGATTAAGCTCAAGATTGACTCTTGAATGAGGCCAACCCACGAGGAAATTCTTCAGAAGATCTCTTACAACCTTAGGAATGCAAAATCAAAGAGAGTGATCATTCTCAATGACCAATGATTGCAGAAATTGCAAAAACCCTAGGTTTCTTCCTCTCCACAGTGAAACACTTCAAAGCCAAATATCAAAATCCTGGATGATCACAATAGCCTTGGTTGATCCCTTTTATAATCTCTCAAGAAGATGTCGATCCTCTAGAAGGCTCCTTTTTAATCATTTAAAATAATATTAAATGTGCATTTTATAACTTTATTACATATCTCCTGAAAGTGGGTGCCCATTTAATTAATCATTTAATGTACTTTAAGTTATTATATGGCCCCTTTAGACATAAAGTTATAATATAACTTCATAATATTCTTTTGATGATTAATTATTATTAAAGTCACCTTTAATAATAATTAAATGATATAACTTGCACATTAATCCTTATTTCACCAAGCCAACTAAAAGCTGGGATCAACACTGCTTCCACAACACGTCCAGGTGCCTTACTATAAATAGTAACACGGGACTCTTGATTCTCTAGCTCTTCGTGCATCCTCTTGCTCCTTGAAAAGTTTGAAATCTGCAAACTGGTCTTCAACCTTTCTTAGAGCCAACTGAGTTTCTTTCAACTTGTCCTTTGTTGATTTAAGCTCCAAAGTGAGCTCATCAACCATACTCTCCCTTTCTTCGAAAACAATGAAGGCCTTCTTTGCAGATTCAACGGCATGATCTCTATCTTCAATCAAGCCTATGTACTCGGATTTCATGGTCTCCAAGGAATCTTTGATTAGTTGCAATTTAGGAAGAGCAACTTCATCCTTAACTCCACTTTGTCTCTCTTCAAACTGAGCCTTCCAATAGAGATCATCAACCAAATTGTGTGTGCGATCAAATAGGGATAGCGCTTGCACTTCTTTTTCAAAAGATACCTTGCATTGATCTTTCCACTCATGCACATGCAAAGATGGTGAACTGCTGATAGGCTGCAACTGAAAATCAGAACTTTGATTTTCAACTTTTCTACCCTTATAGCTGCTCCAAGACTCCTTTCCTTCACCGCCTACTAGCTGAACTTGCTCAATATCACAAAGAGAATTAGACTCCACAAATTCTTCAATCCAATGCTTACAACCAGCTTCAAGCATTGATAAATTGGATTTGTGTTTAGGAACTCCATGAAACTTTCCATCGTCAAGAGTCATATGATCTTCAAGCTCCACTTCCACTTCACTGTCTTCATGATCAAAGTTTATGGCAGCCCCAAACTCAAGCATATTGTCACCATTGTTTGCTGATATAGAGTCCTCATCAAGTTCCATTTCATTATCCAGATCAAAGGGAAATTCATCCCATACTGGTTCCTTGTCATCGCTAGATGCTTTCACACCTGGATCCCAAATGGTAAGAGACTGATTGTTTTGATCACAGGAAAAGAGTTCTTTGTGCTTCTTTGGGAGTGTTGACTCTTTGAATAGGTCACCACCCAACTCACTTAAACTAATATCCTCCAAAATGTTTCTTGCTTTTAGTTTGGTTTGCTGATCAAACCAAATACCTCCCATGACACCATTGTGATGAAGTAAAGAATCTTCAAAGCTAATTGTTTTGAAAGCCTCATCATTTTTATCTTCTATGAAATCATCATGAGTAAATATGTCATTGGCTCCTTCATGTGGAAATTCTTGGGAAGTTGGGACAGCAACATGAGGAAAATTATCCATCACCAAATCTTCAACATGAGGTGGTACAATAATGTAGGAATCATTACCAACATTATCACTTTGGCAATGGTCATAGGTTGATTCAAAGGCACCATCAATATTTCCTTCTACTTGCTCTTCTTCAGCAAACTCATCCCATACAACAATATTACTGAAATCTTCTGTGAAGCCCTTAGTCTCAAAACCTTCATGGTATGAATCCAAATTAGCATTCAAGTCTGTTGCTATATTCTTTTCACCAAACTGATCTTCATCACTTGCTATCACATGCAAGTCTAGGGGAGTATTATGGGGCTCTCCCACACACTCCTCAACTGTCAAGGTTTCTTCGTCCAACGCCCTATCATTTTTAGGCAAAATGTGCACCTTGCTTGTGCCATCTTCAACACTAGTTGACTGATTTTTCTCTTCATTTTGCTTACTTGTGGGCTGCAACCCACAAATAAACATTTCTTCTTCCTTCCTTGCACTTGCAACCGTGGCATGTTCTTCTTCCTTCTTAATCATTTTCTTGATGTAGTTGACCATAGCCAACTTTCCAGGTCTTCGTATTGCCACACAACCCAAATGAGAATCAAATGAAACATTGTTCCTATAATCATCTGGCATGTTCTGATATTCTTCACGGAGAATGGCAGCCTCATGTTCACATTGCCTCTTGAACTGGCATTCTTTAGAAACCTCAATCAAATCCGACTTCTCAGACTTAGCATAAATCTTTCTGATTCCCCACCTTATGTCAGGATCCTTCATTAGCGTAAACACTTCATGCATTAACTCAAGTAGAGACTTCTCTGTAGTCATCTCTCTCTGTACGTAGCATCTGGTATCTCTGTCACTCATCGGTCAATTAAATCATTGACTACTTTCACAGGATGGTAGGATCTTGGCTCTGATACCATTGTAATGAACCGGACCAAATTTTTTCCGATTTTTGAATGCAATTACAACAACATACAGAAGGCACCCATTAGGGTTAGATAAATCAAACCAGCAGTTACAATATAACTCATTGCCAAGAATGCGCACTCAATCTCAACAAGAGAGAGGCTGTCATATGGCAAGAGGATCGTCAGTACAATAAATCAGAACTGCAACTGAAAGTAACTCAACACCAAGTATGTGCTACCCAAACCAGAATGGAATGAGGCGACCATATGGTGGAGATTTAAAGAAATACAAATGCAACTTCGAAATAAACTCAACACCCAGAATGTGCTTTCAAACCCGGAGTGGGAATGGAGCTACCATAGGGCGGAGATGTATGATATTACAATGCAAATCAAAGTAAATAGGCGGCAAGCCAGCCTCTTCCACTTATTCAGTGGGCAATTACAAACATGATAAGCAAAACTGAGAGAATTGCTGACAGTACTACTGTTCAGCTTACAATGAGAAGTAGAATGCCTGCAAGATCAAGGATTTAAGCTCTACAAGTTGCTGCAATAGTAAAGATGTCATCCACTAGGTCAATAATGAATTCCTAACACCCGTCCTTCGCTAATATGCAATTTTCTCAAGTCTGATCTGACAGACCAGCAACATGAATTACAGAACCAACAATGCATAAACTCAATGAAAAGCTCACAACTCACTCATTTCTCACTCAAATTACATGAAAACTGATGCAAAATACTCTTAAAATGATGGCGCCTAGTTTAGTAATGAAAAAGGGCAGCTAAAAGTGGCTATTAATTAATGGTACGGATCCCAAAGCACTCCAGAAAGTAAAGAAATGACGAATTTGCTTTATAAAATCAGAAACTTCATTAAAAATCCCACAAATTTGCAAGTAAGGTCGCCCCAAGTAGAGAAGATGATATGACCAACACCTAGAACAATATCTTTTTTTATTTTTGAAATATGAATGAAACTTCGAATCAGCTATGATATTCAGCAACTTCGGAATATGACAGAAAATGCAAGTACTTAGCTACAAAGTGCAAGATCATCAGAACAATGCAAAACCTCACTACAAATGCACTCAAAACAAGCAAACCTCTCTACTAGGTGCTATCTCTCAAGCACGAAGTCGAGCCCAAGCTAGGAGGCATTCATTCCTCGAAGCAATCCAGCAACCATTTCGGCAGCATAACAATACTCAAGATATCAGATACCCAAATGAAGACCAAGCTCTCCTTTTATAACTTGTGATGACTCTCCAGAAGCTTCTAGAAACCCTAACTTTCAAATTTGAACTATCTTCTTTTCCCTCCAATTTGGGCGCCCCCTTTCTCAAGGTTTAATTTAACTTTATTTTAAAATCTTTTCCTTCATAAAAAGGCGTCCTTTTCTCCAAGTAATATTTTTTGACTTTAGAAATATAAAATATTTCCTTCATGAGACAATACCCCTCAAGGTCCCCTTCTTTAAAACAACTTAAAGTCATAATACTAGGACAAGGGGTTATTTTATAAAATAAAACATTATTGTCTTTAAAATACTTATTCCTCCAAAATGAACCCCTTACGCCAAAATTCAGAATTACCCAATGAACTGCCAGAAGAGGAAAGTTGATTGAGCTGGTGCTGACTGGACCACTGCCAAAAATAGAATTTACTAAAAATAGTAAATTCGAAAGTTGCTTGGAATGCAATGCATGAGCCACCATTGCGAAGCTCTTCGAAAACCCAGAAGGAATCTAGAATCCGAACACCCAAACTCCAACAAAAACCCTGAATCTTCAAGAGAACTCACCAAGCGATTAAAACCCTAATTCTACCTCGACTAGCCGACAACACCTCGAGGATAGGCCATCAATCAACGAAGTGCTGCTAAAAATGGGGACATTACATATCCTCAAAATCATCATAAAAATTAGGACACATATCTAAACTCAATTTAGTACCAACCGGAAATGGAATACTAATTGGCTTATAGTCATGCATATTAAACCTTTGCAAAATGGTATCAACATACTTACTTTGACTTAACCAAAGCTTTTTGTCACAGTGATCTTTGCTGATCTCCATCCCAAGAATATATTTAGCAGCCCCCAAGTCCTTTGTATAAAATGTGCCAGAAAGTTGTGTCTTGAATTCCCTAATTGTCACCTTGCTGTTACCAATAAAGAACATATTATTAACTTACAAGACAATATTTAGAATCTTATCATCAATAACCTTAATATAAACAGAATGATCCTCCTAGCTCCTAAGATAACCCAACTTCAATGCAAAAGCATTAAACTTCTGGTACCACATCTTGGGTGACTGTTTCAAACCATACAAAGATCTCTTCAACTTGCAAACCAATTGTTCTTTTCCTTTCACAACAAAATTGTCAAGTTGTCACATAAAAATTTCCTCCTTAAGATCCCCATGTAATAAAGCAATTTTAACATCCATTTGCTCTATCTCAAAAGCACAAGCGACAACAATAGACAATAGGAATTTAATAAAAGTCAATTTAGCAACATGAGAGAATATCTCACCAAAATCAACTCCTCTTTGGAGTAGCCCTTAGCCACCAATCTGGCCTTGTACTGCTCTAACCGACTATCTGCACCAAATTTCTTTTTAAATACCCACTTGCAACCAATGGGCTTCCTTCCTTTGGGAAAACTAACAAGATCCCAGGTGTCAAAACTATCCAAACCCATCATCTCCTCCTGCATGGCTTGCAACCAAGACTCACTTTCCTCTAAAGAGAGGGCCTCCCTGAAAGATCTAGGTTCATCGTTAGTACTCAACAAAGCAAATATACAACAAAAATCAGGGGAGCTATAATTGTCAACTTCCGTTGCCTTGTGGACCTCTTCAAGGTAGGAGTAATGGGCTCTACCTATTCTTCTTCTTCTTCTTCTGTGTGCTCATCTTGCACATCCTTTGAACTCTTTGAATCCTCGTCTTCTTCTTTTGCATTCTTAGATCCATTTGATTGTTCTTCCACATGTTCATCTTCCTACTTCTGAATCTTTGTCTCAAAGTGCATTGTCTTTGTCTTATCTTTCTCCTTTGGTGGTTCTTCTCTTGACTAAGCTCTAAACTCTTTGAAAATAGCATCTATAGAAAAAATTATTTTATGGGTTAGAGGATTCCAAAGCTTATAACCTTTTACATTCTCATGGTAGCCAACCGTGTCATAGTATTCGACGAATTTCATCCATGAAATTCAAATTTTGCCGAATTTCAAATATTAATAAAAAATTCGTTTAAATTCGTCATTTTATTCGTACGATACATGCATAAGTTTTTTTTATTAAAATATATTGTTTACAAAATTTTCTAAGGGTTTCTAAATAGATTTTTTAAGGGTCTCATTTCCATTTCTCTATAAAAAGTCTGCTCGCATCACTTTGAACACAGACAATGAGTTTCTGGGTTTGATCGCCAAACTGTTTAGTCAAGAGCAATCGTTGAATAGTTTGGAAGTCAAACAATTTGGTCAAGGGCACTCGCGATTGTATTATTTTCCTGAACACATTTCCGCCACATTTTCTCGCGTCGTCGAATTTCCTCCATTTGAATCACCTCCATTTTGTTGCCGTTGTATCCATCGCCCTTCAAAAAAAAATTAGGGTCTAGAGACTTAGATGATTCATTAAGGACCTTATTTATTATTATATGTATATCTTGTGATATATATGACCAACATAAATAAATCGATCATTATGATTTTAAGATATCGATAAAAACCCTACATTATATTATCAATATAATATGGCGTAACGTGTTATAGTTGTAATTAAATAAATACAAATTTGTTATAGTGTTAACACTATGTTTTTATTGTAAAATAAATTTATTAATTGAATGGGAAAATAAAAATTAAAAATAAGACGAGTGTGTACATATATATTACTTATATTTAAAAAAAATTGCTTATATTTTTAAAAAATTAAAAAATTGAGTAAGGCAAATTTAATCCAAATTTTTTACTTTTTGAATTTTTTCCTTGCCGAACTTCATCCGAATTTCAATGTTGCCAAATTCGAATTCAAATTCAAACCTTGTGACTTATGTAACCAACGAAGATGCATTTCTATGTTTTTGGATCTAGTTTAGATCTCTTCTCTTGAGGCACATGAACAAAAGCCTTACAACCAAAGATCCTTAAGTGTGAAACAAAATATAGAAAAACAGTAAGGAAAGACTTTCACCCACTTGAAGATGTGAAGCTGGATGCCAAAGGGCCACACACAGCAAGGTAATGGTCATGCAACAAAAGAGTTGCCACATAGCTGAATTTCCATAGCAGTTTCAACTTGAGGCTATCTTTGGCCTTCTATTGTGTCAAATTAATACTTGTGGATATTTATTCATATAATTTTACCTGAACTTGAACTGATAACTCAGCTATTTATCCTTCTAAGCATCTGTAACAGGGAAAGCAGAGCATACAAGAAATAATAAACATGACTTACACCATCTTTGACCATGTAATTTGTTAATTCCATGTAAGAGATGATACTTTCAATGTTTTGTTCATTGAAACCAAATCAATGGTCATAGTAGATGAAACCTACATCAGATCTTTCAATCCTTCTATGTTATTTTCAACTCATGACCAAAGCATAATCACAAATGCTTTTATAATGTTCAACTATTTTTTCCTTTTCACCTACAATAAACCATGCCAATGAACGGACAGGTTTTCTTTTCTTAAATTCACCAAATAAAACTGAATATATTCAGCTAACTGCATTCTGTGTCATCATCAATCAAAAAATTTACTTGTATCCTCAGCAAAGTTTAGAAAAAGTACACAGTTTTCATGATATATATGTGTGTGTGCATATATGCTTTTACATTTCACACTGCTTCATCTCCATTCTTCATTTTCTTTTTCATTGCCAAGAATGGGGCTCCAACATCTATGTCATAATCTGAATGGTTAAATGAGGAAACCTTGAAATAATCCTTCTATATTCTAATCAAATTCCCCTCATTACCCTTTTAACTTTGACTTTCTTGGCATGTTAGTGACAATGAACATAGTACTTTGGGATCTATCCCCTCTGGCAGGCCTATCGTGGGTCATTCTTTAACATTTCCTCCCTCCATTTCATTTCCTATAGTAGTATATTTCCTAGGGACTTCATTAATATGGACATGGCTTTGTGATGGGACAATATTCATTTGCTGTATAGCTGCATCCCTAACAATGATCACAGCTACATATATGAACAGTCACAGGAAAAACATACTGCAATGCTGGTTTCCTCACATTAAAATACAGAGCCATACATTGCCAAAAGATGTGTCATCATTTTAATTTGTCCCTTTTCAGACAACAGAAAATAGAACGTGTAAGGTAAAAATTTTCTTTGAATTATAACTTGAAGTTCCCTTATAAGTAAAACTAAAAACACTAGAACTATGAGCAACAGAATGTCAGAAACAAAATGTCTTTTTGGTTTTCCAGTTTGGGCACAAGGCTTATAAATACTTGTACCAAGTTGAGAGATTTTTATGTCTTTTATTGTGAAAGCAAATACCTACAATAACTAACAAATGCTTTCTCTCTTTGGCTGAGCATAGAGACTAAAAAATGTGAGTATAATACAAAGCTTGGATATGATTAGACACAAGATTCAGTGAATTGAATAAAGGGAATCACATACAAAGCTACAATGACCACTTCCATTAATTATGCAATATAAAGCTGCAGTATTTAATAGAAGCTATTTAATTGAACAAATCAACAAATGCAAGATTACACAAAGCAACTTGAACAATAATTCCAACAGCAAGTATGCATAAAATTACTATTAGGTAAGATTCTAATTGCATAAAGCATATATTTATATGTGTTTACAAGGGTTTGAATGCTCTAGCAATGCAATTTATTCAAGATAAATACAAAATAAATAACTAAGTTTCTATGCTGAATATAGAATGGTTGCATACAAAGCTAGCTCAAAATATAATATTGTCTGAAATAGATCACTTAAAATAAAGAAATCTTCAAATAGAATTTTGCTAAAAATATAGTCTCAAAATAGATCTTCTAGAAGGTCATCTGAAAAGAACCTGTTGGCGTTTAAATTCGCACCTCTGGAATGCGGATTTGAAAACGGACAGCTATGCACAGATAAACTGCTCTTCAAATTAGGAGGGGAAGCTCCCTCTTGCTGATGGTGTTTGAAAGAAAGTAAACTAGAACTAAGTTGCCTATCTTTTTGATTAGCTTAGAGCACAAGGTTTATTAAACACAAACGCCGCAGCTGAGATTTTCTGATATAAGAAGTTCAACTATGACTAACTTAAACTAAAGACGTTCCTAACCTCTCAAGTAATAGCAGAGCAAGAGAAGCTAGAAATTAACAAGGTAGATCTTCTGACAAAATACTTCAATAAACTCTATTCCAACAAACATCACACTTCAATGTAAGCTGAAATCTAGATCATAAAAGTAGAACATAAATAATGGAAATCTACTCAAATTTCTAGAACAAGCTCACTTCTAACATGCTTGGAACAAGAAATTGCAGCTAAAGAGGTTTGCAATCTTGCTCTTCACACAATAGAAACAACAATCACACTAACTCCTTGTTGGCTAAAGAGGCTCAACAATTTGCTTATCACAACACAATTGAACAATACTTGAGTAACAAATAGAAGGCACAATAGGCTCAACCTTTTGTTCTCACTAGCACAGTTAAGAAAAACTAATGAGCAAAGGCTCCTATTTATAAACAAGCGGAGGAGTAGGGAACCCTAAAATCTCCTTGCTTTCACAATCTAGGGCTTGCTCAGCAAGCAAGCTTTATTACTAAATCTAGAAAGAAGATAACAACTAACACCCTAAGAAAGCAGAAAAAGCAGTAAACGCCAACTATTACATTTTATCTTCTTTCTATCCTCAAAGAATGGATAAGAATTATTCCAAGAATAGAAAGGAAGCGGGAAAGAAAGCTTCTAGAAGAAAGCTGCTTTAAAGCTCAATCACATCCGCTAGGAAGTTTGAAATTGTGTCTTGGTTCGGTGCATCTATGCCATCAATAGCAAAACACCGCTTTTCAAGAATATCTTCAGCATCTGCAATAGACCTAAGGAAATCTTCAACCTCATTGGCCGCTTTCTCGAACTTTGCTGACATCATCGAAGTGTGACTTGGCAGAGTCTTATGTTTTTCTTTCATCCACTTCAGTGCAATCTTTTTGTTGTATTTATCTTTGTGCATCTCCCATATCCTTTCACATTCACCCTTTGAGATAGTGACGCTTTCGGGCCAAGGAGGAATGGAAAAACACTTCTCGATCACATTAGGCTTCAGACTGCAAATCAATCTGCCGTCAGCTGACTAAATCTTCCTGGTAGCCAGGTTGTAATGCTTAATGCAAGTGATTACGAACTCAAGACTCTGAATTGATATAGGAATTGACGCTGTTGCGAGGAGTTCAGAGTGTCCCAGGTTCCTGATAGTGGTGTTGCCTGCTCTCTCCAAGGCGTGTAGATCGAACACTGGCTTAACATGATGCAAGTCTGTCTCAACTGTTTTGATGTAGTCGTGATAAAGAGCTGATTTAAACTTGAAATCATTGGGAGTGTACTCCATTTCAGAAAACTTGAAGAATGACTGTAAACTCGCCCTAGTTTTGACAGTCCTGAGCAATTTCTATTTTTAGAATGCTGATTTTCTTGCTCCAATGGATGAATTTTTTGAAAATTATTTTGAGATATGGGTTTGACTTTTTCCTAAAAAAGCAGCAAACCCTGATTTCTTCAAATTTTCACGAAAAAAATTGGCACCTGGGTTTTGTTCAGAATATGATTAGAAATGGACCTAGATGATTGGATTTGTAAAATTCTGATGGCTGATCGAAAAAGCAGCCAACCCTAGAATTTGAAACTTTCTTGAAAAAAGCTGTGATATGGGTTTTCTTCAGAAGACTATTTGAAGAGGACCCAGATGATTGAAATTTGAATGCACTGAGGTTTTCTTTGACATGCAAAATAAAAGCACTTGGTGCAACTTTGATGAAGTTCTTGAAAATTTCTTTAGAAGAATGAAGTGAAAAGACCCAGATGATTGAAAATTGAAAACCTTGGCCTTCTCCTTGAAAAATTTGATCTTTTGGAAGAAAAAGCTTGAAAAAGCAAGGGTTTATGCTTGCTGATTTGAAAAATTTGATACAAAACCAGCAAATATGAATTCTTGAATGATAAAAATTCTTCAAACTTGCTGCACCAACTTTCTCCTCTGAATGCTACCTGCAAAAATAATGAAAATTACATGAAGGAATGATGTTAAATAGACTTAGGGTTTTGTTTTTTTTGCTTTGCTTTCTTTTGCTTTTATTTCAAAAACCCTAAATCCTCAGTTCAATGCATTTCGACGCCATCCTTCTTCTCTTGCAATTTTGAAATTTTTGAAAATCTATGAAAAATTTCTAAGGCATGTGAAATTGGGTGCCCTTCTTCACCAGGGGCGCTCACCTTCTTCAGTGTTAGCCAAATTTCTGGCATTTTCAACTTTTTGTCATTTTGAACCCCAACTTTGCCTCTGATTTCTCGTTCGCAGAATGATCCGACAGGCGAGCTGAAGGTTTCACGGCGGAGCCTGACTGATTCTGAGAAGGATGTTCTGGAGGTACCTCTGGCAAAAAACTTGATTTCAGTCTCTGAATTCATGGGAGCCTTTTCCTTCTAGGGGTGCCCATTTCACCTAGAGAGCCATTTTTCTGATCTTCAAATTTCTTTATTAGCTACTCTTCTATTGCATGATCTCACGACCGGAGCTCTTAGGTGTCGATCAATTCTAAGCACTATGCTCATCGCTAAGCCGGGTGAAATATTGAGAGGGGTCTTCTCGAAGATTTTGTCAAAGTGGATTTTGGGTTCTCGAAGTTTGGGCTCTTCTTCAATTGGCTTTCCATTCTTACTGCATTCTAGTTTATTTTTGATTTTTCTATGTTTGCTTCCTCGGCTCTTTGAAATTTAGCTCTTGCCTGGACTCGCTCTGCTTCGTGACCTTATGCACTCCATGGACTCTCGATTGACGCGGTCGGTATCTCACAAGTCGGATCAATCCATGACTCCAGATCACGCTAGAGATTCTTCATTCCAGGACCATTCATTTGACTTCTAAAAACTTACGCCTTCTTCACTCTAGCTCCCAAAAGTCACTAGATTCTGGCTACTCTTTTATCCGCTTTTTCACTGAAATTTGAAATCTTCTATTCTGCACCGCCGCTCTCGACCGAATTTGCCGGTGATTGAACAAATGGATGACCCGGGCGAGACAGCACGCCGAAGTTTGTTGAGACCGAGAAGAACGAAGGATTCTTTGAAGCCTAAAAGTTGATTTACCGGGCTTCAAAAAAGTTGGGCCTTTCTTCAATCACCGGGTGCCCAAAATCTCAACACTTAGTCAATTTTTGATCTTTTTCAAAATTTTCACGTTGTCTGATAACTGCGCCGTTGGACTCACTGCGAAGCTGACAGAGAACTAAGCAACTTTGACTGGAGACACAAACCCTAATTTTGACATCTGATGCCCTAAAAAGATGGGCGCCCTTCACCAGGGGCGCCCAAACTTGCCAGTGTTAGAAAATTTTCGTCATTTTTCATCTTCTTTCTCGTTCTTCCTGACAGCTTCATAAATCCACCTTCTGTTGAATGCTCGAGTGTTGAATCTGACGCCTAGCAGCCAAATGACCTCCATTGATGACCTTTGGAGCTCCAGATATGCTTCTGGAAAAGCAAAATAGACCCAGTAGGGTAAAACTGACTATTTTGAGATTCTGACTGCGCCAGCCTGATACAGACGTAATTTGAGCCAATCAAATCAGTTTGGACCCTGTCGGACCAACTTTCTATTTTTAGAAAGTTTTGCCAGTATCCGTTTCCAAGAAAACCCAGAAAACGTTACTATTTTTAGGAAATTTCTAAAAATAGCAGTTTTCCTAAAATTTAGGGATGAAAAAATGAGATCTGGGTTTTGTAGATTTAGTTGCTTTTAGCGGACCCAGATTGTTAGATTTTAAAAATTGTGTTTTAGCCCCTCATGCAAGACGTGCACCCCCAAATTTTGACCTTTTTGACTAATTTGACAAGACTTCTACTCATTTCTTCAAAATGTCTAAGTGTAACAAAAATTTTAATTTTGGGGTATAACAGAACCATTGTCTAAAAATAGCCACAACAACAAATGGCAGTTGCTAGAAACATTTTTGGCTCAATAATTTTGGCTCTAAACATGATTCTTGTACTAGGCACTATTACAGATGCGGAGCAGATGTATGTGCAATAATCGAATTATCAGATTCAAATGTATTCACATGAAAGAGAAGCTAAATACAATACAAAAGATAAAGATCCAATAGTCACGGAGATGTGATTATAGAGTTAATAGAAAGAAACAAAAGCGTTAAAATAGGAACTACATCTAGTTCTAATACCCTCCCTTAATGCTTAATCTGTCAACTACACCAAGATGCCCCCTAAATCTAACAAACTTATTTGGGCTCAAAGACTTGGTGAGAATACCATCAGTCTAATCCTCGAACATACTGCAATGCTATTGTTAATGTTATAGCAGCTTCGGTAGTTCCTTCCAGCTCACCTCCTTCGTGGAAACATAAGTTGAATGATAGCCGTTGGCTATTCAACTTATACTTATTGTTTTACATTATTCATTATAGCCGACATGTGAGAATATGAATTCGTCTTGGTCACTTATTAAAAGGACATTTATTAAGGCCGACATTCTTCATGAATATACTTCTGGCCGACATCCTTTGTGTTTTGTAAATAACATTTATCTTGGGCCGACATTATGAGATGAGGAGGTGCGACCTCCCCAACCTGTATATTTACTCCTTGTTTCGTCTATTGTAAACAGCCAGGAGAGTTCGGTCATTCACTTCAATTCAATTTGATCAAGTGCAAGAGCGAATCTGTCAAGTGCAATATAAGTATCAAGTGCCAATGCGAACACAAGTTGCAGGGCGGAATATGCAGCGCTATTAATGTATTCAGTGTGAACATCTTACAGTGATATATATACAGTGTGAATATCTTACAATTATCTGCTATCGCATCTAGTGTCGATGCTGAATTTTGGCCTTGTGAGTGGCCTCATTGTAAAGCAAATTGTTGCCATGATTTATATATAAAAGAGAGATCTTTGTTGCTGGGTTTTTTCTCCCTCAAGAGGAGGGTTTTCCCAGGGTATATGCTGTGTTATGTTGTCTGATTATGAATTATTTTCTGTGCAATTAATCTGATCATGAAAATCAACATGGTATCAGAGCGGGTTGATGCAAGATCTGATCAGATATGGCAGAAATCTATATCAAAAGAAACAAAGCAATGAGGTATCGATATTTGAAGAAGAAATTTAAGTATCATGAACTCTTGAAAAGTTAAAGGACTCAAGTCGGTTCTTCCTGCTCATGGCGAATAGCATAAAAGTGTTCAATACTTGGCAAGTCTACATCAAATCAATGCGTCGGTGATCTCAATCTGTAGATTGATATTTGTGGAGTTTAAGACAAGCCGCATAATCTGAAGATGAACCGATATAAGGCGAATATGAATAAGAGTCGGGATTTAGCCTTGACAAAGAAAAGCCACATGAACCTTGAACGAAATTGATACTGGCGCTTCCTTATCAGATCTATTAATATCGATTTGTCTGGTAGAAGGCTATAGAGAGCGCTGTATATAGAATTAACAATGAATAAAGCTAATGTAGGAGCCGTTAGGCCTGGAGGTTGCCATTGTCGTGTACAATCTGGAGGAAGCTGACTTAATATTCTCAATTTTGAATATGCCTTGGTTTAAGCCGTCAAAGCATCAGAGTTTTTTTTTGGTAGCCGTCATTTGATAAATGAGAATCGTATTGAACTCATGGGAAGATTTCAGGAGATCAATAATCTTGATACGATGGAGTAAGGAAATATCGGGTTAAGAGAATATCGAGCCTCGATGGATCCTCCGACATTGGTGATTGTCGCACCTCCCCTAAGTGAGAGATCGAAGATCGTAGATATGGTCACATTCCGATAATGTGAGATTGCCGAATGAGTGACGCCAGGGTAGCAACGGGTGTTGTTCGGATTCATGTGCTCCAGTCATTGGATCTGAGGCATCAATGCATATCGTCCATAGTCAGGCAAAGAGGACCTCCCTTCGATGCTTCCTCTGCCGAGAAGGAGACGGACTGTGATTCGCGCCCAGCCCGGTCATTCAAATCATTCTCATCGGGTTTGATCTCATCTAGAATAGCTCCTGTGAAATGCCGTTCGAATAAATATTTTGATTCGTATTTTTTTAAGAGCTCCTCCTTCCATTCTCATTGGTTAAGGATACTACTGTCGTGGAAGGCATGGGCAGTATTAAAATGAATTTAAATGGAATCTGTGGAGAAAGATCTGTTGTCTCTATGGGCTGTACTAAGTTGAGTCAGTATTCTGGAACAAATCAATTCAGATTTCAGGAAAGATAAGTGGCCTGAAAAGTGTCTAAGTTGAGCACTTAAGGAGATCTTTTTTTTATCGAGATAACTGGAAACAGAGTACATCATAAATTGTTCAAATTTAACCTTGGAAAGGGCCTATGTTCAAGCTGTGGAGGTTGCGGACTGATCTGAGCTGTGGAGGTTGCGGACTGATCTGAGCGCAAGAGCAGTGTTCCTTACTGTGTCAAGTATTTGCATCCATCAGAACATTTAAAAAGATAAGTATTCTTTTGTTTATGTTTTCAGTCTGCTAAGTTGAGTAGGTCTAACATTGTTTACTTGAATCATGAATGTTTGGTAAAGTTCGTGATAGTAATCACTGGCATGAGATCTTTGGCAGATGTCATCACTCATTGCATTTCGTAGTACAGATCTCTGAGTGTGACTCTGAGATGAAAAGTGAAATGCAATTTCATTGTGATGATCACATCGATATCTTTCTCCGTGTTCATGGACTGCGATGGGGCCTTGAGAAGGCTAGTCCTATATGGAACATGCTGGCTGCATGTAAGAAATCTATAGTTGTGCAGACTGTATTTTGTTGATGCTGAGTTTAGCACTCTCAAGAGGAGCAAAAGATGGAAGCAGGACATATCAGAATTCAATAAAGATAAGTTTCCTTATCCCTTCATTCTGATTCCTTGATGTATTTTTTCTTTTAGGTTGATTTACTTATTCATGTTCTAACATTGTGCATAAATCCTTATGTGTTCATGCTACCTTGTGTGATTATAATCTTGATATTTCCTTGGATAGTCATAAACTGTTAGTAATCTCTCTCTAAATGCTTTGTGAACAGCTAGAAGTAGGAAAGTGATGAGAGATTGCCTAGCGATGAAAAGGTTGAGGCATCCAAAGAAATGATCAAACACGAAGTCACAACTTGCAGCCATGGGACTGAGTTGGTGGCTAGAGGGAGTTCACTTCCGAAGTCTTCTTTGCAAGTTCTAAAGCAGGGGTCAAGAGGGAGTTTTGTAACTCACTGAGAAGATGTGAAGATTACTAAGCTAGGTGCTAAATCCTTAGAAGATCCCTTCAGCTGTTGAGATCAGAATTGCTCAAGTCTGTCATCTGGATCTGCAAACCTATTCAGAATAGTGAGATTTGGGATGAGGTCGAGGAGGACTATCCTGAACTCTCTACAGTACCAGAGGTGTGCGCCGGAAAAACATTTATCCAAGTCAAAGTGTTGCAGGCAAATCTTGGACGAAGAGGTCAGAAGATTGATGCAAGTGCTTGAAGATTCAGAGGGAGCCTACTGAGCCTGAAGAAGAAGGTAATCTTGCTGCAGCAAAGCATATCCTGAGATACTTGCGTGACACAGTTGGATATGGATTGAGATATTCTTCAGGTTGGGTCTGCTATGACTTTCTGGTGGAGCAGGAAGTAGTCTTCAGTGGGACTGAGTAGAACAAAGGCTGAGTTCATTGCAGCTTGCATGGCAACTCGGGAAGCAGTGTGGCTTCGTAAGCTCCTTGCAGGATTGTTTGGACAAGCAATGGAGCCCACCATTATTCATTGTGATAATCAGAGTTGTGTGAAGCCTTCTGTCAATCCTGTGTTTCATGACAGAACCAAGCATGTTGAGATCAAGTACCACTATATCAGAGATATGGTACTGCGAAAGGCTGTACAGTTGAGGTACATTAGCACTGATGAGCAGACGGCAGATATTCTCACCAAGCCTCTCGCCAGGGTAAAGTTCGTGTACTTCCGAGACAAGCTTG
The DNA here is from genome assembly GCA_007258455.2 of Sequoia sempervirens. Lineage (NCBI taxonomy): Eukaryota > Viridiplantae > Streptophyta > Pinopsida > Cupressales > Cupressaceae > Sequoia > Sequoia sempervirens. Next base: position 65,609,217 of record VDFB02168118.1, read on the forward strand.
ATATGGTGGAGAATCCAGCCTTGACTGAGTATGAGTCTCAGTATCAGTGAGCCTTGCTTAATGAGTTCTTCTCTGTGAGAAAAGTTGAGGTGAAATCCCTTGTTAATGCATTTTCTTCTGTGACGGAAGAATTTGAGGTGAAAGCCCTCGTTCCACCCTCTGAGCTGAGTCATGGTGGATGTCATGTGTGCGACTCCATGACATATCTTGTACTTGTGTTTCACCCTCTGAGAGAGTCATGGTGAAAGTCACTTGAGGTGACAACATCACGCAAGTGATGAACACTCGTACTTACTATTGCACTTTCTTCTGTGATGGAAGAACTTGAGGTGAAAGCCCTCGTTTCCACCCTCTGAGCTGAGTCATGGTGGATGTCATGTGTGTGACTCCATGACAGCATCACGTGAGAGAATCTGTGATGATTTCTTGTGTACTTGTGTTTCACCCTCTGGGAGAGCCATGGTGAAAGTCACGATGAGGTGACAACATCACGCAAGTGATGAACACTAGTACTTAACCATGTGATGGTTGATATCACATTGAGGTGATATTTCTCTCTTTATATCTGATTGCAGGAAATGATGGCAGATGGACTTCATTTGGAGATGATTTATATTATGCAGCTGGAAGTTCTCTCCCTAGCTGAGAGGGAGTGTTAATGTTATAGCAGCTTCGGTAGTTCCTTCCAGCTCACCTCCTTCGTGGAAACATAAGTTGAATGATAGCCGTTGGCTATTCAACTTATACTTATTGTTTTACATTATTCATTATAGCCGACATGTGAGAATATGAATTCGTCTTGGTCACTTATTAAAAGGACATTTATTAAGGCCGACATTCTTCATGAATATACTTCTGGCCGACATCCTTTGTGTTTTGTAAATAACATTTATCTTGGGCCGACATTATGAGATGAGGAGGTGCGACCTCCCCAACCTGTATATTTACTCCTTGTTTCGTCTATTGTAAACAGCCAGGAGAGTTCGGTCATTCACTTCAATTCAATTTGATCAAGTGCAAGAGCGAATCTGTCAAGTGCAATATAAGTATCAAGTGCCAATGCGAACACAAGTTGCAGGGCGGAATATGCAGCGCTATTAATGTATTCAGTGTGAACATCTTACAGTGATATATATACAGTGTGAATATCTTACAATTATCTGCTATCGCATCTAGTGTCGATGCTGAATTTTGGCCTTGTGAGTGGCCTCATTGTAAAGCAAATTGTTGCCATGATTTATATATAAAAGAGAGATCTTTGTTGCTGGGTTTTTCTCCCTCAAGAGGAGGGTTTTCCCAGGGTATATGCTGTGTTATGTTGTCTGATTATGAATTATTTTCTGTGCAATTAATCATCATGAAAATCAACACTATGGATCTATCTTTGACAAGTTGGCGAATGAAGTGACAATGAAGATCAACATGCTTTGTCCGTTCATGGAAGATTGGATTCTTGGTGAGTTTTAACACCCCTTGATTGTCGCAATATAAGGGGAAGGTCCTGCTTGAGACATTTGCATGTCCATGAGCATCTTTCGAAGCCAAACTACCTCACAAGTTGCTCTAACAAATCCTCGATATTCTGCTTTGATCGAGGAGAGAGCCACCGCCTACTGCTTCTTGCTGGTCCATGTAATTGCACCTGTACCCAAACTGAATACATACCCTGAAGTAGACTTCCTGTCATCAATAAAACTTGCCCAATCTGAGTTTGTATAACCAATCAGCTTTGGATCTTTGCACCTCCCATATAAAATGCCAAGGTCAGAAGTGCCTTTCACATATCTCAGTACATAGCATAATATAGTGAACTTTGCTCTTATGGCTAACCTTCATAACATTTCGGAGCCTCAGACATATACAGAGGCTAAAGGCACATCTGAGTGGGAACAGGCTATGACAGCTGAACATCATAGTCTCATGCAGAATCACACTTGGGAGCTTTCAAATCTTCTGCATGGGAAGAAACCCATAGGCTGCAAATGGGTTTATAAGGTTAAGTATAAGGCTGATGGAACCCTTGATAAATACAAGGTTAGGTTGGTAGCCAAAGGGTTTTCACAGCCAGAGGGCATTGACTATGTTGCTCCTACAGCCAAGATGAGTACCATTCGGCTTGTCCTCTCGATAGCAGCTCAGTTTGGATGGAAAGTCCATCAAATGGACGTGAAGAGTGCCTTCCTTAATGGTAATTTGTAGGAAGAATTTTACATGATCCAACCTCCTAGTTTCAAGGTTGCTGATCAAGAACACCAAGTATGCAAACTGGTGAAAGCACTCTACAGTCTTAAGTAGGCACCACGGGCTTGGTACATGATTGATTAGTACCTTATTGATCATGGCCTTCAACGAAGTCCTTTTGACTCTAATCTGTATGTCAATCGGATTGGTGATGATATCTTGTTCCTAGTTGTCTATGTTGATGACTTAATCATTATTGGTAGTTCAGATCATTTGATTGAGGAGATCAAACATAATCTCAGTCAATCATTTGACATGACAGATTTGGGACTATTTCATTATTGCCTTGGTATCAAGGTTTGTCAGTCTATTGGCAGTACTTATGTTGGGCAGAAACGGGAGCATAAGTAAAAATGGCTTCACCAGATTCTCTATGCACAAGAAACAAAAAGTGGATTCTCAATTCTTGCAGGTATGCACGATGAAAGACACTCAACAGGAACAAACGAAGATTGAAGCAAGAGAAGTACACATGCCAAGAATGATGAAATACAAGCACATGAGAAATTGAGATTTCGTCCAAAACGTGAGCACATAGGAACCACCACGACTGGAACACCACGTCCGCACATAGGAGCCACCTCTCAGACACTCACACGCACACGGGAAGACACGCACAGTGAATCCCTATGAAACAATCACGCATGATTTCAAAAGCAAAAAATCGTCCAAAAAATCACGAACAACGAATTTTTGTTGAGAAAGACGTTTCAGAACGCCTAGATCCATGTGGAGAAAAGACACGCGGGAGCACGGATGCCCAAAAAAGAAGAAAAAGTCTCACAGATGAGCGCATGGGAAAAAAGTAAATCTCGTCTCTTAAAAAATTGTGCCAGAAAGAGATCGCGCACATAGGAACAGAAGAAAATGTGACCATGATTGAGATAAATCATTTAGAAGAAAATCATGTCTTCAAAAAAAACAAAGACTAAATTGCACGATGGGCATAGGAAGCCGACGCACAAATGAATGATCTTCATGCAAATATAAAGCCGACGCACAAAAAATCAAGAAGAAATCCTAATCGCCCCATATGCATAAGAAATCACGAATGCGTAGAAAAAAAGTTATTCACATGATCGAAAAAACTTGCTTAGATACCATATTACAGATGCAGAGCAGATGTATGTGCAATAATCAAATTATTAGATTCAAATGTATTCACATGAAAGAGAAGCTAAACACAATACAAAAGATAAAGATCCAATAATCACAGAGACGTGATTATAGAGTTTTTTTTTTTAATTCAAGGGGTGAACGCTTTTGACCGGAGCTATGAATTGGATACAACCATTCAACAATACCACCCCAATGGGGTTTGAACCTTGGTGGCAAGAACAACAATGCCACCTATAAACCATCACACCATGCCAATATCGGTAGACGTGATTATAGAGTTAACAGAAAGAAACAAAAGCATTAAAATAGGAACTATGTCTAGTTCTAATAGGCATCTCACTTTGAATGTTTTGAAATCTGGAGTTATATTAATCTTAGAAAAAAATTCAATTGGGTTGGGCTAAAGACTTGTGGGGATGTTCCTTATAAATTACTTGAAAAACCCTTTTCATATCTCAAGAACCAAGAACATCTTTTCATCTAGCAACAATGGCATACCTGATTTTATGACATTTCCCCTCTTTTTTTACTTATTTTTCTTTAATTTTATATCAAAATTGGAACTTTGGGGGTCAAATGTCACTCTCCAACTTTTTTAGAACAAAGATGCACTTTTTGATGTATTATGCTATTTGCCATCACTCATGCACTTCTTTATAATTTGTCCAAAAATGATGCCATTAAGGACATTTTTGGACACTTTTGATATTTCAAAAGTGTTGAACAAAAATACTTTTGAAGGGTGTGCTTTTGTACATTTTGGCCACTTTTTATGCTTTGAAGTCTTTGGACAAAAATGCTTATGGGGTGTACTTTTGGACATTTTGGCCACTTTTTAGTATGACATGCTCCGAGGACTCGATCTCTTATTTCATGCCTTAAGACTATTTTGCACCTTTTTCATATCCAATGTCCATTCCTTGATCTTTTCTGGTGCATTAGAAATCTCCTCCTATCAGCTATTTAGAACACCAATATAGCTTGAAAGTATGACATTCGTGACCATGACAAGCAAGGATTTGACAATGATTCACAAAACAAGAAATGGCTATCCTTGGACTTGAAAAATGACTCCATTTTGTATGGGTACAACAAGATGTAATTAATGGATCAATATTGAAACCTTATATAGTTTACTAGATATTGAATGTGTAGATGTCTTATGATGACATTGATGATTCTTACAAGACAAGAGTAGTTACATGAGGATGTTTTTATTGTGATAATGATATCCATCCTCTTGAAAGTCTTCTATAGTTTACTAGATATTGAGTACATAGATGTCTTATGATGACATTGATGATTGTTACAAGACAAGAGTTAGTTACATGAGGATGTTTTTATTGTGATAATGATATCCATCTACTTGAAAGTATGCAACGTGATAATCAAGTTTGAAGGAAAAGTTCTATTACAGCAAAATGTCAAAGAAAGAAAGATAGTTAGCATATATCACATACATAAATATAAAAATAGAACATTGATTTGTAAGTGGATCAGGTTGTGGTGAACAATCAGGGTCAAGCTATACTTATAGGATCAGGCATAGTTATAAGACTTGGAATCGACTTCTACTCGATGGGCTGATTTTTAACTTAGGCTTGGAACCAAACTCTAAGCTCTAGTCTCAACAAAGACTCAACAAAGACTTGGTGAATCGGAAAACCATGAAATATAGATATCTTCTAAAGTTTTAAAGCTTTTACTATGCACCCTTCAATAAATCAACTTTAAAGAAACTATAACTTATCTATGTTACTGGGTTCTTCAAAAAAGGACCCTGTGCCCGCTCCTGGAGCGTTTGGGTATGGGAGCAGCTTGGGGAGTGCCTGGGAGTGCCCAGGCAGCCTCGGGTTCTCTGTGGTTCCTTCTTGGGCGTGCCCAGGGCACTCCTAGGCAGAAATTATTAATTTGAATCATTGAAATTAATATGCTTGTGCAAAAATTGTTAATTTCCTATGGTGCAATAGTCTGTAACAATTTCTAGAAGCAGCATCCGAGTTTCGAGGAGGGTTGCAGCCTATCATTGACTGATTTGATGCATCTAAACACCTCTATACAACTTATTTGTCAGTTTGTTCAGGCCATACCTATATTGAGTTTGAGCCATATATCAATCAGGATCATCCTTTTTTGTTGCAGCAGTTTGTGATCTGTTTTAGCTTGGGTTTCAAATTAATTTCAAAGGTATTATTTCATTATCAGCTTCCTAGATGTTGCTTGTCAATTTAGTGGATTTATAAAATATTCATTTCAGTATAAACATTGACATTAATCCAATATTGTAATAACTAGATGCTTTACCGTCGGATCCTTATTATCATTGTAAGTTTGTAATTGTAATGATCTTTATTTGAATTGTGACTTTAGACATATATGATATATGACAGAATATTGAAATTTTGAACTATCAATTGGCATTTATCTTTATGACTACCCTTGATCAATGATTCAATGATGAATTGATGACTGATGATTGATGAAGTATACTATATCATACTATCAAATGTATTTACAATTCCATATACTTTTTATTTTTTTGCATATATATATATGTACAGCCATACTCAAACGTACTGTACCCAAGGGAAAAAAGCTGTACTGGTGTACCCGTATCTCGTACCTGTGCCCGGTCCCATACCGGAACCTGCAACTTAGTAACTTATCAATTATAAGCTACTCTGATCACATACATAGGTATACCTTGATCAAATGACTTAAAAAGCAGATTTGAGTAGAAGGAAACAATATTTTTAAATATGTAAATATTCTTAAGTGTTTTAGGTGTGCAGAAATCATGGATTATGATATCGATGGCATCGAAAACAAAAAATCACAACATGGAATCATGAACTATGGTAGAGAGGAGCTTGTATTACTTTTCCCTATTTCACTAGCTCTATGTGTGGTCTTGCATTCATATCTCAAACAAGTTTGCAATGCTGCTATAATCATAGGTTTACTTAAGATTGTGATTGACTTAGCAAACCAAAAATATAAATATAATTCAACTACTTGGGATTTAATTGGGAAACAGTTGATTGAACTAAAATAGTTGCTTTTTCAATCAGTGTGGTCCAAAATGATTTTTATTTTTGTGTTTTAAAATTAGAGTGGATGTTTGAGGGTGGTGTAATATAAGACCCCTGATTTTTTTTTTCCTGAGTTTTTCTGATTTGCTGATTGTGTTTGTTTGATAGATGTTTTGCATTGAGTTTCATGTGCCATTCATGTTTTGAGCTTGCATAAAGTAAATAATGCAAAGTACGGAAAATAGAAGGAGAATACACTAGCAAATGAACCTTTCAAATCTTTCTATAATCTGATTTTAATAACAGAAAATTGCAGTCCATTTGAGATTCAATTTTCAGATCTAGAAAATAAACAATCAGACCTGGAAAATGAGCACCAAACAGCAGATTATGATCTTCTACTTTGTCACGTTCAACACCAATGAGTTAGGCCTTCAAACCCCGTACAATGCAACGCCAAACACCCCTTAACAGCTCCCAGCAATGGTAGATAATATTCATCAACAAGGTCGACCAGACTAGTCGAAAGCACCCAGATAAGGCGCTAGCAGCAGTAGGGCGATTTGGTCCAAGAAATCATTGCTTGTTCAGAAAATTCCACAAAATATATGCTTGGTGGCACCTAGGACAGGAGCATCAAAAGGAACAATACCCACGATGAGATCTTAAGTCATTTGAGAGATGTGAGTAAAACACCATGATCAGACCCAGTCACCAAAATGCCCAGAAATCACAGAAACCACCTCCAAACAATCCGAAAATCACAGCAAAATGAAACTATGCTATCACAAACCAAAACCCATTTGATCACACATGAAAAATACTCAAAAATCTTCATCCTGCTTGACTGAAACTGTCATGTCCCTGAAATTGTAATTCTGAAATATAGAAACCATGAAATACAAATAAATAGAAAATACATATAAATATGACAATTCCATTTTGATCACCCAAAATAATATTATAATTATGAGCATAAATGACTACCATAAATATTATACTATCAATACAATAAATAATAAATATAAAATAACCCTAGCCCAATTCACAGACTAAATATCAAATATAAATATTAAATATGAAGAAAATAATAATTGACATATGAAGTAATAAAGAACAAACACACAAATGAATGTAATCTAAAACATCATTATGATTATACTATGTGTCATTATCAATAAACTAAAAGCTAAAAGCATCGGTGGACCAGCATAGCATTAAGAATAACAAATGTCAAAATAACAAATAAAGCAAAAGCCAGAAGTCAGGGATTAGACAGTCAATAAAAGTAAACTCTATTAAAACCATTTAAAGGTGGCGATCAGCATTTTTAAGGGCACATCTATTTGTGGAAGAACGTATCTCTTCATAGAGATACAAGGATGTAAATAAGCTTATGAAAAAGGAGAAATCGGGAGATTCAATTTAGAAACCATATAGGGAAGAAGGCATTGAATAAGAGGAAATAGAATAAGCCACAACAGCAGATATAAGAAAAAGGTAATATCATCGGAACATAAACCCATCAATCATTGACCAAGGAAGAACCAAATAAAATGGAGGAGAGACAATTCACCATCGTGGCTGGAGAAAGAATTTGTCTCTGTGAAGCATGAAGTCTGTGGCAGCATTATAAATTACTTATTTATAGGTGTGGTAATTACTTATATATAAGGTGTGGTAATTACTTATATGCAGAAATAGATTAGTTTAAATGAGTAAAGATATAGATATATATTTCTAAGTAGAAAGAATGGGTTGGCTGAGAAGATAAAAGGGAATGTGATACTATATATGTAATCAGATATATGTAAGTAATATATGATAATATATATGATCAATGAAATGCAAGTGATATATATGATAAATAATAAAGTAATGAAGAGTAAGGTTATCTTGATATATATTGATATATAAAATATATATGATGATATATTGATATATGAGATATTCTATAAGATTGGTATAGCGTTATCTCATATTCGTATATACTTCCCACAAAGAATTTAAATATTCATATTCCGTATAAGGAACAGATTATTACATATATACCATAGTTACAAGACTCGCCCAAACTCGGCGAGTACTCGCGAGTCCCGAGGCGAGTGACCCTAAACGAGTCCCAGAGACTCGGCTGCTGAGTACTCGCCAAGACTCGCCGAACTCAGCAGACTCGCCGAGTTTTGTGCCTCAGACTCGGCTGCTGAGTACTCGCCGAGACTCGCCGAACTCGGCAGACTCGCCTTGTTTTGTGCCTCAGACTCGGCCACTTTAATTAAATTTTTTTTAAAAATTGCAATCTTTAATTTACAAATTTTTTAATTAAATGGTGTGCCTCGATTCTCCTGCGGGAGGGCTACCGACCACGTCGGGGCACCGCCTTAGACTCAGACGCCGCCTGATTCTCACTGCCCTAGACCCCACACAAGGCACCGCCTCGGCCTCGCTCTGCATCTCTGCAGGGCCGCCTCCCTCTATTGAGGGGCACTACCCCACCTTTGTTGGGTGTTTCCCCCAAACCCTTATCAAACTATAGGTCTAAGCATGTTATAGGCCAATGATGAATCATGATCATTAAACCTACAAAATACATATCCCCTGTTGCAAAGCTTTGCATCTTTTGTAGTCAAAGCTATAATCAAGGATTATCTTGTTCCATACATTAGACAACAAAGCATGCAGTCTTGAAGGCTACAATAAAATTTTAATAATAAATTCCTCACTTGAATATACACACCAATCATTGAGATGCAAGCAAATATCATGGCTACATCATCATCTATGACCTATCTTAGACACTAGCACATGACTTGTCGTGATGTTGGGATGAGTAATGCAAGCTCTTTTGAGCCATAGACTTATATTTTTAGTTTTGATATTTGTTTTGATGCCATGGATTTCATATTCCATGAGTTTTGTATACATTTGACAATATTTATATATTTGAATATGTTATTTCCTTCAGCTAAAATTTGCGTTTATACTTATGTGATCGATGTATGTTTGTGTATGAGATTATAGTAATTTCTATTTGATGACGTTATTGTGTCTTCAAGGTTTATTTATTAAAGGGTGCGTGAAACAAGTGTTAAATCCTTAAAAATCTCTGAATTTCTTGGGTTTTTCTATTTGCCGAGTCTGCGCCGAGACTGGGCTCCGAGTTTGAGTCCGAGTCAAAAATTGGCTTGCTGAGTCCGAGGCGAGTTTGAGTCTTGCAACTATGATATATACATATATATAATGAATAATGATTAAAGTATATACATGAAATAAACACATATAAATAATTGGTGATGATTATAGTTTATATATTATGCAATAATGATGCTTACAACAATTATTGAGAGTTGTAAGTAATGATGAATCTTCATTCACTGTAATGACAATTGTTATAATAGAATTCCACCTGTGGGATATTGAAAGATGCTTAATATCTAACCTAGAGTACTTATGAAATGTATTATAAAAGAATCATTGATGAAGAACAAGAAAACATGCAAGAGTCTACAAAACCATCTTGAATCTATCAAATAAGGAGAAACAAGCAGAGGTAAGTATCCTCAACCGAATGATATAACATTGAGGTTTATAAAATTGAATTCCAATGACAGTGGGCTACAATGTAATGTCTAACTCATATCTCATCCAATATTAGTGAATGTTTATAATGCTCTAATCCGGGATAAATTATGAATTTGATCAAGTACAGTATGATAAGTTAATGCATGTTAAATATGTCAATTTACTAAGTCTACTATATAATGTAAGACAATATGTAGGTTAATGATTATTATTTGTCAAAGCCACAATAATGTTGCTTGCAGCAATTATTGTGTCTCATTGAGCTATTATGACATTACCTTGAAGAATAGACTTCGGACCAAATTCCCTTTCGCTAGCACTCAATAAGGATAGGGAGTGTGTGGAGGGAAAGGCGGGTAAATCGGTCCAATGTTGGACGGTCCCAAGAAGGGTAGTAAACCTTGAGGGAGTCCAATTCAAGATTGTGCATGTGCCCTTGGCATAGTAAATCTTCCATCCAACTAGGTTAGGAAGAGGAATGAGGCGAGGCTCTATTTCGCTTGGGAGTAATAAGTCATATCTGATCATGTTAGTTATGCACTAGTTGATATTAATGCATTTCATTTATCTTAGTCCATCAATCTTTAATTGATCTTTATCAAACAATCTTTAAAATCAAAAATTTAATTTGTGCATTTCATGTCTCTAGTAAGGGGACATTATAGAAATTGCGGCAATGAAGCTCAAAATGTTATCCTTGGATGGAACCACACCTCCACCAGCTAGGGTAGATATTACACTACCGAAACTAGCCCCTCAATGCCAAGGGTTTTCGTCTTCAACACTTGTTTCAAGACCTTTGGTGTAAAACCAGCAGCATCTCCTTATGCAACCATTTCAACATAATCAAAAGGGGCTTCAAAATGAGAATATAAAGTCTCAACAACACATTAGGGCGACAAGCATAGCCAAAACCCTAAACCCCTTCTAAATACAACACCCCCTTTGCATTCGCTTTTGTTTTATTTTTAATTTTCAACTCATACTTGACCTTGGGCGTCCCCCTCTTATTCAGCCTTCTAATACAATTCTGATGCTTTAAAACAACTTAAAGTCAATGCATTAGGCGCCAAGGTACAACATATGCCCCCTCCAACCCTCAACTAAAAAATATAAAGTAACTTTATTTAATTCATTTTTAGAGAGGAAATAGAGGTATTAAAATAATCCAACCTTAGCAACCCAGCTCCCCAATTGAAATAATGCTGTTGAAGGTAGCCTGACCTAGTCCAATTTTTCACAAATAGACTTACTATTTTTAGTAAGTACTAAAAATAGTAAAAACACCAAATACTTAAGCTGGAAAGATGATAGCTATGCCAGAGGGCTTACTATGAATAGTAAGCATTGGACAGGAATAGAAAGTCCTTTTGAACTCCAAAAACCCAACATAAAGAACTAGAATTGAGTTTTCTTAACAAAACCATTTAGCCTACAGGAACTCTGGAATAGGCTAAAGGTCATAAGCACTGCTCAAAGGCTAGGAGGGGACATTACAGGCAACAACCTCTAGTGTGGTCTAGGGGCAACAACCCTTTGTGGGGTTTTGGGATAGCACCCCTCATGAGTTTTGGGGCAGCAATCCTTATGGGATTCGTGGACAACATCTTGGGTGTGCTTGTTCTGATATAGAGTGTGGTCATTAGTGGAGCCCCTGCCATCAAGTCCAAATTTCTTTGAGACCACATAGACCTTCATGCCGCATGTCATTTTTCACTTTTAACCAAGTTAAAAGAGGTTAGAAGCCACACATATGTTAGTTTCAGTTTTTGTGTATTTGAGACAACATATTCCAGCCTACCTTTATCCACATTACCCCAGGTTATCTTGTGGATTATATAAATGCCATCATGTTATGAAAGTATGTTATAATATTTAGTCTATTTAGTAGTGTGTGTGGAATTCTCTTTCATGTTATGAAATTCAAATTTTGCTGGTTAATAGATAGTCGTGTGCCATTGAGGAAGCTGACTAGAAACATTTTAAAACTGTGTAAGCCATTAGAAGTAGAGGTTAGGGATTTAGTTTTTGAAAATTGCAATCAATAGACAGATGCACGCCTTTCAGAAGCATAAACGAGTGTTTTGAAAAAAATTGCATGACCTTTTATTGGCAGCCTAATCTGCATGATGGGGCTGACCAGGTTTGGTGGTTTGGCACACCCATGAGTCCTTGGTTACCAATTCTGCTGGCCTCGGCTTGGTTAAATTGGCTCAGGGCTTGCTGAGTCTTGGCCAGTTTCTAAGTCATTTGACACTGGCAAACATCTTATTTTAAGCAAAAGTTGCATGTTGAGCCATGAGATCTGATGCAACAATTATTAGACTGTTGTAGGTGTCCACAATACCATTTCAAGGAGTTGGGTTCTACAGTCCTTTAGGCAGAGATAGTACATCTTCTCTTACCTACAGAGGTATTGAGTCCATTAACACAACTACAACAGGAGCTGCAGGTCATTTACCCTTCAGGATAGTATGCATGTATGATTCTATACCCATCGAGCGATGTAACTTGTATGACTATGTATTAGTGGCATGAGGAGCATAACCCATTCGTTTTGGAGGTTTTGCACATTTGAGGGTTTCTCCAAAGTTACTTATGTTGCATGTTTTGTGTGTTGTGCAAGTTGATTATATATTTGAGATGTTCCTGATTAATCTTTTAATGCATATGCCATAGGCAACTATTATAGGTGGTTAAATGTACATAAAGGTAGTTTGAGAGCATTTCTTTTTTAGAATCTATAAGTGAACCTGAGTGCAGCATAGTGGCCCTGAGTTTATGGATCAAACCTTCTTTTGAATTATTTTTTTTGAAGAGGCCCAATTTCATTTTAGACGTTTCTCATTGTATTAAAAAACAAAATGAATAGAGAGGTCAGACTGATAGAAGATTGAGCATCCAACTTGTCTGACAATTCCACAGACTGATTTGAATGGGACCCTACTTCCTCAACTTATTTTCACAGACTGCTTATATGCTAATTGTCACAAAAAATGCTGTGCTGCAAGAAAAATAAAATTCAAACTAAGGAGGGTAGTGCCTAGAGATATGCTCTGTATGTTAAATCTTAAACTGTCAATCCGCAACTGTAGAACATAAACATAAGGATTTTTGTTGCAGTTTGTCACTGCATACAGACACAGCGGTCTCTACATACAGACACAGTGGTCTCTACAAAAGGGACAGTTCAGAAATCCATGAGAAGAAAAATCCTCAGTAGCAGAGGTGATGGTATAACATTCAAAAGTAATGAAAAAATGTTTAAATCATTTGTTTTTAAAGTCAGTTATATTATCTACTTCAAGAGCTACAGACTTTTCAATGGTAATCCTGAAGTTCTGTTACAGAAGGCACAAAAGCATTGAATCAATGTGATAAGTACACTAGAAAGTTACTACAACAACCTACCAAAAATTAGAGAGTATAGTAGCAAGCAATAATAATAATAGTTATTTTAGAGTGTCTTAATGTGTAGAGCATGACTTAATTAACCCTTTACTTATGATTTCTCTGATACCTATAGAAAATTTCATAAGAGTAAAGTGCAAAACTATGTAAGAACACAGAAGACTTCAATCCAATTGCTGGCATTATTTATGCATGGGGTGTTTATACTTCACAAGTTATTTTTATGGCATGATATATAGACACGCCCAACTATACATACAAGATTCCTATGACAGTTATCTGATGTGCCACAAGTTCACCTCCACATCTGCTAACACTTAGGGCATAAAACACAGTATGATACATTGTTCCAACACCAATCATTCCTAGATCATCCCAATCTAATATATGAATTACATAATATTGCAAAAAAAATTCTGAGAATGACACATAATATGTGTGAGTATATTCAAACCATTGTTATGTGTTTTTTGGGCCTGTGATTGGATTTAATGTTGGATGTGAGTATCTACTTCACATGCTTGATTAGTTGTGTGGGATTCTAATTTACTCAATTCAGAAATATCCCTGATGTAATGTAATCTGGAGTTATCTTTTAGAAGTATAGAGTTGTATTCATCCAATTTAGCTTTGTTTATTGCTCTTTCATTTCGCAGTCATTACAAACGGAATATTATATAAAAATGAGATTGAGATATTTCTTCAACAGAATATTTGTCTTTGGGTGTCTTTTGCAGCGTCCGATGTTGCTGGTGAGGTTGTCAAAGTGGGACCAGGGGTACAAGATTTTCAACCAGGCGACAAAGTTGTGAGCTTGCTTAATCATAGAGTAAGTTACTGTAATCATCTCTTTTGATGAAGTGTGATGCTTATGGATGTCTGTTAAGAGGCTTTTTTGGCTTTTTGCACGTGTACTTTTGTTTTCTTGTTTCAATGAAAGTTTTTGCAGGGCGAGCTGAGAATATACCTTAGAGAAAAATCACCTGAAAATGCTTTATGCTTGCACAAATTTTAAACTAGAATTCTCCTTATACATTAAATAATGTGGTCTATCCAGGAACTTCCCCTTTCCTCTCGACTTTGTGCACATTTCTCATCTTATTAATTGAAATGAAGATGTTTTTAATTTATTATCCCTCATCTCTAGTTATCATTCTATTTTTCCTAGATGCATTGCACATTATCTAGCAGGACATTTGAATTTCCGGTCCCGTTAAATACCTGTAACTTATTAGTCATTACACTACTGTGATTAGTGGTTTTCTATTTCTGAGCTGTTTTTCATATCTATTCTGTGGTTATGTTATATTGCATAAAAAAACTTTAATGAATTTTAGTAACTATTTATTTATCCTAGATTCAATGACCATAAAGGCTGCTAATATAAATCCAAACATTATTTAGTCAAGTTTCAAGACAAGGAATTTGAGAGGGATCTATATATTTGTCCAGACTTTGGATTGTTGATGTAACTCCAACTTACAGGGCCAGCATATAATAATATTTTGTCACCATTTTATAGGCGCATAACCTACAATGTGCTTTCACAATGCTTAAACTTGAGACATTTAGTGAGACCAAATATTAGAAAGTCTTCAAAGTTGTGCCCAATTAGTGACATGGTTGATTATCCATCTTTCTACAATTATATTTATTCATGTTGATCTTGTTGTTCACAGTGTAGGTTTCCACGACTAGACACATGTACATACAATACATATATATACATATATACATACATTTATTATATATTATATTCATGTACATACCATAAACATACATATATTATATACTATATCTATATACATAACATATATATTATATGTATATATACATGTATGAACATATACATAATTGTATATACCATTTGTACATATATATTTATATTATATAAATATATACATATAATTACATACATATATACATATATGTACATGTATGTACATATACATACATGTATATAATTACGCATATGTATGTATATACATGTATGGATACATATAATTTATGCCGAAGGTGTATCCTATTTGAACAGAGCTGACCTGAATCTGATGATCGACGGTTCATATAGTTTGAATATCATGCAAGACAATTGAATCGCTTACTGCCGTCAATCGCTTTCGTCGATTTCCTTTTGTCGTGAAAAAAAATATTCGCATCGTTCACAGCATGTTTCTAAAATCTCAGTCATCTGCATTTTTTCCTGATAGATTGATACATTGGATATTAAAAGATTCATAGTCACTTCATTGTTTGCCGTATCGTCGGACATGTGACAACTTTAAAAAGCATCACGGTTTCCAGTCCCCAATGTTTCATCTTATACGTCTATATACATATGTACGCCCATATCTATCCATGTCAGGCTCAGCAATATCCACAAAGGCACACACGGATGTTGTTTGTAATCATTTTTACGGTGACCTATTCTCAACCTACACTGTCTCCTGTTAAATATAAAATTTGTGTTAATTCAGGTGTATTATGATGGAGGAAAATGAATCAGATTTGTAAGTTGATTCAGTTTGGTAACTGACTTAAATTAATGTAGGAAATTTGTATTTGAGGATGGCTTTTGTTACTCAAAATACTTTGTCTTGAAGTATTGCTCTGGAAGAACAGATACATATGTTTTTTTGCACATTTTTATTACTATAGCCTATAAGTTGCCGGTTGGATACCCGGGTCCGGATCTGGAGTTAGGGTTGAGGTTGCGCCCGGATTGAGCGGGAGTTACTCTAGGGTTTACGGGTTAGATGCGAAGCTGTACTATATATATATATATTACATAAATTTTAAAATTTATAAACATAATGATAATGCCATAGACTCATAAGCATGCTCAAAATTATAATCATATGATCATAATGCCATAATGCCATAGAATATTGAAACAATGAAATACGCCATACGGTAATACCTCATATAATCTATAATCATATTCATAATTTGCAAAAAAGCAAATAGTAAATAGTAAATACTCAAGTCTTAAAATGTCATTACACATTGAAAATTCAAATTACAATCATTCTTCAAATTCATGATTCATCATCCTCATCATCCTCAATTGGTTCAATAACTTCAATTTCATTTGAAGCACCATCAATTGGATTGCCACTCCCACTAGGTGCATTAGTTGCCTCATTGTCATCCATAGAAGCCAAGGTAAGTTGTGCAATTGTAGCATCTAAATCAGCACACTTAGGGGTGAGATCCCAATTCTTTGACACACCCTCATTGTATTCAGGTTTCTTATGTGATAAGAGACGAAGGTTGGAGTGTACATAGACCAAATCCTCTGCTTTTTTTGCACCCAAACGATTGCGCTTGACCGAGTGGATGGAGTATGTACTCCAATTCCGCTCAGCTGAAGAGGAACTTGCAACCTGTTGATTATGCACACAACATTTAGTAATTACTATTAGTATTTAATTTTACTTGCCGATAATAATCATAATATATAGCATAATAGCATCGAATGAAAAACAAAAAAATAAATAAATAAAAAGATACATACTTGGGAGAGTATTTTAATTGCAAGAGGTTGCAAGTAAATGGAGCCTTGACCATGTAGATACCACCAATCATCAGCATCTTTCCTATATCTGTCTAGATGAGCAGAAACATCATGATTTTTTGCAGCTATGAATTGGCTAAACTCGCCCATGACAATGCTTTGGATTTCTTCATCTACAAATATCTTTCTAAATGCAGCCTTATAGCCAGCAGCAACCTCTAAATCCCTATATGGTGCCATCCTCCTCGGCAATGAAAGTATCTCTTTGCTATAATACTTTGGTGACAAAGCAAATGCTAAGAGATGTAAAGGGGTGGTCATCTTGTTCCAACGGTCAACAATAATAGTTTGCACAGTTTTGAAAATTGATTCCGTTGGGTCATGTTCCTTGGCATCTATTATTGCTCTTATTTTCTCCACCATAGAATCCATGCCATCATAAATTTCACCCAAACATGGGCGATTAGTATCAGTATACCTAATTTATTTGTGACCTTTTTCACACATCGCCCCATTCAAGATGGGGACCCCTAATTTTTGCTCCATTCTGGTCTTTTGGCTTTGGTTTTTGGTCTCTCTCTCCGTCTGTCTCTGTTCTATGGTCTACTTCCCGGGATTCCTCTGCCGTTGAGCTTAAAATGCAAAAATTCTGGCCAAGTCTGAAAATTAGGGTTTTGTCTTCCTGGTCAGTACAGGGGTCGAATAAAGTGAATAACTTGAAAATTGAGCTTAACATTGATGTTAGCATGTTTCCAGCAGGTTTCCAGCCAAGTTTCATCAAATTCCAAGGTACCTACTATTTTTAGTAGGTCTGCAATTCGGGGCAATTTGTCAGCTATTTTGAGATTCCAATCATCACACTGCATTCAGAGTATATCAGACTGCTTGCATGCCAAATTTGAGCAAGAACGGACAACTTACTATTTTTAGCAGTCCGGCTTCCAGGGCAGATTTCAGGGTCCAGATGCAGAGATTTTCTTTGCATGTCTGGATATTTCTTCTGGGTTTTTCAAAACCTTCGCGATGACATAACATGCAAGTCAAGGTGATCACTTTCAGGATTTAGCCTTCCGAGGCTATTTTTAGGGTTTGCATGTCAGGGTTTCTTTTGCATGTCGGATGATTCCTGATGGGTTTTTCGAGAGCTTCGCGATGGTGTGACATGCAAACGAGGATTCTCACTCAGTAAGGAACTTGCTATTTTTAGCAGGGGTGTCCCGGCAGCCGCCACCCAGCAGTTCAGAATCACGAGCTGATTGCAGTGCCACAGAAACAAAGGCAAACAGAGTTCATTTGGGATGCATGCAAAGCGAGTTAGGGTTTCCAGCTTCGGAGCCTAAAAATAGGCATCAAAAGTCAAAATCTCCAAAATCCGATGCCAAACCCGCTGCCCGATCGGCGTCGCCCGAATTCTCTGGCTGGTGAAATTCCGGTCAAAGCGAAGACACTTACTATTTATAGTAGGGTGAATTGGAAACATGCTAAAATAGTAAAATGGTTGCATGCGTCGATGCGGCGATAAGGTCACGCATTAGAGGTGAGGATAAGCCTCATTCAAAATTTCCAACTTCGATGAATTTGTGGAGGTACTAAAGCGAAACCACTATAAATAGCAAAACACTTCCCAAAATATGCTATTTTTAGTAAGTCAGCTCAGAATGGCAGTATTGACAGGATATCAAAGTCGCGAGGATCCAGTGTTAAAAATTTCATGGCAATCTGAGCTTCCAAAGTAAGAAAATCAAGAGGCTTACTATAAATAGCAGGGCATGAACGCTGGCAGAGAAACGGAGAAAAATGTCTAAGTCTGGAACTTCATCCTCCACCTGTAAAGAGAATCGCCTTCAAGAAGTATGTCAGGGCATAAAGAGGGTATAAGAATGAGATTCATCGGTACCTGCGAGGCTAAAATCTCATGACTCAAAGCTCTCATGTTGGAAAAATTTTCTAAGTATAAAACTCATCCTGCAGGGAGGCCCAAATGCGCCCAAGTTTCAAGGTCAAAGCAAAGTCAACATGTTTCATCCTGTGCATGGGTAGAAATGCGCCCTCACAAGCAGAAGGATTGAAAATATTCTAAGTATGAGAAATATCCTCCTCTATGTGCCATTTGCGCCCATGCAAGGAAAGGGGTCAAAGATTTAAAAGGAGGTCAAAAGGCGTTAGAGGCAGTCAGCAAGTCAAAAGGATTTCATCCTCCTACATGGGCAAAATGCGCCCAAATCTAAGCATGTGAGGACAAAGGTTGGAAGTTCATGAGTTACATGAAGGCGTTGGAAGTCTTATCCATCACATCATACAAAATGTGCCCAAGTTCCAAGAAGGTCAAGCTGGTCAGCAAGTTCATCCTGCTGCATAGGCAAAATGCGCCCAAAAAGGAGCATGTAAGGACAAAAACGTGGGAGATGTGAGGACACTTGTTGATGGCGCTTGAAAGTTTTCATCCACCACTACATGCCAAATGCGCCCATCCCTCTCACCCCCTCAAATGCGCCAAGAAGAGGAGAAAGTCAAAGAGGACGTTGAAATAAAGACTTCATCCTCCTGAGTATGGGAAATGCGCTTAAGCTGAAGTCAATAAAAGGTAAATAAAGAATGTGAAAGTAAAGTTAAAGGATAAAATTGTTGGGCGCGCCTAAAGTTGAGATGTGAAAGGTGTAAAAGGTAAGTAAATCAAGTAAAAGGGTGAGAGAATTTCCTAGGGCGTGTGAAGTAGTAAGGATAAATGTGGGGCGTGACTTTTTTTTAATTTTTTGTCTCAAGTGTGTGGCGCCAAGGGTGATAAGTGATGAAGTGTTAGAAAAGTTCTTAGGGCATAAGTGCGAAAATTTTCTAAGGCGTGGTTTTCCTCTTCAAGTATAAAGGTGGTGAGTGATGGAAAATGAAAATGCTAGGCGTGATTTTAAATTTTCTCCAAGTGTGCTATGCGCCTAGGGTGGTAAAATGAAATATAAGATGGGGTGATGAAGATTTTTCCTAGGACGTTGAAGCTTCAAGTGAAGATATTTTCCAAGTGTGAAATAAAAGAAGAGGAGAAGCAAATTGCCTAGGCGTTGAAATTGCCAGACAAAAATAAATCAAGTGTGGTGCGCCTTCAAGAAAAAATTTCTAAGTGAAAGTTGGTATTTTCACAGGCCAAATTGATCGAGTCGGATATAAAATTTTCTAAGGCAAAATTTTCGAAGTGATTCAAAAAAAATTTCTAAGGCACAAAATATTTTTCCCCTTAGGAAAATGCTCAAGTCTGGAGAGGTGATGGAATTTTTCCTAAAGCACGAGCAAATTTGCCAGTGGTGAAGTCAGTGAATGCCGACTCCACGATGCATTAAAATTTTCAAGTGAGGAAACCACCAAAGAAGAATTCTACCGAGAGGGATAGAAGAACAAGAACTAAAATTGTTGAAAATTATTTTTCCAAGGTTCAAAATTCAAAATAAAATGAACCCATTAAGTTTGGGTACCATGGTCCGGCCGTTACGGATGAAATTTTCTTAAGGTATTGAAGATTATAAACCCGAGTTAATTTTAAAAGGTCTTCCACGGCTGTCGAGGGGATTAGGATATGAAAGATTTTTTTAAGAAGTGAGCACGAGTTGATGGATTTCATAAAGGAATTTTTTGAGAAATTTTTAGAAGGCAAAATGAAGAAATGTGTTTTCAAGGTGAAATCCTCCAGACGATGAATTTGAAAGGATCTGCCTAGGTGAATTTGCTTCAGTCCTCTGTGAAGATAGTTTACTTAAGCCAGAAATGAATAAAATCAAGGTTGACGGAGCTCCAGCAGGAGAAATGAAGTTCTCAAGGATGAAGTTTGTCTAAGGCATGAACTTGAACACAAAGTTGGCGATGAGCGCTTGAAGGTTGGAGCGTGAAGATCAGGTAAGTAAGGTGACTTTATATTATGAGGTGTTCTAATGCTTTCTCCTTGCTTGTTTTGCAGGGGGAACGTCGAGGCCAAGCGTTGATGATTTAAGTGATCCCCGGTGATATCACAACCTTCGAAGTAAGATAAAGTTACAAGTTTCAATCTCGAAGGAGGAAAAGTTTGCAAGAAAATGGCTAAGTGTTGAAGAAACATTTTCAAGGCTCAAAGTGACGAAGACGAAGACCCTCTAGTGGAAGAAATCAAAGAACAACGCCAAGAAAGAAGATCGAGAACAGTGTGAACGCGTCTACAAATGGAATCTTCTAGAAGGATGATGGTGGACATTACGGCGCATTTATTACCCCACTCTCCTCTGTGGCGGTTTTTAGGGCAATATTATTTAGGGCTGAGGTGGCACGATTCTGGCCACTCTATTGATTGTAACCCTAGCCGTCTTTTGGGACTTGGCTAGCTATATAAAGGGGGAGTCCCCCTCATTTGTAACATATGAAGTTAGAATCAGAGTAGACATTGAGAGAGTATTAGTATTAGAGCTAGATAGTGTAGCATTGTAGAGCATTTTTGCATAATTTGGAGAAGGAAGAAAGTTTTCCCTTTGAAAACTTTTGAAGAGATTGTTGTGTAACACATTTTATGATAATAGATCTTTTCATTGATGATGGAATTCGTCTTGTCATGAAATGCTAGCAAGGTTTCTTCTTCCTTTCGTATCCAAGTAGATTAAATTCATGCAAGTAGCTTACTTCGGTGTGTGGTGTTTCATTGAGATAGCTTCGCTTTATTCCATACCACTAGCGGCTTGTTGATGATAAGTTCGCCTTGCGTGGTCGACTGGAGATTATTTTGTGTTTAACTTCGGTTGTGGTTTACATGCTTATATGCGTTGTTCTGATGGTGTATGTATGTTAAACTATAACTTGAATACCTTTCGCTATCCCCTTTGAAGATTGCACCGATTTTACTGAGGCTGTCCGACGGAGGCTAGGTGAAATCCGGTTGAAGTCTATCGAAATGAAGCTCCACATATCCTGCATTTAGAATAGAACATAAACTTCTTAGGCCCTACACCCTTTTAAATTCAGTTCATTTCCGGTTAGAATTAGGAAACTTGTGCTTACCTGCCAAATCATTTGAATCACACGAAAGCCCTTAGTCTACTGTTTGTTGTTAGCCGTCAAACAATTGTGTAAGTCCCCCTGACATACCAGCAATATCACATCGAGCCAAACCGAGCCTATTCGCACTCAAGGAACCTTGGAGTTGAAAGCATGATCTTACTCGCAATCTTAGCATGCTGAATACTTTGTTCAAGAGAGGATAGAGCGTCCGTTGGGAGACTTTATTCTGTGTTGGTGCGGTCTCAAAAACCACGTCAACAGGTCCCGCCCTTATTACCTTTGACATAGCTTCCTTGTAATAAGGAGAGCGAGCCACATAGAATGGAATGCCATTGGCAAAGAAGAATTTGCCAATAGCATCATCTGCTTCATCCTTTGCTTGTGCATTGAATAAATCTGCCAATGGTTGTGAACTTGAAGATGCCACTTTACGTTTCCCCTTAGGCTCTCCTACACATGAACTGAATGGATTTGGTGGCCTTTGACTCTGCAAAGTAGAAGTAGAAACTTCTGCAATCTAATCAGTCTTACTCCTATGTGCCAATGTAGTTGTCATAGGTGTTGCTTCCTCATCCGAACCCCATAATTTTAAAATTTCAGCTCTATACTTTGCATTGTTTTCCACCTTCTTACAAACATCTACACCTTTGCCTCGAATAAGAAGAAAGTGAGAATTAGTTCTAGTAATGCTCCCAAACCAGTCAAGATGACAAAGGTGGCACACCCACTTTCTAGTGCCCCCACGTGACCCAGGCTGTTTCGGCATCTTAGTTGCAAATTGTTTTAATGGTGATTTTGGATCAAAGGGGCCCTTGGCATATCTTTGGAGGATTCTTGAAGGGCATTTATCTTTGACTTTTCTACTCTCAATAGAACCTGCTTCAGCTTGAGTCTGAGTATTTGAGTCATGTTCACCCTCGTCTAGTTCTATTTGAAAATCTGAATCATCAGATTCATTTTCACTTCCACTTCCAATTTCTGCTTCAACCTCCTCACCCTCAACCTCATCGCCACTTCCATTGATTGAACTCATTATGATAATGTCAAATGAGGCTGCAAAAAAGATTTAAAAACAAAATCAGACCTCTATAATTTATTGCAAAAGATGAAATCATGAAAATAAAAAAACAATATGATGTTTCCAACTTTCCATTTCAAAGTTTTTAACTTTTAAATTTTAAATTGACAGTGTGCCTCAAAGAGATGTCATCTAATGGAATGCAATGATTGGAGGAATTTTGCTTGTGAGTGTGAAGTTGTGAACTTTTTGACAGTATCTGAGTATAGACTAGAGGAATTTTGTCAGATGTTTTAGTTGCAACTGCCCTGTAGACATGTATGCAAAATGCCAAAATGTGGAAGCATAGACGAGACATGTGAACTTTTTGAGTTTTTGACAATGTGCCTCAACTTCAAGGCTCAAAGAGATGTCATCTCAATTCAAATGGAATGCAATGATTGCAGGATATGCAGTTGATGTTGCGAACTTTTTGAGTTTTTACTTTTTGACAGTGTGCCTCAACTTCAAGGCTCAAAGAGATGTCATCTCAATTCAAATGGAATGCAATGATTGCAGGATATGCAGTTGCTGTTGCACACTGCAACAGCAACTGCATATCCTGCAATCATTGCATTCCATTTGAATTGAGATGACATCTCTTTGAGCCTTGAAGTTGAGGCACACTGTCAAAAAGTAAAAAAGTTCACATGTCTGATGTCTCGGCTATGCTTCCACATTTTGGCATTTTCATTTTGCATACATGTCTACACGGCAGTTGCAAACTTGCAACTACAACATCTGACAAAATTCCTCTATAGTCTCAATTCAAATGGAATGCAATGATTGCAGGATATGCAGTTGTTGTTGCAGTACATTTTGGCATTTTCATTTTGCATACATGTCTACACGGCAATTGCAAACTTGCAACTACAACATCTGACAAAATTCCTCTATAGTCTCAATTCAAATGGAATGCAATGATTGCAGGATATGTAGTTGTTGTTGCAGTGCAACAACAACTGCATATCCTGCAATCACAATCATTTCAAAACAAACAATACAATAATTTTATTTATTCACTTTTCCCGTATGCAATGTGAAGCACTGCAATGCTGTTGCCAGATTACGCCATTTTGGATCGAGGCGCCATAGATGGTCCGCTTTCATGGAATGGGATGGTTGTAATTTGCAACTCCGTGATATAGATACCGCCGATGGAATGCAACGGTCGCGCAATGTCGCAAAACCCCAGCATTGCATTCCATGAGCGGACATCTTCAGAGGCCATTAGATGTCTGCTCGCGAACGGCCGTAAAACCCCGCCGCTGACGCTGCATTCCCATGATGACATTCGGTGCTGATAGATAACCGCCATGGAAATGAATGGTCGCTACGTTTTCAAGTAAAACCCCGCAACCATTGCATTCCATGAGCGGACATCTCTGTGCCTCAGAAAAAACCGCGCAGCCCTGAAAACCAGTGTTTCCACATTTTGCATACATGAAGTCGCGAGCCAAAATGAAGGGTGGAGAAAAAACCAGCAAAATAAAACTTCAAAAAATGAAATACCTCAAATGCAGTCAAATGCACCAGTCGAAAAACCCTGCCACTGTAAAATTTGATCTCCAAATTCCAAACGCAAGTCTCTCAGTCGCACAAGTCAAAACAAAAAATTCATCAAATAAAGCATAAAACTTAGGTTATAAAATATAAACTGATGTTTTTAACTTTTTCAATTTTTTAACACAATAAATTCCGGCGTTTCCATGGCATTTCCTGTGCCAGAAAATCAGGGAAACGTCTCCCTTTAGGAGGAGACGGCGGGGGGTCGGCAGGGGTACTTGGAGACGGCGGAGGGACGTTTCCCAGGCGTCTCCCCGTCTCGGAAACGCGTTGTTTTTCGGGGGGGGACGCGTCCCCGTGGAACACTGGAATAAAGATTAAATAAATAAATAATGAGAGATTGCATTTGCAGCTATCAATTGCATTTTTGTCTCTAGATATTCGTACCAAGTATGACAAATGTTGGCATCATAAAGTCAGTAAAACAGTTCCATGTAATTGTGATGGTGGAGGTATTAAAAAAATGTAACTAATTAAAACTCAAGACTTGAGTTAGATTTAACTGGGATAATGAGTTGGATGATGGGATGTTTGCCACTTAGCTTGTAGGAAACCTTCCTTACTGCATGGATCTGGTTAAAAGGGACTTTACTTCCTATTTTGAAATTTTTAGGACATTTTACTCTTTTACTTCTGTTATGAGCTGCATGATTTTTTGAAAAAAATACTGATTTGAAATATCAAAGGTACCTTCCTCCTGTTTGTTACTGCTGGGCATCTGAGTTTTATGAATTATATATAACGTTTAGCAATCTTGCATTCTCTCAAATCTCCGTCACATTTCATTCTCAAATTCTATTTGCAATAATTATGGATTTTGGAAGCTTAACAGTGTATTGTTGCCTGTGATACTTGAGAGATTATAGTTTGTGTTAGTCCAGTTAGAATGTAAGTGTGAACTGAGGAGCTAAATCAAAGGTTTGAGAGAACTTGGGTGTTTCCTAGTGATGGATTGTGGAGAGCCACTCAAGGGATGTCATGAATAGAGCTGAAGAAACTTGGTAGAGGGTAGCGAATTCCAAGAGTTTTCCAGTGGGATTGTTAATCTTGTAGAGAATGAGAGAACTTATCCACTTGCCAAGATTTATATTTTAAATGATTTGTCTTATGAATGAGCTCGTAATCACGTCATTAATCCTGCATGAAATTTTCTTCAATGCTTATATTATGATCCTAGAATCTTAAACTGCAACTTCCATTTTTAAATTGATTACTGGTCTAGTTTGAAAATTATTCTATAAAAGGATGTTGTTAATCTGTGTACTGGGCTTAGCAAAACATGAGATTCTCTTGCAAGGAGCCTGCAAATGGGAACATTCTGCATTGAGGGTTGGTGTAGTCCCGGATTTGAGGCCTGACAACATATTTAATGAAAGAACATTGTTTGTCCCAAGCATTGTTATGACACTCACTAACGACTAAAAAAGTTCCTTGGCTTTAATTCCAAGTAGGCTAAAATGAGGCTTGCCAGCTCGATTTTCTTGACATACAGAGTTTTCTGATAGACTTGTCGATTTTCTGTAGACCTGCAAACCCTAATTTAAATTCTTGCCCCTGCATTAAAAACACAAAAAAACTTTTTAAAAAAAAAATTCCTAAAAGCAAACACAAACACCTAGGAAAGACAGCAGGCATTCACTCTCACTCACAGCAGCGAGTATCAAGCAGTGAGACTTCTTTGGACTTTGATGGGATTTGGTAGAAAGTAAAAACACCAGCATCAACAATTTGAAGGGGTTTCTAGCTTTTCCAAAGGGAACTTAATTTGTAGCAGCCACAATGATTTTTAAGAGGTATGTTACACTTACACTTACTATTTCTTTTCCTTTTTGATTCATCTAGCTCTGCTCTAATTCAAGAAAAGGTGCTTTCCCTCTTTTCTTAGCAGTTTTTGCATATTAATTTTGCTATAGTTTGAGTTTCTAATTTAATAATATGAAAGTGCAACAAAAATCAATTTTTTGATGCATAACTTGAAATTGAAATGAAATTATGATAAGTATCCTTGTTTGAATTAAGTGCTTCATTGAATTTTGTACACCAACTTTCCAAATAGAAATAGGAGGAAATGGAGTGCGGAGGAAGAATGCAGGGAGATCTATGACTTTGGCAAGGAAATGAAAATACATAAAGCACTTGAAATTTATAGGCAAGGAGAAACAGAGAGTTAAGGGCATGAGATGTTGAGTTGTTAATGTATACAATCAATTAAGGCAAAGGCACTCACTGAAGAATGAAGACTTGAATAACCTATACAACTTATTGAGTTTTCTATGCAGGTTCTGTCAGAAATCAGTACAAAGGATGCCTCCACAAATGCAAGAGTCTGTTCAATTGTGGCCATGTGTAGGAGCCATATAGACACAGAACATTGCACAACAGGGATATTGTAGTCTGCAAACAAAAAGATACCTGTAGAACAAAAACAAGAAATTTGAACAGAGATATATAATAAATGAAATTTGTAAATGAATAAGAGGAAAAACAACTTGAATCTTTGAGAGATATGATACAGACTATTGCTGAAAACATTACCACAAATTTTAAAATGTGTTGGACATTGGACAAAAACAAAAATACATTGGCAATGGCAATAGGGGCTCAAAATATCTGGCAAATTAACCTTGCAGCTCTCCTGCAATGGAAATTCCATCCCTGTCATGTAGTCCCCATTGAAGAGACGCAACCCTGGAATATACTGCAGGATATGCACAAAATGGTCTTGTTTCCCCGATTTTCTCCTAACCAGCCCACAACAAAACGGAACAAGCAGCAAACGCAGAAAGAGAGACAAATAGAAAGCCCAGTTGAAGATTGGGGTTGAAGAGGGGGCCTAAAGCCATCTATCCCTACGTGGATGTAGGCATGTATGCAAAATGGGGAAGGAGAGACAAGGCACGTAAATTGTTTTACAAATGCCATCTAAAAACGAAAAAAAAAAGGTAATGTCCATGTGCCCTTCCCAGAAGAAACAACAAAATATTAGGGAAACAAGCGTAATACTTTGCCCTTTCTCGATGTGGACAGTCTGTTTAAATTTTAAAATTATTGCTTTAAAATATAAACCCCAGGAAATTAGGCACCCGCCAATGTAGACAAAGATAAATAGTAATTTTTTTTCCAGCAAAATATATGGAAAATCGAAACTTTGGATTAGCATCATATTATATCTAGCGCTCGATTCCCAACACACAAATAAAATGGCTCTTTGCTCAATCGAAAACATTAGTCTCCTCCTATAAAGACATGGACTAACAAGATAAAAGTGTTAAAATGAGATAAAATATTACTAATACCCTTGATGAGAGAGATAAGTCCAAGAGGAATAAAATCTTTCGTCTTTGCATAGCAGTGTCCACGATTCAAATATAGGGCAGAAATTGGACAAATATAGTACCCAATTAAGAGGATACACACCATACCTTGCAAAAAACACTAGTCTAAGTGCATGGTAAATTTAACTAGCTAAGATTCGTGACATCTAAGCCGAAGGTTGCCCTAGAAGGGAATATTTCCAAGTCAAAAATAAAAATAAATAAACAGCTCTCTTTCACAGCCATAGTTAGTTCAATTTTCTCAAATGGTATATAGAAGATTTGCTTCTACATAGTTTTAACCAACCTTTACCACCCCTGCAACCATCAAGTTGTTCACCGACTTAATGATATTAATTCAAGGTGTAAAGGGAAGCTTATTATGTTCTGAGATGACAGAGTACTTCAAGGAATGTAGCAAAAATATTCAGCATGAAAAGATCTCTACACAACATGAATGAGATCATGTGCCAATAGGATAAACTTTTATAGCTTACCATTTGTCTTTAAAATAGGTTCAAAGGTATGACATTTGGCATTACGTCATGTTATAAAATTTGTGAGGAAATTGCATTGCAAAGCGATCAAGAAAAGGAAAAGTAGCATAGACAGAGGAAGTCAATGATGCTTGTTTGGGCAAGTTATTCAATATTTTGGATACAGTATTTGTTCTTCATCAAGCAAATCCTGGGAGAAGAAACTATGAGACCTCACATGCAACAATGGTAGCCGAGTTTGAGGATAATTTGAAGGCTTGGTGAGAGTTATAGCAATTAGAGGATGAATTTTGCATGCACTGTTCAAGGATAATAAGCAGTTGTTCATCAATTTGGACACAGGAGGAGAATAAAGAGCTGAAAAACATAGTGGGAGCCTTGCAGCTAAAGGTGGAAGAATTTCAAGGGGAATGGTAGAAACAGAGCATCATTTTTCCAGTGTGAAAGCATTTTGCAATGATGTAGCAATGGTGGTGAAAAACTTAAAGAGTGATGTGAGAAATAGAAATCTGGAAATATTCAGTAGTTTCACTTCTGCAGAGAGAGTAACTCAAGGAGATCAGAAAGATTTTGTTGAACCTGGTGTTATGCTTGCAGATTAGTCTTGTGTTGTTTGTATTTCTTTGCTAGATGTCTAGTTTGGATCTTTTTGTGTGGGATTATATGTAATAGCTTATACTGTTATATGTGTATAGTAGGAACAAACAAAGCATCTTGTAATAGCACTTTTACTAAAAGTAATTGAACCCCAATAGAACCCACAACTATCTGGAAAAAACAAGTAAGCATACTAATGGGACAAAAAATGGCAAGCACATGTTGAAACTCCAATACAATGCATGGAAAGCAGATTTTGGAGAGAATTGGAGATATTAATCGTTCAGAAAGCTTCATTCCACATATGACTTACCTCATTTTGATGACCTGCTACTAATTGTGTTGGCTTATTAGCACCAGATGTACACAAGTCCCATATGAGCAAATTGTCATCATCTCCAACAGACCCAAATAGATACTTGTGCCTTAAATGCCACGAAAAATCTTCAACTACACCATCATGGACCTGCATTGTAATTATATCATGAAATGGTTTTGACAAAGAATTATTCACTAAGCCAACATTATCTGACAGTGAGAAAAGTTGGATTTCTAAAATAAATTTAAATTTCAAAGGCCTGAAAAAATTTAATTGACATGAAATAAATGCTGGGAATGTAAAGGCCTAAAGCTTATCTTACATCCAAATACTAAATAGCAATGCGCTCAAAACCAAATTTACTATGAAAGGTAGCAACTAAACTAGCTCACCTTAAATATTTGTTGAGCCTCAAGTACTTTATTTTTGGCAGGTGAGTTAATGTCTTACAAACATATTTGTGCATCATCTGAACCACTCAATAGATATCCATGCTTAAAAGGGCTCCATGACAAACCATACCCTTTTGTATTATGACCTCTCAATCTAATATCAAGCTACAACCACCATCTTGAGGCGGCTTTGATAGATGTTTGTTGTAATCAAACACAAACTTTTATACTAACTATTTTGGTAGCAATAATGAAAGGATTTTGTGGCATATACCGGGCTATGTTGAGCTCACTGTCATGATTGATCTATTGTATAACTTGGACTTGCAAACAAAAGGATTGTTAAAAAACCTAGCATAAAAACAAGTGTTGTTTAATCTAATTAACTACAGTCCAAAGCAATTTGAAACCACCAGCCCAAATGGAAAAATTGTTGTCTATGCTCAAAAAGTTAAAATAGAATAGAGATCTTTGATAACACTAATCAAAATTGATCCACACTCTTAGTTGATAGCATATTAAGAGTATGAAACATAACTTGAAACCATGCAAACCAAACTAATAATGTAAGTCTACCTCAAACATTGTAATGATATATTACATTTATACGGCTTCCACTAAATAGTTTGAAAAACCTAAGTTTTTTCACAAATATAATAAACATGATCTGGTGAACATTAAAAAGGAAATACTGAATGGAAACACACACAGATTAAACAAAAACATGCTTGGAGCTTATCAAGCCCTTTAATTCCTATCCTCTTTTCCAAAAAACAAAGTGTTGTACCCAAACCAAATTTTTTGCTTCATCAAGGCATTTTGCATTTTAAAGTCTAAATCTTGCTAAAATGTAGTAGAATACAGTTTTGGGCAATATCAAGCATGGAGTTTTTGTCAATATTTTGTCAGTCAAAGTCAGTTTTATTGGTCAAACCTGAAGCAGAGACTCAAAATGAAGATCTTCACGATGGAGGAGCATCTCACGACGACATTCCATATTGCAGACGGTCATTTCAATGATCGAAACAGAGTTTTCAATGATCAAATCATTGAGATTTCTCAGAGGAAAAGCACAAAAGCGCAAGTATAGCCCAGGGGCGCCCAACTTATTGAAGGTCAAGATTCTGGTTAAAATGTTCAAGCATCCAGTCAATCTCTTCAGAATCAGTCTGGCTATCCGTCGAGCTATCCAGCGAGGCGTTCCGAGACCCACAGCTCCGGTTATCAACGACAGAAGTTGAAATTCTTGAAGTTCCAGATGTGAAAATTTTGTCCTTTTCAGGCAAAAGCGCGCCTCTAGCCTGAGGGCGCCCATCTCAAGGAGGGGGTAAATCTCGACAATTTCGATGCCGGATGCAGTCAATTCGTTCACAACTAGTCTGCTTATCCGATGAGATATCAAGCGTAGTCATCCGACTCTCAGAGTTCAGGCAGCAGTCATCCAAAGATCAACTTAAAATGGAGTTTTCACGTTTTTGAGCTTCTCCGTTTGTTCCCAGTGCAAGTACAAGTCAGGGGCGCTGGTTTAAAGGACCCTCCAGATGGCAAAATTTGCAGACAGAATCTTCATAACATCAGTAATACTCTAGTCCAGCTCCGCAACGCATCATTCAGCTTGTCGATCCGACGTTTCAGGTGGTCGTGGCGGAGATTCTACCAAGCACGTAATTTTATGGGCGGACCAACAAATGGTTTTCAGTGTATTTCCACAGTCTAGAGGCGCCTAGCCTTTAGGCCTGTCAGATGAGCCCGCGTTCAAGTCTTCTCAAGCTATTGATGCCATCATTTTATCTTTCCAACGAAGCATGCCACCTCGGATTTGGCAGTCGCCGCGGGCGCGCGCAGGTCTTTGGTGTAATAATCGCGAAAGTGATGATGTCCGAAAATGGCTAAGTCCGAAGCTGTAATTTTAATTAAAATACGCACTGGAGTTTTTGAGGTCTTAGAAGCAGTTTTCTTGCCTCATCACCTCCAGAGACTTCTCTTGTAGGCCCTTCTGGCTGTCCGTTAAAACAGATAGTTCCTGAATCGGGTCATCCCATCTCCAGATATCAGCGGTCAAAGTAGGGTACTTGGATGAACGTTCAACTTTCGTCAAAATGACAAAAGTGCAACCATGAGCCAGGGGCGCTTTTACTTTTGAGGCCCTTAACACAGCTTTCAGGTGTCGTGCATACAGTCGTTGGATGCAGAATATCTCCAGTCATGCAGTGAGCTTCGTCTCATGTCAGTAGGGTTCACCATTCACCGTCGGCAGCCGTTTGAAGCATCAGATGGCAGTTTAGGGAAATGGCCAAGTCTGGAACCCGTAAAGCAATTTAATCAGGGGCGCCTAATTTTTCAAGGGGTTAAATGATGGATTTTGCAGTTGTGTCTCCCAGCAGACATTTCTTCCTTGTTTAGTAGGCTTTCCGATGAATATCTCAGAACAGTCTCAGCATCACCCAGTCATCCGGAAATCAATGTCGAAGTTGGCCAGTCGTGACAGTGCTGTCAGCTATAAAATAGGGAGTTAGTAAAAAATGAAGTATCTTGAGCAAATGGACGCCTATCTGCTCAAGAGATGACTTTTCGGAATCAGTGAAGTCAGACGGTGAATCTCAAAGCTTCAACCGGGTTGTCAACTAAAGTTCAAAATATACTTGTTTATTAATGGCAATTTTCTATTTTTAGCGCCATTGCATGATAATAAATATTTTATTATTATTTTCAAATTTGAACTTCCAGTCAGTGGCAGTCGAATTGAAGGGCAACCAATCAGAGGATTTCTATTCTGGTCAGGGTTTTGAATTCTTGCAGTTATCAAATTGGTGCGAATTTCTTCTTATTTATACATGGCGCAATCTTCATTGTTGTTCACAAGCTTTCAAAGGAAATTCATATTTCTCAAGAGCAAATTTAATCTCAAGAGAAATTCGTGATTTTCTAAGGCAAATTCATTATCTTCAAGGGAAAATCGAAGTTTATTAAATTCACAGCAATTTCAAGATAAAATTCGTATTTCTTCACAAGAGGAGGGCGCATGTCTTCAAAGCAAATTCAAAATCCAAAACAATTCGCAATTCCTTGATTCTCAAAGGCGTATTTCAATTCTCAAAGCAATTCGCAATTCTTCAGAGATTCAAAGGCGAATTTAATTTCAAAGGCGAATTTAACAATCAAAAAGCGAATCTTCAAATTCATATAAATTCGTATTTTCTTCAGAGGAAAATCGAATTTCTTCAAAGACGCAAATTTCAAGAAGTTCGTGGTTTTCAATTCCAAGGCGAATTCTTCCAGTTCAGAGGCAAAATCTACATCAATTCTCAGAGGCGATTTTTCCTAACATATCTTTTTGCAAATTCAAGTTCACAGATATCAGTTATTTGAAGAAATCTTGAGCGATTTTCACAGAAGAAGACATAATAAAAACGTCTTTTGCATCCTTTAAATCTCAGATTTCTCACAAAATACAAATTGCATGTTCCTGAAATTGGCGAATTCTACAAGTCTCAGTATCTGGATCATTTCCATATAATTTCCTTGGGTTAAATTTGTGCGCTTGATTTTTCACGAATTTTTAGCTTCAGAACATTCGTTCTCGAATTGCTGATTTTCTCAAGTGAAAAATCTTTGTACGATCGAGTAGAAGTTGAATTTTCGCAAATCTGAAGTTCTAGGTTGTCTTAGAATCCTTTTCTGGACAAAACCCATATCTCGGATTTTTCGCTGAAAATAATTCTTCGAAAGGCTATTTTTAACTCTCGCAGGCTATTTTTAGATTCCAGTTATCTTGTCAGAATATAGTCGAGTTCATAGTCAACAGGCAAGTTTTTCAGAATGCAGTTCACTCAGCTCGAATACAAGACCAAAACCATCCTTACCCATGATTTTCTCAGGTTGGTTGAGACAGACCTTCACAAAGTATTGCCAGAAGCAGTGCTAGACCCAGTTAAGATCAGAAGTTCAATCATTCAGAATATTGAGCAGTCTGGCTTACTAGAGGCCGCTTCCATACCTATCTCCATTCACTGTGTTGAGTTTGTGATGACTTGTATTAAGCATTACAATCCGACTACTCGTGAGATAGCGTCAGTTGATGGACGGGTCATTTGCAGTCTCAAGCCTTTGGACATCGAAAGGAGTTTTGGCATTCCTTAGCACCAGAACAGTTTGGTGATTTCTATGGAGCAGCGGTGAGTGGTGTATCGACGTCAGATGTGGACAAACGTCGAAGAAGATGGCAGTAAGATGGTTAAAACGGGGCAAAGAACAGATTGCCAAACAATGTGGCTCCCCGCGTGAATACAAGGGGATGAGTATGCGACTTAATCAATACTCTGAATCGCGGTTCCGTGTCACATGCAAATGTTTTCCAGCCTTGGATGTATTACATTATTGGTCGCATCATTTCTGGGCAGGAGCATTATGACTGGGCATCCTTCATCAGCGATATTCTCCACAAGCAGATTACCGGTTTCATGGTTGCTCATGAGTTTCATATGTGTTCATATCTCATGTACTTGATCGCTTATCAGGGTCAGTTCCGAGGACTTAACACCGTGGGTATTCTCACTGTTCAGAAGGTTTATCAATATTATGATCAGCTTGAGTTCACCAGAGTTGAACGTCATTTCAAGCGTGTTCACAAAGCTTTCTTGACTTACACAGTGAGGAATTTGGACCGGGAGTTGCATCGTCAGATTCTAGCTTGAAGCAGCTACGGATGATGGGTAGATATTTATTCGGCCCCAACATACACCTACATCCGCAGTGTATGCTTCAATGTGAAATCCAGCTATAAAGTCAGCGTTATCCTTCTGGATAAGACAAATTTTCTCAGAGTCCTTAGACGTGATGCATGATGTTCATCGCCTTCTACGCCGCAGTACGCACCATCTTATTAACTTTCCTTTTCAGTTTGGAATGTATTGGTGCAAGTCGGCAATTGATGCAAGGATTGCAGGACAAGAGCTTGAGAAATATCATCTTAAGTATCTTGTCGAAGCACGTGCCTATGACCTTTCAGGTCATTATACAGCTCGCCTCGCTGGAGGCACATATCACGAGCCTTCTATGGAGGATTACTGGGCAAATTGCGCAGATGACTTCGAGGTTCGCAGACGCAGTTACGGCCGCTTCTCTCTCTCACAAATTTATGTTTTCTTGTCAGAGGATGTGGGAGGTTTATCAGATGATGAGGGAGAGGTTCTTCCTTAATTTTTCAGAGAGCAGGTCGATACACAACCGTTGCCAGCAGTAGATTGGTACGCCAAAGAATATGCAACGGTCAAGGAGAGGTCAAGTAGAGTTATCCAGAACAGTATACTTTTCCTTGACAGCAAGAAGACAAGAAGAGTAAGTGTTCCCAGAGCAGAGCCGCCAGTAGTGGTGAATCCTTCGCTACCTTCTTCATCAAAACCTAACAAAAAGAAGAGGAGTAACCCTCCTAAGAAAGTACAAGCGCCAAATAATTCAAAGGGCAAGGCGCTTGCCACTGTTTCACACACAGAGCCTGATAGACAGCCGCTTACAGAGCTAGTTCAGAGATCAGCTCAGAGCCCGCCAGTACCTAAGGTTCAGCCTCAAGTTCCTATACCAGTTTCAGAGCCGTCACCAGTCCCAATTCACATTGAATTGGACTTAGACTCTCCACCTCGCAGTGGGTCTTCTACACACTCACACACTTGGAGTTTTATTTAGGGTTTTACGTTAACTGATAGTAGTCTTCCAGTTAACTTGCTTTCAATAAGGACGTGCATGCTCGCACAATGGTCCATTTTTAGATTAGATGTTTCAGTTAAACTGAGGGTAGTTTCCCAGTTGACTGTATAGTTTACTTAATTAGGGTTTGGCACATTGCTTGCATGCATTGCAAGAACTGTAGATGACACAAGGTGATTTTAGGGTTCCCTACACCTTGATGTATATAAATAAGAGCTTATGCTCATTTGTAAATAACTTTTTCTTGAGAGAGAAATATATGCTGCACCTACCTTGCCCTCAATATTGCTCTTTTTGGTATTTGTTCATGTGTCTTCGCTATTGCAATTGATTGTTATGCCACATAGGGTTTCGAAAGATTGTAATGGTGAATTCTTTCCATAGTTTAGATAAATCTGTTTGAACATCTTTATCATTGAAGTCAATTGTTATGCCACATAGGGTTCCAAGAAATTGAGATGATAAATCTGTTTTGTGTTAATTTACCATTGTAATCAATCGTTATGCCACATAGGGTTTCGAGAAGTTACGGTGATAAATCTGTTTTGTGAATCTTTATCATTATAATTAAAGGTTATGCCACATAGGGTTTCGTGAGATTGTGGTGATAAAGGCTGTTTTGTGAAGATTTTACTATTTCAATCAAGTGTTATGCCACATAGGGTTCCATAAGGTTGTCTTGGTAAATTCTGAAATCTGTTTTGTGCCCAATAAGCTTGTTTAGACTGAGATGATAGTTGCGCCACCTTGCCTTCAAGTAGAGAGTCTAAACACGCTTATCGTCAGATAGTCAAACCTTGCTCCGTTTCCTCTTGCTCTGTTTTCCTAAGGAGATTGGATAGATATAAGTTGTAGTTAGTAGATCTGCAAAACCAGAGAAAACTCAGCGGCAACGTATAGGTTCTTTCAAGAAAGCCTTGTGCCTCTAGCAGCTGAAACAAAAAGACAGGACATAGTTTTAGCTTATTTTCCTTTGCAAGTATATTTGTCAAAGCACAACGAGGGAGCTTCCCCTCCATAATTTGAAGAGCACTCATTGCGTAGTGTACATAGGCTGTTCATAACAACTTCTACTCCAGAGGTGTTAGTTGTTACGCCAACACAAAGCTTTATTCAAAAGAAAAACTATAGTAGGACCCTATGCTGCAAAAATGGTAACTATGATGGCATCAGACCATGCAGAGACATCTACTTTTTAACACTTCATTCACTCTTAATTGCATGATGAGGCTCTTCCAAACATGCTACTTCTAGGTAACTATCATCTATGAAGCTCCTCAAGAGAAGGTTGTCAACTTCTTACTCAAAACTCTTCTTAAACATCGGCCTTGTGTGAAGAAAGGAGAAGTAATAATTGCTTAATGAAAAATGAAACAATAGTCTGACTTACAGAAACATTAGAATAAAATCCCAACAGAAACCTAGAACACACTTGACCTTTAAGTCAAATAAACACAAAATGCCAAAATAGAAGCATAAAAACAATTCTCAATTCACCAATGTAGAAGATAAAATCCTAAACTCTACACTTGATGGTCTTATAATAAAAAAACGTTACAAATTTTAACTCCAGATAACACAAAACCAATCCCAAAAGTCCCTGCCAATCAAAATCCCTTATTTGGTTGAAAGAATAGTAAATAATAAGACAAATTTGATTTAAATTAGACTTAAAAACCTAACCTCCCCAAGCAAAACCAGATCAAATCTACCAAAATACTTTAATCTCAATGAAAACAAAAACCATAATATTAGGCAACACTACCATAAGTTCTCATCAACACCATTAACAAAAATCAAAATCCATACCAAGAAAAGTCGCAAACATTTACTCATAAAAGATACAAAACCAACCCTAAAGAAAACCATGTAAAATATTTTTCTTAGATAAACTTATATAAAAGTTTAAAACCTTACATACCTATCCCACATTTAAAAAAGGCTGCACCATTTAGACGCAAGCAAAGACCCATACCATAACATTTAAAAATGGCCAATAGATATGGTTATAATCATTTCTTGCTAGCAAAACCAATCAACAACAAAACCATATTCCACAAACCAAACTATTATATTAATTGTTGCAAATAAAATCCAGACTATAAAAAATTTCCCGAAAAGACATAAAACCACACCAAAATATCTCTTGTTCATATTTTTTCTCAAACAAAATTTGCATAAAAGAATATCATATTTCACTAACCTAACCTATTACCCTATCCCCCACAGGAAACAACCTAATTAGTTCAGCTCAACTCATTAACTCCCAATCCAAACCAAATTCATACCCTCCCCCAAAGAATACATCAACATTAGTACCACCAACCAATCACATTTGCAACAAGGAAAACCCTGGGGTTCAAAACCTATTGAGCAAGCTTCCAATGTTTAAGTAGACAAAATCCTAAGTCCAGTACACCTGATCAAGTTTTAGGGAAAATCAATTACTGTGGTAAATGATAGGGTTCAGATCCCACTGGAAAAGATCCAAATATTAAAGTAACCATATCATTTCGAGACTCTTACGAATCTTGGGAAAACATGCCAAACCCCAAACAAGTGAGACATAGCAAGTCCAACTGACTCAACTAGGGAGACTTGACATTAAATAACTAAACTTCAAAAAAAATAAGAGAAAAAATCCTTGAAGGTGGCAAACCATCCCTCCTCATTTTAAGTTTTGTTTCACAGAACTTACAAGAAGAAAAAATAGAGTTTGCAAGATGGGCAATTAATTTCAAAAAATTTGGTCATTTTGTTAATTTTAATTGTGTTTTGATCAAATTAATTTGCCAGGTTTTGCTAGTTTTTGGACTTGAATATAAGTCTGAGTCTCAATATTTAATTTAAGAAAGATTCCCTTGAGGTAAGAAGGGCATGTCACAGACAGTTAATCTTCAGATATTTCACAGGTCGTCAGACAACAGACCCAAGCTTGAACCTATAGGAGGGCTGAGAGCCCCAAAATTACATTGAAGGAAAAGTTTAGCCTTCCCAAAAAATCAAGGAAAACTTCAATAATCTAAATCATGATGAAAATATATTATTAAATTGGAATGGTATGATCTCATGTGGTAAAAGCAAATAGGTTTCAAAAGAAAAGCCCTTGGTTCAAATCCCTACTAGGAGATAAGATAAAGTGTTAAAATCATGTGAATCACTAAATTACTACATCCAACAAAACTAGGTGTAGGCAACATGACAAATGCAAAATCAAGTAAAATGGTGCATCCAACATTCTAGGTGTAGCATGATAAGATATCAAAGTTGGGTAAAATGCTACATCCAACATGTTGAGTGCAGCATAATGATATTTTTAAAATTGAGGAAAAAACTACATCCAACACACTAATTGTGGCATGATAAAATGTTAAAATTGGGTAAAATGTCGCATCCAAAGCATGGGTTAGGCCAAATGCAAAATGGTTGAAATTGATGAAAGAGATACCCCTCCATAGTGGCAAGTATGTTGGCAACACAAGGGCAGACAACTGAGAGGGGGGGGTGAATCAATTGTCACGGAATTTCAAACTTATTCAACTTATTAACCTTATTCTCAGATTTGATCAATAACCATGAAAGCATAAATGAACAACACATCAGAAACACACATAACACCAAGATTTTTACGTGGAAACCTTGTTAGGGGAAAAACCACAGTGGAGGTCAGTCCACAAGATTATACCTTGTTAAAAGTATAAAGCAATATGAATGGGGAATGCACATGCATTCAAACACACTGCCTAGAGCTCACTGCTCAATTACAAAAGGAAGACACAATATCTTACAGAAAGATTATGATTACATCCATCAGATTTGAACTGAGAAAAATAGCATCTGCTAATGCCTGATTACAATTCCGGTTAAGCTCATGAACACTTCACTCTTCTTCACACTCTACTCTACCTTCGTATGATTTGAACAATATTCGCACATAGGACTCGCACACTTCACACACTCATGCACACACACTTGCTCAAATGATAAAAAAATCACTTATATATATCTGCAACAAGAAATTACATCGCTGCAAGTCGGCTTCAACAAAATAATAAAAAGAATATAAACAGTTGGCCCCAAATCAATAAAGATTATTTATGTGAATCAACCAAGGTCGGCCATAACATAGTGAAGACCCAAAATAACATCCTCAAACATGAACCACTTCAATTAATTACTCCTCAAAGATCCACCACACGCTACAAACACCTTATCGGCCAAGAACATGAAAAACATGAACGTGCAAGAGAAAATCTCGAATCGCGAGCACAACGATCAATGCATATGTGCAACACAGATAGAGCACAATCTAGAAACATCCACAAACATCATGAATCACCAGAGAAGCATCCGCAACAACTGAACTTACTGAAATCGCATAATCTTCATTTAGGAACATAAACTGAAGTAACAAAAAAATTGTCAGACTACAAAACTTCATAACTTGATCAAATCTTCACATAGATCTTTGAAACTTGATGTGGATAAACTAGATATACTCAACAAGAAACCCTTTAGTCCACAACCTCTGAAAAGAAACAGCTGAGCTCACCGACAGACTGAACTTCACTTCACCACTGACAACCTACAACTCTTTTTATTACAATTTTCTCAATATCCTCGACATATACAACTTCAAAATAATTAATGCTAATAGTGTTGACATCAATGACAACCACATATCAGCAACACAACCACAACATCCAACAATCTCCCCCTTTGGAATTGATGCAACACATGATGTGAAAAACACCATCAACACAACTACACTTACTCCCCCTTAAGTTCTGACTCTTCTCTCCTCAACTCATCCACATAACTCTTCTCCTCACAAGGTTCTTCTCTCCCAAAATTTTTTTCACATTACTCTTCTCCCCCTTTGTCATCAATGACAAATATCTCTTCTATACAAGCTCTGAACCACATATCTGAACATCTGACTACTCCCCCTAAGTAGCAACCACCACAACATCAATCCAGATCAAAATATGATATGAAATGCACAGATTGATAGAATGATTTGCATCTTAGTTCTGATTAGGAGGGGTCATAGTTGCAAAACTCGCCAAATGCAAAAACTCGCCAAGCCCGGAAAATATGGTACGGAAAAAACTCAGCAAAAGTTCGGAAAAAACTCGGCAAAAAACTCGGCAACTTAAAAAATTGCTTAAACTTCATTAAAATCACATTTTTTTTGCAAAATTCAATGATAAGATGCATCCAATGAGTCAATAAAATGAGAACATAGAAGAAACAAGCTGAGTCTAGTTATATTTGATTGATTTGAAAGAAAATTAGATACAAAATCGCATCCCCATGTGGAATGCTCAATACGCTGATAGTATACTAATAGTTTGAAACAAAATGAAAATAGCAAATTGTTTTTGTAAAACTGAAAGTAAATACAACATTAATATATTTCAGCTTTTACAAATTCACATCTTCCTCTTCCCATGTCTAGTATTTCTCAGTGTTCTCACTACGGGAGCGGCTGTAGTTGTAGGCATCTGCTGTGGCTCCTCAACCTCCATCCTGGATGCAGAGGCTACTACCGGTGGCTCTGGCACTGCCAATGACTCCTCCTCAGGATCATCCTCAATGTCATCCAATGAGAATGCAAATCCACCCTCGTCCTCCATTGCTTGTCGCTCAAAGTCATAAATCTCATTGTCAGAAAACAATGGAGGTTGCTCATCTTGCCCTATCCAATCATTGTATGGATCTATCTCATCCAAATCAATTGGATCATCTGATATCTCCTTAACTTGTTTTTTGCGCAGCCGAAGATTATATTGCACATACACAAGGTCATTCAGGCGTTTCTGAGCTAGTTTGTTCCTTTTCTTTGTGTGGATGGCCTCAAACAAGCTCCAATTGCGCTCACAATTGGAAGAGCTACAAGGCTGCGATAAGACACGGAGGGCAAATTGCTGGAGATGTGGGGTATTTCCACCCCAATTTGACCACCAAACATCTACAAAAAACAAATTAAGAGTTAGAAGAGAACCTAGAAACTTAGAAAGGAAAGTCAAAACTCAAAAGTTGAAATTTGAAAACATATTTTATCAAATTATCAATATTTGTAACTTGTAAATTTCAAAATTTATACCTGGTGGTTGATTGTGTATTGCTCTCTTTGCTAGCTCTAAAGAGAAGAGTTCACCCCTTTTTTCTCTATAACTTTGGATTTCATTAACAACAAGGTCTCCTGCATCAAGGTCAGGTGACATTCTCTGAATGCACTTCATGAGTCCCTCCATAACCTCTCCAGTAGGATCTGAGTAGGTGCTTGAATGGAAGAAATGAGGGTTCAAGAAGTAGCCTGCTGCATGGAGGGGTTGGTGGAGTTGATGGTTCCACCTCCTGTCAATAATCTCCCAAATGGGATCAAATTTGAGGCTGTCCCCTTTATAATAATTTTTTATAGCCTCCTTGGCCCTATCCATGGCCTCATAAAGATATCCCATTGGGATTTTATCCCCATCCACCAAGCGGAGCACTCTAACCAAGGGCTCTGAAAGCTACAAATTACAATATAAAAATGCAAAAAGATTAGAGTTTCAAATTTACAATGAAAGACATCAAAAAATTTATTCAATTTGAATTCAAATTCAAAGTTTTGAAATTGAAGTTACCTTCACAATCTCTGCAGCCTTTTTTGCAAATTCAGCATCAAACACAATTCTTGACACGTTATCTCCATCCGGCTTCTTTGAATAGGTTGAGTCATCCCATGATTTACTCACAAACATTTGTTTTAAAGCCGTCAAAGAACCAAGAATGCTTTGCAACGTTAAGAAGATCGTTGCAAACCTTGTGACACCTGGCCTCACCAATTCTTTCCCATGGGTGTGCTCCCTCATCAAGCGAAGAACCCAAGGGTGATTGTAGATATATTTAGTGATTCTCCTCGCGTCCTCTACAATTGGTGTGACCCAATCTAGTTTTCCTATGTCCTCCAAAAGAAGGTCAAGGACATGAGCTGCACATGGTGTCCAAAAAATTGAGGGGTGTTTATCTTGGAGAAGTCTTCCTGCTGCCACATATGCTGCTGCATTATCAGTTATGATTTGCACAACATTTGCTATCCCCACCTCCATGCAAACTCCCTCCAACATCTTAGCCAAATTTTCTGCACTTTTTACAATGTGGGAGGCATCAACTGATTTTAAAAACACCACCTCTTCTTTGCATGCAACCAAAAAATTAATGATGGTACGGTTTTTTCCATCCGTCCACCCATCAGAAAGAATAGAGCAGCCATATTTTTGCCATTTTTCTTTTTGCTCCTCTACTGCTGCCCTTGCCCTTTCAGTTGCATTAGTAAGCAACCTACAAGTACAAAGTGAAATTAAGTACACAATTTTAATTTGTAAACAAAAAAATAGCTTAAATTCATTATAAATTAAACTTAAAAAATATAAATTAAATAACATGAACTAACCTCCCACTCAAGTCCGTGCGAGAAGGCGCCTTGTAGCCTTTTCCTACAACTGTCAATGCGGTGACCAAATTGTGCCAGTAAGGAGAACTAGCCACATTGAAAGCAATATTGTTAAAATACCAAAAATCTGCACAAGCAATGTCTGCTTGCTCATGCACCTCCCTATTCCATCCAGTCGCCTCTAAGGAAGGTTGTGCACCAGTTATGTTTCTAGGCACAAAAAAACTATCCAACCGTGTCGGTGTAGGTCCTGTAGCTACCCTTGCCCCTGGTGCTCTACTAGAGGAAGATGAAGGGATGGAGGTTGAGGTGCCAATGGGTTGCCTTGACCTTCGCACACGTGGGCCACGAAGAGAGCCCACTATCTCCTGAATCTCCTGAGTAACATCATAATCATCATCTGACTCAACTGGAACACCTTGAGAAGAGGCAATGGTTGCTTGCATTGCTGCTCTTGCCATCTCTCTTTTCATTTTTTTTTCTTCTGCAGCTGAAAGTATGGCATTCATTTGTCTTTTTATTTCCTCTGTTGTATGAGGACATTCCTTAGCATCACGTTGAGGGATGCCTGCAAGGTGGTACTTGAGGCGATTGATGCCCCCACGATATACTTTTTTACATGGAATGCAATATACTGTGCCAGGTATGGGTCCTAGATAAGCATACTTCCAAGCAGGATCTCTAGCTCCTGGAGGACGTTTACCTACAAAGTCCGCAGGCACGGATGGGGCAGAGCCTGAGGCAGAAGTGGGTTCAGAAG
Source organism: Sequoia sempervirens (assembly GCA_007258455.2). Lineage (NCBI taxonomy): Eukaryota > Viridiplantae > Streptophyta > Pinopsida > Cupressales > Cupressaceae > Sequoia > Sequoia sempervirens. The sequence goes on from VDFB02168118.1 coordinate 65,652,772, forward strand.
CCATTATCAATTAATTATTAACCTACACAAAGTGAAAGTCATAGCACAACTTGTTAGTTTTTGATAGAAAATTTAAAAACAAACTAAATTAGATTAAATCAAGAGAGATTACTTTAAGTTTAAATTACTAAAAATCTATCACTAGATTCTAAATCTAAACATTTTCATAACAAAAAAATTGGATTTAAAAATAAAAAATAAAAACTAGGGTTTCAAAAAAATGTGAAAAAATGTAAAAAATATGAAAATGACTTCAAACTAGTAAAAAATTAAGCTAATCTAAGATTGTAAGCATGTTATTCAACAAAAAAGAGGATTCAATCATTCAAAACAAAAAAAAAATAACTAGGGTTTAAAGAAAATTTAAAAAAAATGAAAAAATCAGCAAAATATGTTAAAAAATCAGAAAAAATCATTAAAAAATCTTGTTTTGATGAATCTAAATCTTGTTTTGATGAATCTAAATGCATTTAAATCATTTTCACACTACAATCAAATGATTTTTAAACATAGAACCAACAAGAATGAAGAATTTTTTAAAAAAGAAGAAAGAACAAGAAAAATGAGAAACCCTACCTGGAAATCCAATTTGCCTTCTAAATTCAATGTAAATGCCCTTCAAATCTTGTCTTTTGGATGCAAAATCACTGCAAATGAGTGCACAATGCCTTGGAGAGGTTTTTTGCTGAGTGTGAGAAGAGAGTGAATGAAAAAAGACAACTTAAAATTGCTTTTTAGCGGCTGCTTGGGCGTTCTAACTGTCGCGCGGGTTTTTCTAGAAAACTCGCCGTACTTTCTGGAAAAACTCGCCAAAAGTACGGCGAGTTTTTCCAGAAAGTACGGGCGAGTTTTCTGGCGTACAAGTGCCTGAAAAACTCGCCCCCTGGAAAAACTCGCGAGTTTTTCACTACTCGCCGGGTTTTGTGCGAGTCTTGCAACTATGGGAGGGGTAATCACCCCTAACTTCCCTTTGAGATACTCAAAAGTATCCTTAGGCAACAGATTGGTAAAGATGTTTGCAATCTGCTCCTTAGTAGGCACATACTCCAATCTGACTTCCTTTTCACTCACTTTCTCTCTCAAAAAGTGAAACTTGATAAATATATGTTTGGTCTTTAAATGTAGTACTAGATTCTTAGAAATGTTAATAACACTTGACTTATCACAAAATATAACAATAGGCTCATCATACACAACTATGATATCCTTCAACATTTGCTTCATCCACAATACTTGAGAACCATTATTAGCAACAACAATGTATTCTGCCTCTGCAGTACAGATAAACAAATAGCATTTTGTTTCTTACTTAACCATGAAATCAACTTCTTGCCCAAGAAAAATGCTCCACCACTAGTACTTTTCCTGTCATTCACATCTCCTGCCCAATTAGCATTAGTAAAGGAACTCAAATTAAGATCATCATCTTTAGGATACCATAGGCCAAAATCAACTATCCCCTTCAAGTATCTAAAAATTCTCTTCACAGCAGTCACATGAGATTCTTTAGGATCAGCTTGAAATCTCGCAACAATACATACAACATTCATGATATTAGGCCTAGTTTGAGTTAAATAAAGCAATCCACCAATCATCGATTTGCATCTAGTCTGATTTTCCTTCGGAGAATCATCATCTATTGTCAACTTGCATCCATTCACCATCGGTGTACCAACTGGATTTGAATCTTCCATACCAAATTTCTTTAGCAATTCTTTCACATACTTGGACTGAGATATAAAGATTCCTTTATCTAACTGAGTAATTTGCAATTCCAAAAAGAATTTCATCTCTCCAATCATTGACATCTCAAACTCACTCTACATCTCATCAACAAAATTCATGCACAAGCTATCGTCTCCTCCAAAAATGATATCACCAACAAAGACTTCCACAATCAAATCTTTATAATGATCAATCTTGAAATACAGATTACTATCAACAGTACCTTTGTTAAATCCAAGCTTCAGCAAGTACTTATCCAATTTGGCATACCATGCTCTAGGGGCTCGCTTGAGTCTATACAATGCTTTCTTCAACCGACAAACCATATCTCCCTAATCAGTCAACTGAAATCCATCTAGTTGTTCAACATACACCTCTTCTTCCAACTCACCATTTAGAAAAGCTGACTTGACATCCATCTGATAAACCTTGTAGTCTTTGTAAGCAGCATAAGCAAGAAACAATCTCACAGCTTCAATTCTAGCAACAGGGGAAAAGGTCTCTTCAAAATCAATACCTTTCATCTGTCAATATCCCTTACACACCAATCTTGCTTTGTTTCTAACCACTTCACCTTAATCATTCAGTTTGTTTCTAGAGACCCGTTTAGTTCCAATCACATTTTTATCCTTAGGTTTGGGAACAAGAATCCATGTAACATTATTTTCAATCTGTTGTAGTTCTTCTTTCATTGCTTCAACCCAATGTTCATCTTTGCATGCTTCATTCACATTGTTAGGCTCAATCTTTGAAATTAAACAATATTCTTTTGCAATCTTTCTCCTAGTCTAAACACCTTTGTTCTTATCACCTATGATTTGATCTTCTGAATGATTCAATCTTACATACCTCAGAGTCTTAGGGCATTCTTGAATTTTAGGTTTTTCTGATCTCTCTTTTGTACTTTCACCAATTTCTCCTTCCTCTTGGTCTTCTTGATTCACTGGAATGATTTAAACTTGATTTGAAGTCTAAAATTTGTTTCCTTGGTTTGTACTATCATTTTGATCATCAAAATCATATCCACAAGTTCTAGATGGTGCAGGTATGTCTTCATCAACCTTGACATTTGCACTTCCAACCATTTTCCTCAATCTCTTATTGTAGCACTGGTAGGCCTTGTTTTTAGTAGAATAACCCAAAAAGATACCTTCATCACTCCTAGCATCAAAATTTCCTATATCTTCATCTCTTTTGATATAACATTTGCTTCCAAAGATCTTGAAATATCTAACAATAGGCTTATGACCAATCCATAGCTCAAAAGGGGTCTTACTAGTATCACCTTTGATTTGTACCCGGTTAAGTGTGTACACAACAGTACTTACAGCTTCTCTCCAGTAGATATGAGGAACATTTCCTTCCAACATCATAGTTCTAGCAGCATATAGAATTGTTTTGTTCTTCCTTTCCACAACTCCATTTTGCTGAGGGGTTCGCGATGCAGATAATTGTCTCTTTATTCCATGTTCTTCACAAAAGAAATTAAACTCATCGGAAGTGAATTCACCACTTGTATCTTATCTCAGACATTTAATCTTTAGACCTGTCTCTATCTCAACCATAGCCTTAAAGATCTTGAACTTTTCTAGAGCTTTAGATTTCTCCCTTAAGAAAGTAGCCCACATCATTCTTGAATAATCATCAATAAGCAACATGAAGTACCTGTATCCTTGTAAACTTATGACTCTAGAAGGACCACACAACTAGTATACACAAGCTCCAACAATCCATTTGAGTTATGTTGTTTGCTCTTAAATGAAAATCTAGTTTGCTTTCCTAACTGACATTCCTTGCATATGGCATTAGTAGGTTTCATCAACTTAAGAAGATCTCTCACAGCCTCAGTAGAACTTATCTTGACAATATTATCAAAGTTAACATAACACATTCTCCTATGCCACAACTAGCTTTCATCAACTTGAGCAATCAAGCAACTTTTACTAGCAACACTTAGGTGAAAAATATTATCTTTTGTTTTTGTACCTAATGTAGTCACATTTCTAGAATTTCCCAATATTTTGCACTTTTCGTCCTTGAACTAAAGATTGTATCTCCTATCAACCATCTATCCAACACTTAAAAAATTATGCTTCAAACCTTCCACATATAGAACATCATCAGTATTATGCTTACCATCAAGAGAAATACATCCTCTACCACGGATCACACCAGCCTTATCATCACCAAATCTCACAACACCACCATCATACTTTTCCAAGCTCACAAACTTACTTTTATCTCATGTCATATGATGAGAGCAACCACTGTCAATTACCCATTCATCTTTCTCTTCAACTCGAGCAGCTAGGGCTTTCTCCACATTTGTACAACTAGCAAATTCAGTAGACACAGGATTATTTTCCTTGATAGTAATAAATATAAATTCATCTTCACTTACATTCCCTTTATCAAATTCATCATTTGTCACACCTTCATCAGCAACATAACACTTCTTTTGAAATTTAGGCTTGTTATGTCTTGGCTTAGAAGCTCTTTCTAGACACCTTGATGTAAATTGACCTATCTTATTGCAAGAGAAACATTTAATAGGCAACTTCCCTTTATACTTACCTTGCCCTCTGGATTCTCTTTTTACAATCAGTGTTTCTAGCTCTTCTAGCTCTCTTTCTTCTTCCATCTATTTCATTTTATCCTCATACTTGAATGCATTTCTTGATGAACTTTCACCCGGATCATATCTCTATTTATCTCTTCCAAAAGTAGTGGCCATTAATGCAGATTCAACCTTAGGAAGGGCATCACCAAATTCACTCAACTCAGAAGCAGTAAACTTACCAATCAACATATCTCTGGTAACATTTGTCACAGTCCAAAGCTCTTCAATAGCACTAGCTTTGACTTTGTAGGAAGTAGGCAAGGATCTAAGCACTTTAGCAACAATTTCCAATTCATCCAACTGTCCACTAGCACATCTGATGCCACACACAAGTTCATTCACTCTTTGCATGAAAGCAGTAATGTTCTCATCATCACCCATTCTCAAAATTTCATATTTCCCTTTCAAACTTTGTAGCTTAGCAATCTTCACATTAGCATCACCTTCATACAAAGTTTTCAACTTTCTCCAGATTTCATAAGCAGTCTTTAGATCCATCACATTTGACATCTCAGTATCAGTAAGAGCACTCAACAATGCCTCCTTAGCCCTAATATTATACTTAGCATCCCTAATCTCAATAGTAGTAGTAGGACCATTTTGTGGAATAACATACCTATTGCTTGTAATGTACCAATAAGCTTTACCAATGCATTTCAGATGACACTCCATTCGATTCTTCCACAAAGAATAATTTGTTTCATCAAATCTATGACTATCCTTCTTATAAGTCCCAATCCCGGATCACCTCAAGCTGTTAAACTTCTTCCAAGGAACTTGCTCTGATACCAATTGTTGGCAACACAAGGGTAGACAACTGAGAGAGGGGGTTGTCATGGAATTTCAAACTTATTCAACTTATTAACCTTATTCTTAGATCTGATCAATAACCATGAAAGCATAAATGAACAACACATCAGAAACACACATAACACCAAGATTTTTACATGGAAACCTTGTTAGGGAAAAAACCATGGTGGAGGTCAATCCACAAGATTATACCTTGTTAAAAGTATAAAGAAATGTGAATGGGGAATGCATATGCATTCAGGCACACTGCCTAGAGCTCATTGCTCAATTGCAAAAGAAAGACACTATCTTACAAAAAGAATCTGATTACATGCATCAGATTTGAACTGAGAAAAATAGCATCTGCTAATGCCTGATTACAGTTCTGGTTAAGCTCATGAACACTTCTTCACTCTTCTTCACACTCTGCTCTGCCTTCGTATGATCTGAACAATATTCACACATAGGACTCACACACTTCACACACTCATGCACCCACACTTGCTCAAATGATAAAACAATCGTGTATATATATCAACAACAAGAAACTACATCGCTACAAATAGACTTCAACAAAATAATAAAAAGAATATAATTATATAAACAATCGGACCCTAAATCAATAAAGATTATTCATGCGAATCAACCAAGGTCGGCCATAATATAATGAAGACCCAAACTAACATCCTCAAACATGAACCACTTCAATTAATTACTCCTCGAAGATCCACCACACACTACAAACACCTTGTCGGCCAAGAACATGAAAAACTTGAACATGCAAGAGAAAATCTCGGATTGTGAGCACAATGATCAATGTGGACATACAACATAGATAGAGCATGATCTAGAAATATCCACAAACACCACGAATCACCAGATAAGCATCCACAACAACTGAACTTACTGAAATCACATAATCTTTATTTAGGAACACAAATTGAAGTAACAAAAAAACTGTCAGAATACAAAACTTCATAACTTGATCAAATCTTCACACGGATCTCTGAAACTCGACGTGGATAAACTAGATATACTCAACAAGAAACCCTTTAGTCCACAACCTCTGAAAAACAACGTACTAGTGCTCACCGACAAACTGAACTTCACTTCACCACTGACAACCTGCAACTCTTTATTACAATTTTCTTAATATCTTCGACATATACAACTTCAAAAGAATTAATGCTAATAGTGTTGACATAAATGATAACCACATATTAACAACTCAATCACAACATCCAAAAAATTACATGAAAGGTTACCCCAAAAAAGGGAAACTAACCCAAAAAAAATTAAAATAAAAAATCTTTGCACAAAGATTGAGAATTTACCAAGCCATATTAAAATATTTAAAATAGAAAATAAAAATTAAAAATTAAAATCCAAGAAACGAGAAGCTTACCTCATGTTTTCTACTCGAAAGGAGAAAACTAAACTTAAAAGGGGAAGGGGTTAATTTCCAATTTTCAGCAAACCAAAATTATAGAATAAAGCAAAGAAAAGAACCAAAACAAAATAAACAACAAAATAACGAAGCCTAAAAACTTAAAAAAATGAGAAACAACCAAAACACAAAATAAACCCTTTCCAGTTCACGTTAGTCCAGTGTAGCCATAAATTATCATATGAGATGTTTATTCAAATCCTTTTCAAAGTGGAATTGAGACGAGGTATTGTGGCCTCCCCAACTTTTATCAATAAAAAAAACCATCCTTCCCTACCATAACAAAGTCAAGCCCTTTGAAGCCAAGGCTTCATGTACTAAAACAAAAAGAGAAGTAAACGAAAACCATACCTTGCCATTGGCACAACCAAATCCTCCAATCTCGCTGCGCTCCTCCTCATACTACCTGGCATCATTCTCAGCATCCTCGAGCGGAAGCTGCACTTGCGCCAGCATCAGATAGTTGGTCTCGTTGTCAGAAGTGTGAGTCCCCAATATCATTTTCTGAACGGAATAATCTTTTCTGGGCGGCTCGTCTCGCTCGGGTAGCCACTACACCGTAAGCAAAGGCCATTCCAGGGCGTGGGTGATTACCAGATCGTACAAAAAAGGTGAATTTTTTTCCATATTTTGCACTCCTTGTTCACCAAACGTTCTTCCATTTCACCACAAAATTCATCTTCAGCTTTCGCCATTGTTGACAAGAAAGACGAGCAAACAGAGCGTTTTTGTTCTACCCACCAAATGAAGACGAGGGAGTTTTATGGTTTTTGATTTTATGCCAATGCAGTATTTGTATTTGGCTTTATTTTTTAAATATTAACGTAAATGTGCGGGTTTTTCATCTGTGAATAAGTAGAACTTTAGCGTCCATGCCTTTGAAGCATCAAAGCCTTTTGGGGGTAAAATACTAAAAAAAAATGTGGAAACGAGATTTGCTCAAAAGGGCGAGAACAAAAGATCATGGTCCAAGCCCTTATACATAATTAGAGGATGTTTAAAAATATAATTTGAAGTGTAGGTAAGTGTTGTGTAGTGGCAAGTTATAGTTTTCAAGATAATCTATTCGAGTTTTTTAATTTATGGAAATAAGGTCTTTCATTGTGATCTCAAAACTTTAATCAATATAAAATTTTATAATTTGATAATTTTAGGTGTGAAGAAAAGGGATAGGAATTAGGTTTCTAATAGTGATTTCAAATTTTCAATCAATACAAAAAAAGTATGATTTGACTACATATAAGCTTTTTTTAGGTAAAAAAGAAAATCATATTATAAGGGAATTTAAAACAAATTATAACATAAAGATTTCCAAATAGCAAGTCATTAATAAGATCAAAAGAAGAAAAATCCAAAGGGGATTTCCATTATTCCACCATCCCCAAGAATTAAAAGAATTGGTGATCCAAATGAAATTTGCATTCTCCAAGAACTACAAGTAAGGAGAGTTAAGCCCAATCATTATGAATGAGCTAAAGAAGTTGCCTAGGTTTATCAATGCCATTCTAGTTGCAATCAACATCAAAGGCCCATTTAGCTAAGAAATTTGCATCAATATTCTATTCTCTATGAACATGAACAAAGAAAATGGAATCAAAATTTGAGGTGAGACAAAGAATCTACTTAGCAAGAGATGTCAACCACCAAAAAGGCTCATGCAACTTCTCTTTGTTCAAAAGAGAAACAAGGATGAGAGAATTCATTTTACAAATAACCTTCTTTCAACCCAACTCTCATTTTACAAATAACCTTCTTCCAACCCAACTCACAAGCTTTCTCAAGTGCAACGAGAATGGCTTGGGCCTACATTTGATTATTAGTGCAACAACCCATCAAAGAAGTGAATAAAACAACACTTATAGGTACTTATGAAAGGTTAATCATTAACTATATTTAAAGTATATTTTATAATGTTGCAAACACTCTACAAACCTTCACAATAGGAATTTTATTTTATATGTTATAAATGCTATACAAATATTCAAATTTTAAATATTTTTATCATGAGTCTTACCACATTTACATTGTTGATAAAAATAGAGATTGAAAATTTATGCATTTTTTAATATCATAAAACTAGTGGAATCAACAAACCCCACATGTTTGACATCTAATATTATCACAACCCTTTATGATCATATTTGTATTTGATATTTTCATAATAAAAAAATATTTTGGTTATTATAATGGGGAAAATTTTGAACCTTATAATTTTCCCCTTAATTTTAGGCTTGATTTAACTAGGTTATCCTTTACACAATAATTTGAATACAAGTGGTGTGTTTTTGTATATATACTAGTAATTCTATATTTCTAATACTAGTAATTTTATTTGTGTGATTAATTATTTAGTCATTTTTATTTGTATGACTAATTATTCAGTTGAATTTTTTTACCCAATGATCAAATTAGTCATCGATTTAGTCATTTATAGTTATATTGCAAAAAAAAGTAGAATTTAATCATTTTTAGTTGTCGTGACTATAATTTTTAGTCACGTAGTCATTTATTTATCAAATTCTACTATTGTATGGTAGGTTTATGTAAAATGGAACATAATGGACTTTATTGTGATAAAAATTACATTCACCGTCTTTTTTTGTCTTTCACTATCACTTGGTCAAAATGAAATGATACAGTTTCGTTTGTGGTGGTAAATGGACCATCTTCTTAGGTGTAACAATTTGATATGACATATTTAATATGACCATGTAATTTTGTTCAACTCTGTGGTAAGTATGATCTACACTCTGATACTAATGCAATGGCTTTGTACTCATGTGTGGTTGTGTAAGTGTTGTCAAGATCCATTTAGGTATAGTGGTGATTCTCTATATGAGTATATGTCATGTCTCCTTTTTCTAAAGATATCATTTTTCTAAAAATAGTAGTTTCTATTTTTAGTAAATCAAGTTGTCCAAAAATAGTAAGTCAAGACTCATGGACAAACTAGGAAAAGTGTTATTCTCAAGATAAATTAAATTAAACAAAATTTAATTGTAGACATTTGATATCACTTGAAAATATTTATCATTCCCAAGTAGGCATGGGTTTTGAGAAAAGCAATTTTTTCAAGATCAAATTGGTAAAAGGCATAGCTAGACAAAAAACCAATGGAAAGGAGAGGTTAAGAGTTGGAAGAAAAATGGAAAAAGGAGTTAACAAAACTTGCATGCAAGAAACCTCCTTCCTTGGGCATGGAGATTTGGGTTCCCAATTCGGTGGATAATTCATTTTTACATTTTATATGTGGTTTAGGTTTCATTCTTGACAATTTTATGTTTTGCAATTCATAGGCATATGTTGTTCCTCTTTAAAGGTTGGGAAACCATTGAAGGAGTGATCTTCCAAGCTGATAAACCAAGGAGATAGAGACTTGTAGGCAATGGATTTACAATTCTCCAAAGGCAACTTCATACAAGGATTGCAATTGTGCTTTCAGAGGAGTTTTATTGTGTGCTTTTATAGAGTTTTGGTTTGGATTTTGGTGTGTTTGCTTTAGCATTTTTAATCTATTGTTGTTGTGAATAACACTATTGTGTTTTATTTTGTTTTGATAAATATCTCTAGAATATTTTAATTCCAACTCTATCATTGTATTTAATTTTTGGAGAGTTTTGGTGTAAATCTATTGGGTTTTTGATGTATTTTGAGTTTTCACATTGGTAGAAATTATGCATGTTGTAAGGGAAGATATGTAGACTATCCAAAGTGCCTTTTTACAGGTTGTTATGCTACCAAAATTTATGTAGAAATTTATTTATTGCTGCAATAAAAAAAGCTATAGTGTTTGTGGCTTCATTGGTGCAATTTTTAGCATACTCGATTTCAGTAATTTATGCAATTTGCAAATATGAGTTGGGTTATTGTTTTTATTTCAAATATGATATGATTTTCCAACAAGGGAAATTTATTTCAAATATGATATAATTTTTCCAGCAAGTGAGATTACAATATAGGTGGGTTTTTGTAATATCAACATAAGAGTGTTATTGATAATACATCCCCCTTCAATTGGTTGTATACAAAGTGTTAAAAAATTAGAGATAAAAAATAGTTTATGAGAACTAAATGAAATCTAAAGTTGAAAGCATGGAAGAACATAGATCATGAAAAGTAATCCAAAAAGCATCATTGATAGCATCATGTAACAAGAAATATATATTGAATGATAACTATGAAAGTCATATAGACAATTCATAATCAAGACATAGAATGTTGCTCCCAATAAGAGTAAACAAGTATGATATAACGTGTAGGTACATGGGAGATTAGCATCAAGGTACATTTTTTTTCCTTAGTATAGGAAAATGAAAGGAAAATATGGCCCTAGAGGTGAAGCAGAAAGCAACTAAGTACATATAGTTGGGTAAGGAATATTCCAAGAGCATAACATAATGTGATAAGCATCATGTGATGGTTCCAAATTTCATATGGCATAGGAAGGACTTACTGCCCCTCTTTAACTTAAAGTTTCTCAGTTTCTTGTTGCTACATTTTTACACATATACAATGAATATTGGGTAGATTGTATGCATATTTATACCCCTTCATTCACTTTTAATGGAATCTTAACTTGCAAGATTGATGTATCCATGTCAACATTCACATTTTTTTGAAAAAGATGAATCATTTACAATAACTTTACTTATTTTATGTCTTTATTTTATTCTTGTTATTTTTAAGATTCTTCTCTAATATAGGGTTATCATATGATTCTATTTATTTTGTCTTAGTTTTAAAGTTCATATTTAGGTTCTAGCCAAGTTGATCAACAATAGTAGCATCTAGTGCTTAGGAATGACCAACTAATAGTTAGACCTTTCACTGTCACATTTCAACTTTACTTGTGTAGAAAATCAAATCATATTTATAACATTTTATTTATAATGAGATGCTCTAAAAATTCCATTATGTTAGTGCCCTTACCCTACAATATAACATTCAAAAAACTATAGGTTTAAATGGTATTCTATCTAAAATCTACAAATCAAAACATAATCTTTAGCAACTAAGTCATGTTTAAGCTTTCATTTATAGAAACTAGTTAGAATTTGTAAACACTAGATTTGAATGCCTTATTGGCATTCACAAAAGAGACTTCATTAACTTCAGACAAAATCATCTTAAGACATATAAAAGTTGAATTATATTACTCAAAAATAAAAATAGGGAGGAAACCAATTATAACAATCTACATCTTCTCTCCAAGAGAAAAATAATATTTCATGGAGTGAAAAGAGTGAATCAGTTGTCAGAGAGTAAGTTGGTAAAAAATAAGCAAAATATTGTAATGCATGATAACTAATGGAGACACTAGGATAGATTGTGTTGTGCAAGAGCCTGTAGCCCTTGCCATGTCTCACAATACTAAGATGAAGCAGTGGCGAGTGGTTGAGGTAAAGGTGGCACCACCTATTGAAATGACAAGGAATTCCTCACAATATCATGACTTCATTGTTGAAATAGTAAGGTATTCCTCATAATGTCACAATGTCATTGTTGAAATGACAAGGCGTTCCTCATAATGTCATGATGCCACTATTGAAACAACATGGAATTCCTCATAATGTCATGACACCGCTATTGAAATGACAATTCATTCCTCACAATGTCATGGTGCCACCATTGAAATGGGAAGGCATTCCTCATAATGTCATGGAGCTGTTAATCTCATCTTTAAATTTATTGAAGCGATCAATTTTCCTATGGTGGTTGCATCACTTCCAATACAACTACTCATTCTTCCAAAGCCTTCATCTCTATACATAATCTCTAACCAACTCAAAGATCTTGTTTTGCACCCCTGCATACAGAAACATTTCGGGCTATACTGCACCGGTGAATTCTCTTAAGAGACCAAAGTGCAAAAGCATAGAAATCTTCGATGAAATGTTACTTAGAAACCATGGAACTTAGAAACATTTGTATAAAGGTATAGGGTCATGTATGGTCCCTCTATAATAACCTCTCTTAGTTTTTCATACCTCCAATCCATTTGCCTGTGGTGACAAGTTTTCAATCAATGGAAAAAACATTAGATGCATGCAGTGTCAAGTTGCAAGGTGGTGTAATTTTTATTATTTTTTTGTGAAACAAAACTAATAGTTCCAACATGTTCGGGTGGGTAGCTTTATGCTCAGAAAGGTCTTGTTTCGCACCTCTACATGTCAGAACATTTTGAGCTACATTGCACTGACAATTTCTCTTAAGAGACCAAAGTGCGAAAGGGTAGCAAACTTTGATGATATATTACTCGAAAAACCTGGCACTTAGAAACATTTCATCTAAAGGTATAGGGTCACATAGGGTCCCTCTACAATAAACTCTCATTTTTTCATACCTCCAATCCATTTTCCCACTGTGACAAGTTTTCAACTGATGGAAAAAGCTTCAAATGCATGCAGTGTAAAGTTGCAAGGTGGTGTAATTTTTGTTATGTTTGTCATGTGACCAAACCAACAAATTCAATAAGTCTTGGTGGGTAGGTTTTTTCTAGGAAAGACCTTTTTTTACACCTTAGAATGTTGGAATGTTCTGAGCTACATTGCACCAACAATTTCTCTTAAGAGACCAAAGTGTGAAAGGATGGTAAAATTTGATGAGTTGTTACATAAAAGCCATGGAATTTAGAAACATTGTATCTAAATTTACAAGATACTGTAGGGTCCCTCTATAATAACCTCTCTTAGTTTTTCATATCTCCAATCCATTTGCCTACGGTGAGAAGTTTTCAGTTGATGGAAAAAACATCAAATACATGCAATGTAAAGTCTCAAGGTGGTGTAATTTTCATTCTATTTGTTGTGTGACCAAACCAATAGTTCTAACATGTCTGGGTGGGTAGGAATATGCTAGGAAAGTTGGTTTCTTTCATCATAGCATGCTAGAATGTTTCAAGCTACATTCCACCAATGATTTCTCTTAAGAGACCAAAGTGTGAAAGGGCAACAAACTTGAAAAGTTGTTACTCATAAACCATGGCACTTAGAAATGTTTCATTTGAAGTTACATGCTCACATAGGGTCCCTCTACAATAACCTCTTAGTTTTTCATACCTCCAATCCATTTGCCTGTGGTGACAAATTTTTAGTTGATGGAAAAAAGCGTTAAATGCATGCAATGTAAAGTCACAAAGTGGCGTAATTTTTGTTATGTTGATCATTCAACCAAAATGACCATTCCAACATGCCTGTATGGATAATTTTATGCTAGGAGAGGTCCTATTTTGCACCCCCAACATGTGGGAACGTTTTGAGCTACATTGCATCGACGATTTCTCTTAAGAGACCAAAGTGTGAAAGGGTAGAAAACTTTGACAAGCTGTTACTTGGAAATTGTGGCACTTAGAAATATTTTTTTTTATGGTATAGGATCATGTAGGGTCCATCTACAATAACTTATCTTATTTTTTCATCCCTTCTATCGACACCTAAATTTGGCCACTTATGTTTGGTAAAATTTATCCTTGTTCATCTAAATATCCTCTTATTTGCATTAATTAAGTAATATTAGTATTATTTAATTAATACCCCTAAAATTCTCTAAATCCCTAAGGTATTTAGTTAAATAATTAAATATTTTACCCTTTATTCCTTTCCTCCAAGGAATTCCCTTTATCTCACATCCCCCATAATCCATACCTAATCCTAATCCACCTCCTAATCCCATCATTACAGATGTGTACATTCCTAATCTATGATTAGGATGTGTCACATCCTCCAACCTTTTCAAGTTGGCTCTTAATCCTCATTAGCCACCTAACTCTCTTCTAATCATTGATCAACTAACCTAATCAACCCCTTAGTAAACTCTCCCCATCCTCCAAGGAATTTTTAATTCCTTTTTGTCTTCCTAAGGTCCTTTTGAGGAATTTTTAATTCCTCTCCCATCTCCCAAGGAATATTAAATTCCTTCTCTCTTTCCCAAGGAATATTAAATTCCTTTTATCATTCCCATGCATATTAAAAATGAATTTTTAATTCTTTTAGTCAACTCTTGATCTCAACCCTTGATCTTCCTCCCCCTTTCAATCTCAACTGTCCATTCCATCTCCCTTTGTTAAATGACTAACACTTAACCATTTTTGCTCACTCTCAACCACATTCTTAAGAAGAACCCTAACCATTCTCTCAAGCATTCATCCTCTCAATCATACACTACCATCTTGCATCCATAGCCAAATCTACCATCTTTGTATCCAAATCAAGCAAAACCAAGTTGTTATGCTACTGAAATCATTTTAGGAGCACACAATCAAACAAAGCAACAAGGCCAATCGACCAATCAACTTGGACAAGGTAACTCACTCTCTTTGTCTTTTTTTTTGTTCAAGTTCAACTAGGTTAATCGTTAAGGTGTTATTTATGTATTTTTTGCTTGCATTTTTTTTCATTTTGCATTATAGGCTAGGAGATTTCACTTGCACACATTTTTGGCACACCCGGTGGGATCCACGTCACGGGTCTAACATTTTACATTTGTGGTTGTTTGATTTTTGCAGCTTCAGGTTTCACAGGTAGGGGAAATCTGCCTTGACGGGCAAATTTTCACTTTACAGGGGTGAATCTGCACTTCGAAATAGGCGAACTTGCACCCAAAGGTGAATTTTCCTTATACAAAGGTGAACTTGCACCTAAAAATTTTCCCATTTGTGGAGGGACGAATTTGAAATCATAGATGAATTTTCTCAAGTTCAGGAGCTAATTTACAATCATTTCCAGAAATAGGTGAAATTGCTTGAGTTGTAGATAGGTGAATTTGATCAGCAGAAAGGGCGAATTTGATCAGTTTTGGGGGCGAACTTGCTTGACAAAACAGACAAATTTTCCTCTTACAGAGGCAAATCTGAGGTAAATCTGAAACCTGAATTTCTAGTTTTCAACATCATTTCAATTCCATTTTCAGTTACTAATCTACTAACTCGTTTGTTTGTGAGTGTCCCTAGTTTTTGCTAATAATTTATGCATCTTATCCTCATCCATCTAAGACTGGTGGTTGCAAACTACTAACGCATTTTCTGTAGAACGTTCAGTCCAAGACCCTTTAGTTAGTCTGTCTATTATTTTTCATACTAGCTAGGCACATGTAGCTTTAATTAGAGGGTCAATTAACTTGTTTGCTATGTTTGGGAGTGACTGTTGATGTATCCAATCCCCTTGAGCCATTTAGTGATCCTAGGTGACGAGAAATCACAGTTTACTCTAGTCTAGTTGATTCTACCTAGGAGGTGCTAGTGCATCTAAGCTCTCCCCTTGTGCTATGTGTGAGCCTGGGGACCAACCAAAAACATCTAGTATCTTCTTCCCTTAGTGGGACCTACCTGGGATTTCATCACCTGGGGGACAATCCCAACCACATGTTATCAGCGAGGTATATAAAGGGGGGAGATCAAAATATGTACCTCAATCCAGTCATGTTGTGTCTAGCAATGCATCGAAGCTAGGGTGATACCTAGATAAGATGTGAAGAGTTGGTTTGAGTTTTCAGTACCTCACTGGGGCTCTCAACTCATTCTTGTGACGGGCTAGTGTTCACAGTTGCACCCCATGTACCGTGCATATATCAGAGACTCACACGATAGTCTTGTTCCACCTAGATAGAGACTCGTGTTGTAGCCACGACTTGGTGTAGTGCAGGGGATGTGCACCGTACCCCGAAGTTACTCACCATGTACTCCCTTGGGTTGAGATAGAAATCCTTGTGGTGGACTATGATAGTCCTTGAATGAGAGTGTGAAGGTGAGCTCGTGGTGTCTATTGATGACCCTGTGCCACTGGAATGCTATCAATCCACCTTTGCAAGAAAGCATGATCTAGAGAACCACCCCAGTATCATAGAGTATTAACCTTGGGTTATCTGCTCAAGGTGGTGGGCCTACATCAAGTTTGTAAACCCTCATCACTAATCTTAGGATCGTGTTGCCTGGTGTGTCTACTTTGGGCAATACCAATGATTTAATTTTTAGTTGAGTCAACCTAGCCTTCTATGTATTGTTTACCATGCTTGTCATCCTTTGCCACAGTCAACCCCTGCCTTCAAAGGTGAATTTTCCCCTTACAGAGGCAAATTTGCACTATAGACAGGTGATTTTTCCCTACAAAAGAGTGATTCTACTTCTCAGTCCAGTCCAAGTTATCCATTTGGGTGAATTCCTCTTTGTCAGAGGTGAATTCTCCTGTGGGTCACTTTCTTAGGAAACCCTGTTTCCACCTGTTCCTCAGAATAGGTGAGTCTGTCCAACCCCTAGGCGAGTTTGTTAATCCTCATCTATCAAATTCTCTCGTGCTTGAAGAATAGGTAAAATTTCCATCCCCTTGGGTGAATTTGTTCCCCACAAGGGCGATCCCGTTTTCAGTCTATGTCATCTTGTCAGTCATCCTCTGTCAAATTCGCTCGTTTTCACTGAATAGGAAAATTTTCTCCCTTTAGAGGTGAACCTGCTGTTAGTCTGAGTCAGTCTACCCATTTGTCCTTTTTCCTATCAAATTCACCCGTTCTCTTAGGATAGGTGAATTTTCCACATACTTGGGTGAATTTTCTCTTTGCAAGGGCGGTTTTGCTTCCTGTCCAAGTCTTCCATCCGTCTGTGTCAAG
Organism: Sequoia sempervirens; assembly: GCA_007258455.2. NCBI lineage: Eukaryota > Viridiplantae > Streptophyta > Pinopsida > Cupressales > Cupressaceae > Sequoia > Sequoia sempervirens. The sequence continues at coordinate 65,669,949 of VDFB02168118.1, forward strand.
ATTTAGGAAAATTTGTTTGTCGAATAGTCGATCCCGTTTTTAGTTGAATTCATTCCCCATCTGTATCATTCAAGAAACAGGAAAGCTTGTCACCCCATTAGGCGATCTTGAAAGTCAAATATGCTTGTTTCCCTGAGTTTAAGCCATCTTGCTAACTATTTAGGTGAACCTGTTGTCAAATAGGAAAATTTGCTAAGAAAATTTGCCTTTTTCTTGTGTCACATGAAGTTTGGGAAAATTTGCCTCTCCAAACAGACAAATTTTTTCATTAAATTTTCCTGTTCTTGTGCCAGCCCAGTTTTAGGTGAATTTTCTCCCCCAGATAGGTGAATTTGCTCATCAAATTTGCTCGTTCTTGTGCCAACCCAGATTTAGGCGAATTTTCCTCAAAAATTTGCCTATTTCTTGTCCTACCTGAAGTTTGGGTGAATTTTCTCATCAAATTCATGTATTCCTTGTCCCATCTAAAGTTTAGGTGAATTTTCCTCCCCATAATAGGTGAATTTGCTTCCAAGCATAGGCGAGTTTTCTCAAAACAACCCATCATCCATCTTCCTGTGATCATCATTTTTGTCCATCAAAAGTCATCATTTCCTCTATCAAACCATATAGGTTCATTGCAAGACATCTCTAGAGTACATATCCATCATCTGTACATCGATCCCAATCATCTAGACTTTGTTTTAGGGGTTTTTATCTAAATTGATTTAGATGTCTGATCTTGATCGTCATCAATCACACTTAGGATTGCTATCCATCCTAAGTCTGTAATCATTACGACCCAATCAATCTACTTCCATCTTTAGGTAGATTTGGTGTCATAACCATCCTTTTTGCAATCCAATTTGATCGTCAACACCTTACATCATCTAAGTCAAATCTCTGAACTGGGTTTAGAATCAATTTCCTCATCCTATCTAATAAATCATCCAAGCCTATCTCATCAATCATTCTTATTGAATCTCATCACATCCTCCAATCCAATCCTAATCTGAGCTTCAGTCCAATCCTAATTTGAGCTTTAATCCAATCCCAATTTGAGCTTAACCTAAATCCCAATTTGAGCTTTGGTCCATCCGCATCCAAGATATTTTGATATTGAAACAAATCTTAAGATCCCTTCTTCCATCTTCTAATCCATCCTATTTATCTTTCCATCATCTCTTCTCTCCTTCTAATCATCTATTCCCATCTTTTCAATCCATATCCATTTAGTTCAGTGTCATGAATCCTTATCCTCCTACAATGCAACCAAAAATAGTCATCAAGGGAAATCCCAATTACGTTGACGATGATAACAAAAGTATTGTTGATCAAGATGAGTATGATATAGACCCCCTTGATGCTATTGTTACTATCAAACTCTTCCCAAGCATCATCCAAAATCCAATCCCTCATCCAAGCTATCCCATCACACCTTCATGCACACCTAATAACAATCCTTATGCTACCCTTGACAAGGGATATCCAATATCTTTCCCATTTGCATATTCAACATATCCTTCATCTACATCTTTCTCTTACCCAATGTCCACATCCTCTTATCCTAATCCACTACCCAATCTTCCCATCCTAACATGCCATCCCAATACTCCTACTATAATCCACCATCCCAATCTTCCCATCCTAATCTACCATCCTAATCTTCCCATCCTAACCTACCATCCCAATACTCCTACTACAATCCACCACCCACATCCCCATCAACCTATCCTAATCCAACATCCACATCTTCCCACTTTAATCCATTATCTCAATATTCTTATCTTAATTCCCCATCCACTTTCTCCAACATCAATCCACCATCCATGTCCTCCCATCCTAATCAAACACCCCAATATTCCTACCTTAATTCCCCATCCACTTCCTACAACATCAATCCACCATCCATGTCTTCCTATTCTAATCCACTATCCCAATACTCCTACTACAATCCACCACCCACATCCTCTTGTCCTAATCCACCATCCCAATCTTCCCATCCTAATCCACCATCCCAATATTCCTACCTTAATCCTCCATTTGATATTGATCCCCCCACCAATCCTAATCCTCCACCTACTCTTAGTCCTCCATCCAATCCCATCCACCCATCTAATCCTAATCCACTACCAATCCATAATCCTAGTTCTTCACCAATCCATAATCCTTCATCTATTCCTATCAGCCCAACTAAGCCTATAATATGCAATTTTCTCACTCCAGAAGTCCTCCAAGGACTCATGACAAAGAATACATCCCCAACTCCACATCTTGAAGTAGTGGAACTATGCTACCCCACTCTCCCATGTATAGTCACTAGTGATGAGACCCTTCTCCATCCCACACCTATCATTACTTTTACCACCCCTAGCACCACCCAAACCATTGAAACCATGAAACCCACCAAATCCATTGAACCCCCATCTCCTACTCTGAGAGTTGTTGAACCATCAAAGATAACCAAATCCAATCACCATATTCTACTCCTAGATCCACCCAATCCATCAAAGACACCCAAATCCAATCCACTCCTCCCACCCCTAGTATCACCAAACTTCATGAATCTTCCATCCTTCCATCTCCCTCACTTGAAGAGTTCCTCCAACACTCTATTATCATGCATCCCATACATGATGAGTCATGTCAAGAGCTTGATCTAAAGCATACCAACATATCCCCTCCTCCACATGAAGATCTTACCATCCCATCTAGTCCACCTCAAGATCACAATCCCCTATCCATTCCATCCCATGATTCCCTTGACACTCAAGATCCAATCACTCCATCATGAGCCCTTATCACCCGCTGCCACAAATCCAGATCCTATCATATCACATAATCCCTCTCTTGATCCCTTATCACTCATTCCTCCCGCTCAAGATCCTGTCATCTAATCCACCTCAATTCAAGATCATATTCCCCCATCCATTTCATCCCATGATCCTTCATCACCACCTAACCAAACTAGCCCAACACCACTTTTATATTCCCTCAGCACTCTCACATTCATCTATGATGGTTTCCTTGCAGAAGAGGAACTGAGCATATATGCCACCCATCCTCCTCCACCTAATAATGGACTCACATCATGTTTCCAAAATAACAAGCATCCTACTATAGAGCAAATGCTCAAGATCATGAACTATCAAGGAAAAGGTTTAGGCCTTCATGAGCAAGGTATTTTAGAGCCCATCCATGTCAAAGAAAATCCACATACACAAGGTCTTGGATATATCTCTCAAGACTCGCAATCCAAAAATGTTGGTACAACCTCTATACATCCTAAGCGAGCTTCTTCCAAAAGAATAATAAGCTCTTCCCATCACTCCACCAAACCATTTTCCGCCATCCCTCCTCCATCATATCACCTCAAAAAAACCATCCATATTCCTCCTTCATCTACTCCATCTATTTTGGGTGCTTATGTCCCTCCATCTAGCATCACACATGCCCCACATACTAAGTCCATTTTAGGACCTTATATCCTAAAATCACCTATCCATATCACCCATCATAAACATCCCACTCTCATGCTCCCTAATCAGGATCAACAAGGGCACATACCTACACGTTCTCCATCCACATATCATCCCCAAAATCCAACCTCCATCACTCCATACATGTTTCCTCCACATCATCCCTCTCCTCCCACCCATTCCATTGCTATTAAAAGCACTTCAGATGCTAAAGTAAAAATGCATAAATCTAAACATCCACATGAATCTAAAGCCCCTCACTTCTCCTTAAAAAGACATGTTTACGAAAAGAAAAATCAAATCCAAAGTCCAAATCAAACCCACAGGCCACAAAGGCCCACCAAAGCAAAAATCAAAACCATGTGGATCCCAAAGAAACAAGATGCAATGCCTTCACATGAAAAACCTGTAAAAACATCCAAAGTTGCTAATCCAAAAGCTAATCATACACACCCTCCATCTCTTAAATCTATTTTGGGTCCTTATGTCCCAAAATTCACTATCCCATCTCCTCCATTATCCCTACATTCTTCGTCCATTAATCCTCTTATCCTTTCACATCCACCACCATATGTGCCAATGTTGGTCTTGAAAACATTTCCCCATCACACATCCACCCCATGATTCCACCCATACACTATCAAATATCCCATCCATTATCCCACATATCTCCCACATCAAATCCCTTTAATCCATTCTCTTGCATAATCCATTTATCATAATAAGGTTGTACCAACATCCAATAGTCACTTCACACATGGGCTCTTAATACCTTGTATGGAACTTGATGCTTGAGTCCTTCATCCATCTCCTTATCACATATCTTCTAAATTCAATTATCCACATCCCTATCCTTATCCATCTCCATCCGCATACTATTCAAAAAATTCAAAAAAAGTAAAAAAAAAAAATCAAAACCACAAAAAAAGGGTCAATTTTTTTTAAAAAAAAGTCAAAAAAAAAAAAAAGGTCAAAAAACAAAAAAGGTTAAAAAAGTAAAAAAAAAAGAGTAAGAAATAATTCATCCAATGGTGAAAACTTGGCAAACAAGCGCCTTGGATAAGTACCAGGGTGAAAACCTGGCAAACAGGCGTCATGTGTAAATCCCCCATCCAGTTTGCTTCCACACTCGAGGGCAACTACATCCCCTTCACCCATATCCTCCATCCCACCTATCTTACACATCCTTCCTATCATATCCCATTTATCCCAATCACTCCATCCTTTTTGTGGTCTTGATATAGATAGGGGAAAACATATATACATGCTTTGGACACCTCTTGGCATACATCCCCTCACCTATACACTATTCTAATACTTATCCACATCCATCTATCTTCCCTATCGACCCGTCATGCTACCATCAATCTCCCTTCCTTATCCATGCATCCTATCCATATCCATCTCACTCCCTAATTTGCCCATCCTTTTATCTTTCATCCCCCTTGCCTCATCATACATGACATATCTAGAGTGAGGAATTTCCTTCTTTGTGACATATTCCTTGGAGGAATCATTCATCAATCCTATAATCCGTTCCATACCACTATTACTATCTTCTTATCCACCCATCATCTCATCCTTTTCATCTCCCCATCCTTATCTTCCTCTCCACCCATCATCTCATCCCTTCCATCTCCCCATCCTTATATTCTCATCTACCCATTCAAAAATCCTTTTTATCTCCCCATCCTCATCTTCCTCTCCACCCATCATCTCATCCCTTCCATCTCCCCATCCTTATATTCCCATCCACCCATCATAGCATCCTTTCCATCCCCATCCTTATCTCCCTATCCATTCATTTTTATCCTCATCCCATCTCATAATACCTTGTCATTGGTATCTAGCTATAACCTATCCCCCTCATGCAACCCAATGCTATCTATCTCATTGTCATCACTCCCACTTCTTTCACACATATTTCCAATCTCCTATCACTTCTCATCACTCATCTCTTTATCATATCATCCTCCCAATTCATCTTTTGATGATTTGGATAACTATCCCATTCATGAACTACACGTGATCACCATCATCCTATCTTATCCATCAGGTCTATCTTGTCTCATCGTATCAGTTCCATCATTTTATCCACTTCTCATGGTTTTCTCATCATCCCTTATCCATGGTCAGTCGTCGACCTTTTGTTGAACTATGTTGCCCCTACACTTTCACGTAGGTAAGGTCAATCATTTGATCTGCCCTTGGGGAATTTGTCTATCTTGTCTTTGTTGTCCATCGTGGTCTACATTATCCTCTTTCTACTTTTATCCATGGTCAGTCGTCAGTATTTTATCAAACTACGAGGGCTATGCACTTCCACATAGGCAAGGCTAATCTCTAATCAGCCCCCGAGCCCCTAGGTCTTTAGGGTGTGTCAGTCTTGTGTCTTGTATCTCACGTCTTGTGTCGTGTCATCAAGTATTTCCTTATCTAGCTGGTTCTTCACAAATGAGATACACTAGTATCATGAGATTCAATCGGTTTCAAATATCCTGAGTCATATCAATCTCTTAGTTTAGTCTCCATCTTTGGTCTTAACAGGATGCATCCTTCCTCATCATACCACATCAATTCCATCCACCTTTTGATCATGTGGCAAAAAACATTTGAAATTGATTGCTTTCTTATGATGCTTTTGGCATTTATTTTATCATTTAAGCTTCCTATCATACCTCATCGGGGTTGCCTTGATCCATCATATCATGGTGTGCTTTGATTGGTAAGCATAGGGGCACATCTTGACCTTTTGTTTGTTGTTGTCTACTTGGTTGTCCCACGTAGTACCCACCAATATCCATGTGGTCTTGTGTTATGTTGTGGCATCCTTTATGTTTGTAGTTTTCCAACATTGGTCCTACCAAAGCCCCTGTGACTTTCAGATGTTGGACCAACCTTTTATTTGTTGTGTCAGTCCTATGCATGTGATACAAAGTCGCCTTGGTTCCTTATACCTTGGTACATAGTGTATCATGCTACATCAAATTTAGTGCTCATTACATGGAAACATAACACATAACAATTAATTTGCTTGATTTGGTCACTACCCTTTCATCTCCCCATCTCCCATCCTCTCATCTATCAAAATATCCCCATCCATTCATCCTTCATAACTCTCCTCATCTCACTATCCTATCCATTTTCATCCTTCCACCTTCTTCATTCTCAACATATCATCATCTCTTCAATTTTCTTAGGAAATATAGATTAGTTATTCTAAGAATCTTTTCCTTCAATTTTTTCATTTATTTCAACCATCTCACATCTTCATCCAATCCTAATCCATTCAATATAGTACAAATCATCTAATCACATCCTTGGTCTTGTTCCCAACCTTGCTACAAGCCTTGATCCAATCATCATCATTATCATCATCGGGATGTATCTTTCCCTATCCTTTTGTGTTGTTTCGGGATGTATCCTTCCCTAATCACCAATACTTTCATCATCATCATCGAGATGTATCCTTCCCTCATCACCGACACTTTCATCATCATCATCAGGATGTATCCTTCCCTCATCAACAACACTCTCATAATCATCATTTGAATGTATCCTTCCCTATTCTTTTCTGTTGTTTTGGGATATATCCTTCCCTCCTCAACAACACTCTTATCATCATCATCAGGATGTATACTTCCCTATCTTTTTGCATTGTTTTGGGATATATCATTCCCTCATCAACAACACTCCACCCATCATCAATCCATTTTGTCTTGTAGCTAGACTGGGGCGACATCACCTTTGTCCTTAAAATCCACTTGTGCTTTTTTTCTTCTCATCTTCTCTTCCCAATCTCCTATCGCTTATCATCCTCTCTTATCCATCATTTTTCATCATCTTCCCCATCTACCCTTTCATCATCTCATCCATTTCAAGAGCACACCCATGTTCTCTTGAATTGCATGTCCTCTCAAGGGGGCATCCTCAATCCCCTATCTTCATATTCACTCCTATCATCTTTCCTCCTAGTAACTCTTTGAATGACTGGGGCATCTTTCCTAATCCAAGGTTATCTTCTTTTTGGTGCTATCTTTTAATCTTCTTTGAAATGATGATGCTTCATAACACCATGTCAAAGAGGGTAAAAATGTAGACACCTAAATTTGGCCACTTATGTTTGGTAAAATTTATCCTTTTTCATCTAAATATCCTCTTATTTGCATTAATTAAGTAATATCAATATTATTTAATTAATACCCCTAAATTTCTCTAAATCCCTAAGGTATTTAGTTAAATAATTAAATTTTTTACCCTTTATTCCTTTCCTCCAAGGAATTCCCTTTATCTCCCATCCCCCATAATCCATACCTAATCCTAATCCACCTCCTAATCCCATCATTACGGATGTGTACATTCCTAATCTATGATTAGGATGTGTCACATCCTCCAACTTTTGCAAGTTGGCTCTTAATCCTCATTAGCCACCTAACTCTCTTCTAATCATTGATCAACTAGCCTAAAAGACCCCTTAGTAAACTCTCCCCATCCCCCAAGGAATTTTTAATTCCTTTTTGTCTTCCCAAGGTCCTTTTGAGGAATTTTTAATTCCTCTCCCATCTCCCAAGGAATATTAAATTCCTTTTATCATTCCCATGCATATTAAAAATGAATTTTTATTTTCTGTAGTCAAATCTTGATCTCAACCCTTTATCTTCCTCCCCCTTTCAATCTTCGCCATCCATTCCATCTCCCTTTGTTAAATGACTAACACTTAGCCATTTTTTCTCACTCTCAACCACATTCTCAAGCAGAACCCTAACCATTCTCTCAAGCATTCATCCTCTCAATCATACACTACCATCTTACATCCATAGCCAAATCTACTATCTTTGCATCCAAATCAAGCAAAACCAAGTCGTTATGCTGCCAAAATCATTCTAGGAGCACACAATTGAATGAAACAATAAGGCCAACCAGCCAATCAACTTGGACAAGGTAACTCACTCTCTTTGTCTTGTTTTTTGTTCAAGTTCAACTAGGCTAATCATTGAGGTGTTGTTTGTGTATTTACTTTCTTGCATTCATTTTCATTTTGCATTATAGACTAGGAGATTTCACCTGCACACACCTCCAATCGATTTCCTATGGTGATAAATTTTTCAATTGATTGAAAAAGAGTCAAATACATACAATGTAAAGTTGCAAGGTGGTGTAATTTTCATTATGTTCATCATGTGACAAAACTAATAGTTACAACACATCTGGTTGGGTAGGTTTATGCTAGGAAAGGTCTTCTTTCACATTCTAGCATGCCAAAAAGTTTCAAACTACATTGCATTGGCAATTTCTCTTAAGAGACCAAAGTGCAAAAGGGCAAAAAACTTTGATTAACTATTGCTTTGAAATTGTGGCACATAGAAACATTTTTTCTAAATTTACAGGGTCATGTAGGGCCCCTCTACAATGACCTCTCTTATTTTTTTATATCTCCAATCCATTTTCCCATGGTGACAAGTTTTTAGTTGATGGATAAAGCGTCAGATGCAAGTAGTGTAAAGTTCCAAGGTGGTGTAATTTTTATCCTACTCATCATGACACCAAATCAATAGTTTCAACATTTTTAGATGGGTAGGTTTATGCTAGGAAAAGTCCTATTTTTCACCCCAACATGTTAGAGCATTCTAGGCTACATTGCATTGACGATTTCTCTTAAGAGACCAAAGTGCGAAGGGACAACAAACTTTGACAAGCTGCTACTCAACAATCATGGCACTTAGAAACATTATTTATGAAGCTATAAGATCATGTAGTGTCCCTCTACAATAAACTCTCTTAGTTTTTCATACCTCCAATTCATTTTCTCTTGGTGACAAGTTTTTAGTTGATGAAAAAAATATCAAATGCATGTAGTGTAATTTTCATTTTGTTCATCATGCGACCAAACTAATAGTTTCAACACATCTGGATGGGTAGGTTTACACTAGGAAAGGTCTTATTTTACACCCCATAATTCCAAAACATCTAAAGCTACATTGCACCGATGATTTCTCTTAAGAAACCAATGTACGAAAGGGTAGAAAACTTTCATGAGCTATTACTCAAAAATCGTGGCTCTTAAAAATATCTCATATAAATGTATAAGGTCATATAGGATCTCTCTATAATAATCTCCCTCATTTTTCATATATCAAAGTCATTCCACTATGGAAACAATATTTTAGATGTTCCAAAAAGTGTTAGTTGTCTTTAGTAAAAAGTTGTCAAGAGGCATGGTTTACATTCTTCATCTCTTGTGGGTAAACCAAAAATTCAAACATCTTGGGGTGGCTATAGAATAAGTCCACTTTATGATTTTTGGTCAACATAGGTGTCTTTATAATCTTATAGCTGAATAATATACACCAAATAACTAGTATCCTCTATTACTTGAACTCAATGCAGTCATAAGTGTTTTGGTCAATATAGGAAAATATTTTTTTGAGATGAAGGAAAGTGTGGGCATGAAGAATATGTCTAGAAATTTGAAGTAGTGATTGTTCAACTAGAGGATGGATACTTGAATGGATGGGTGCATGAATATACTTGAATAAAATTATTGGAAATGTAGTGTAAATTGCTTTTCATTTTCCTTGAATAGAACTTGATTCCATAACTATATGCCAAAAATATGCCATCCAATACCAAAAACACATACTGGTGTAAGAAAGATAATAATTAACCAACAAATATAGGTTAAATAAATGTGAAATAAAGTTATGAAGCATGGAATTCACTTGGATTTTAAATATTTGAAGTAAACCAACTACAAATATCCATTGAAACTTGGATTTATAATGTAAATATGTACATGTATTCATATGTATACATATATTGATATATTTGTATGGAAATTTCTATTTGTCACACATATGTATGCATCAACACATGTATACATATGTATATATGTATATACCTTATATATATATATATATATATATCTACATTCAATTAGACAATCAAGCACATACACAATTACTATCTTATTGGTAGGAAAAGTACAAACGATTTATATATACATATACACATACATGTATTGGTCATTTGATAACACCATGCCCATAAGCAACCCGTTCATAAGCGTGCATAGGTACATCTACCTGTGTACTCTCATGTATGTGTTCCTTCATGAATATGGTCTATTATTGACATGCATATGCATGCATATACATACATTCCACGTATGCTCACCTCATCAATACAACATAGTAACATAAGGAAGAAATCATAAGCTCCAAACACATAAACATCATCCAAGAATGCATTCAATAGTAATCAAGACCCTTAATAATGCAAACACATCATACTAAAGGATGACTTACCAATTCGCAACACAATGACTAGACTTTACCATTCTACTATGAGTGTGTGTGCAAGCTCAGTTAGGTTATGTTACTTGTTACCCTACCAAGTTCTTCTCCTGAGTGATACTTCCCTTCGCACTTAGAGGATTGAACATGAACCTGCATCAACTATCACATTCCCATGATAGTTAGTTGTTCAACAAAATATGCATTTACATAATATTTCTCCATAGTTAGAATATCCAATTTAATAACCGTCCATTTCACTTATATGCATTCTATCACATAACATTAAATGAAATAACATTCATTCATAATTCATTGATAACAAAGTGCAAGAACATATATTCTCAATCAAAATTCAAAGTACATTCACACATGTAATATTTTACCTTAGCATAGTAATAGTAAATAGGTAAATACACAATGGGGTGTGACATACTACCCCCTTGTGAATTGTCGTCCCCGATGATTTTATGTAGCAAACATAAACTAAACAAACAACAACATTGTTTTCAAGTACTTTAAAAAACATGCAAAACATGTGGCAACTTTTGTTGTATCTCAGCATAGTCTTCCCAAGTGGTAGAGTTGTCCACATACTAGTCCCATTGGACTTTGCACTATAGAACTTCCCTCTTATGCAAGTGAAGCTTATGTGTTTCAAGCACCTTGATAGGCTCGAGTGTTACTGGTCATTCTAGGATCTTATACCTATAAAGCATTCCAATCAATCACATGATTATCCCCTAGTATATACTTCTTTAAGCAAGAAATGTGAAAGACATTATACATCTTGGCAAGAGCTGGTGGCAACACAATTCAACAAGCTACAGGATTCACTTCCTCAATAATCTCAAAAGGTCCTACATAGCATGGAGCTAATTTGGAAGACTTTCCAAATTTGATGGAACTCTTATGAGGTTTTACTCTCAACAAAACTGTCATCTACTACAAAATTCTAGGGAACTCTCTTTACATCAACATAGCTTTTATGTCTATCATTAGCTTCAACTAACCTTTGCTTAACAATCTTCACCTGCTTTTCCATTTCAGCCAAAAATTTTGGCCCAAGACTCACCATATCCACAAGTTTATCCCAACATATAGGGGTTCAACACTTTCAACCATATAATACTTCAAAAGAAGCCATCTTTATTGAAGAATTGTAGTTGTTATAAGCAAATTCCACTAAAGGCAAGTAATCTTCCCACTTGTACTACTGATCCATGCAATACATTCTAAGTAGGCTTCGAGTACTTGATTCACCCTTTCTGTTTGTCCATCCATTTTTAGATGATATGTTGAGCTTATATATTCAGTTGAGTCCCAAGTGCAGAAAATAAGGTTTGCTAAAACCTTGAGGTGACTCATGCATCCCTATCTAAGATTATCTTCTCATGAATTTCATGTATCCTAAACACTTCTTGAAAAAATTTCTTAGGTATGGAAGGAGCTCCATCAGTTAGATTCTCAGGTATGAAATGTGCTACCTTAGTAAGCTTATCCACAACCATGAGAATGGCATGGTGCTTATTCCTTGACATAGGCAATCCTTGCACAAAGTACATACTTATGACTTGCCATTTTCTCTTTGGAATATCATGTGGGTATAAAAATCCTGTTGGATGATGATGCTCAACTTTCACCCTTTGACATTCAAGGAACCTAGCCACAAATCTAGCAACATCTCCTTTCATCCCTTTCCAAAAATATAATGGCTTTACATCTGCCAACATTTTTGTCACACCAGGGTGTCTAGAGTATGGTGCTTTATGAACTTCTTTCCATACTAGATTTCTTAACTCCTTTGAGTCAGGTACATACATTCTCCCCTTATACGTAAGTAATCCATTAGGTTCAAAATGAAATCCTTCATACCTTGCATCTTGTGGATTGCTAGTGAGTGCTTGCTTAACTTGCATATAGTACTCATCCTCTTTTCATTTATGTAATACTTGACCTTTAAATTCAATTTGAATCATCACTATTGAAGCAATATGACGTCTTCGAATCAAGGCATCGACAACCCAATTTTCTTTTCCTTTGGTGTAACTAATATTGAAGTCATAATCAGATATTAACTCCAACCATCTTCTCTTCCTTGCATTTAGATTAGGTTGAGTAAATAGATATTTCAACCCATGATGATTGGTTTTCATCTCAAAGGGTTTCCCTAACAAGTAATGCCTCCACATGTGAAACATCTAGTAGTCGGTCCTTTCTTCCTTGTGGGTTCTCTAGATTTATTAGCATTTCCACTAGCATTATTGGTATTCCCACCATTGGAACCATTCCTCTTGTGTTCCCTTCTTGATTCTTTTCCACTATTACATGATCCTTTTTCCCCTTGTTTCTGCAAATTTTGCACAACTTCAACCTTCTTTGGAGTTGGTTTGTCTTGAGCTCTTGCAATCTTCTTATGATTTCTATTTTCTTGGGGGATGGAGATAGTTTTGAGCTTCTACTCTTGCTTAACCACTTTCTCATACAAAAGATCCATAGTAGCTGGACCATGAACATCTACCTCTCCCCCAATCTAGCTATTAAGCCCCATGATGAACTTTCTTATGCGAAAACATTCATCCTTCTGATACATTGAAACATAATGTAGCAAATGGGTAAAATTTTCCCAATACTCATTAACTGACATCTCACCTTGTCTCAGATTCTAAAAATTTGTGATTTTTTATTCAAAATAGAGTTGGGGTAACCAAAAAATTTCAACAAATTCATCCCATGTAAGTTTCAGTGAGCTAAGATCAAGTTCTTTTTTCTTATTCATCCACTAGTTAGAGGCTTATCCTGTTAACTGGTATGCTCCCCATGCCACTTTTGTGACCTCCAAATAATTTTGTATCTCAAAATATTTCTCCATTTAGACCAACCATGCCTGAGCTTCATCCCTGCTGGCGCTTCCTTTAAAGTTGGGTGGGGTTATTTTCTTCATATATCTAGAAACTTCAGAAGCCATATGCTTCATATTAGTTTCCTTAGATAGAGAAGGTGATTTCTCTCTCTCATGATCATCGGTTTGATCATGTTATTGAGAAGAATTTTCTCCCTCTTCCTCATTTTTTGGAACTTCCTTCTCTACTCTATCCTATACCCTTATTTCTTGCTCTATGTTTCCCAACCTTGCTAATATTTGATCCAGTCTAGCTTCAAGTCCTACTGGTCATTTCCCAACTTCTTGGATTCTACCAAGATTGTTCTATATTTTCACCATCTTTGCAAGAATGGATTATACCTGAAGGTTCATCCATATTAGATTCAATCATGTTATCATTATCTTATGGAAAATATTAAATAAGCATTCATTCGCACATAAGGAATTCCACATAAGATTTAACCACAAGCTTTTTGATTAACACATTATTTTATTATTCACAAGGATCTCAATATCCTTTTGATTACATATAGTGACTATTTAGATAGTCAAGTGGAGAGTATCCATTGAATTCACTCTCATACACATAATGTGGTATACCTTACAAATTTGTGTTCATCTCTCATTTTTCCATGTCTATCCTAGAATTAAAAGTAACCTTCGGATTTGTCATCCAATACATAGTTGTGAGGTACATAACCCTCAGATTCATAACTTGAAGAAATTACAATTACTTCTTCCATTGGAAAAACTCTAAGGTCTCTAAAGATAAATTTTGGGCTGACACATCCTTTCAAGGGTATATCCTTGGAAAGTGGTAAGGAATCAGACTTCACTAGTGAGATAGAAGGTAGATAGTTGTACTTAGCCTCCATCTTTATTTTTCTCTTTACATCACTAATCTGAGATAGAGTGTGACTGGAAGTTTTAGTGTCACTTAACAATATAGCATTGTCATAGTTGGTGCCCTCAATTGTTCAAATAATGACCTCTCTTTCCTTCTTGGCCTTCAGGTAGTGCTCATTCTTGATTATTGACTTTCTTGCAGTTAACTTGAGAAGCACCATCTTGGCACAAAATTTCCAAACATTAGATAACATTGGATGGAAAGTATGATAAGCTCATAGGTTCCAAAGCTAAACTTGGTAGCTCTGATACCACATGTAACATTCCAATCATTCACTCAAGTAAAATTTCCTAAGTTTTCACTTTCAAGATAAACTATGTAGTTCTTAACCATTTCCATAATTTTTTTCTTTCATTAATAGAGAACAAATGAACATAGATATCATAACAATAATCATCATTGATTTCATTCCAAAATATTATTTTACATATTACAATATTCCAAAGAATGTGTAAGAAGTACATACATAGCTCAACCGAGCTTCAAAGCAATAGATATAGATGGTCCAAGAATCTCCTTTCAAATCTTGGTCTTTTGTCACCGCCTGAGGAGGAGAAGCATCACTTAATCATTTTTTCGCCAACCATGGGCTCATATGTGGTCCCACACACATCTATCATTTGATAGATGGCCCTACCCATTGACGAAGAGATTGGTGGAGTAACCGCGTAACGACAACCATTTTAAGCTTAGTGTTGTGTCCTACATAACTAGAACTTGTAAACCCTACAATCTAGAACTAGCATACATAAATGGATCATAGTGAATTAACAATGGAGTCAAAGTAAAGCACACTACTTTGGCCAAAGTTTTCTCACTGAATACTTCAAGTGATAGTCATCCTACTCACATATACTACTCAATCTTGATTTTGACTTTAGGCCATTATAATATATGCATAGGTATTTCCTCCAATGGGTAGTCTTTAACCCTAGAAACATCCTATTCCCTTTTCTCAAAATTTAGTGGTATTTCTACCCACAAAGAATAAATACAAGCTTCCCTCCCTTCAATGGATAATCAAATCTCAAGTGTAACTTACAAGCTATCTAATTCAATCAAATAACTTAGCAATGAATAACCCATAAGCTGTCCTTGTTTAATAATATCTAGTATACTTATACTAATGACAAAAAAATCCCTCCTATTATAGAGTAAATACAAGCACTTTCATAGAAAATCATAAAATAGCTTCTTTTTCCTATCCAAAGAAAATGCTATGATTTCATAATGCAAGTATTCTCAAGCAGTTCTAAACAAAGCAATCAAATCTCATTCTTTCATAAATAAAGACAAATAAGAGAAGACTAGATCCTCATGCCTGTAATATGCTTGACTCAATTTACTGACTTGATGCACAACCTTCCAATGATAGCTTGCTAACCTTCACTTTTCTACTCAAAGCGATACTTCACTGTTTCCTCTTCCCAAATAACTCTTTTCTCTCACAGAATATAACTCTTAGAATATTTGCAGCAGGATAGATTTACAAAAAAATGTGTTCCAAATGAGAGAGCTATCCTATCTATTTATACAGAAAAATGAGACATTGATGCTAAAATATAAGGCATGCTAGTCGACAACACTCCGCATGTAGAATGACTCACCTCTCATAGCAAAAAGGTGGCAAAAACCTACTTGTGAAAACTTAGCTTGACATTGACCCATTTGGCTTGACAACAACTCAAGACTAATACAAATATGCACATGTCTAAAAGATGAGAATCGACTTGCAACCAAGATAGACTTCTAAAAAATAGATTTTTCATATTTTGGCACCATGTATCGACCATCTTCCTAATCATTTGGTGTGGTTTATCTCAATGAAACAATCCTCAATTCGCAGGAAACACATATCTTATGCCAACTTGGTCATAGTCTATTCTTTTGATTAAGAAAAGATGAGTTGACTCCACTATAATAGCATTCAAGTCTGTGCATTGACCAAGCATGTTACTTGTTGATTATTCCCTTTATCATGCATTTAGACTACTTTCACAACAAACACGTTACTTAATATTTCCATCGCTTTTGTCTCTTGGATAAATGCATTAAAAGTAGAAACAATACGATGCTATAAAATAGCATTGCATTTTAAGTAGTATCGACCATGGCTCATTACTTCATATCAACCTTTTAATAATCATATATATATATATAAAAATATGTCAACAAATAGCCACAATGCTATGTCTTATATATATATATATGTATATATATACGTATATGTATATGTATACGTATATGTATATGTATATATATTCCATGTCAATCAAGTATATATATATTTGATATTAAAAAGAATAAGATCAAGTTAACATTCATATAATTAGCTGGAGTGTCGATCAATTGATTAAGGATGCTATTATGATGTTGAGATTTTGTGAGGAAACTCATGTTTCTCACATATATCGAGAGGGCAATTCATTCACAATTTTTTTCGCTAATGAGGCTATCAGAATTAATGAGTATAGGGCGTAGGAGGAGTAATCCCTCCTTCCTAAGGCTGCTAAGATTTTAATGCAAAATGATGGATTTGGCTGAGATAATGTGTTGTCTTTATTTTACCATTAGTACCGACATTATACTCACATGTTTTGTGGGTATCGCTTGGCTTGTTGGCTCTCAATTGAACATTTCTTACTAGGGTTTTCTGTTACCTTTTTTTTTTTGAATTTGGGGTTGACTGAAGTAGAATGGAACCCCATTCCTGTGCTAGTTTAAGGAAGAAGAAGAAAATTTGGAGGATACTCGAGCATGGTAACTTTACGCCGTTCCTAGAAAGGCTTCATGGACATGACCCCAACACTTTGGCAGAATTTGTTTCATATTGGCACAATCATAAGCTCTAGATCAAGGGAATGGTTTTTAACATCAATGAGGAGCTTATAGTTGTTTTGACTGGGATGCCTATGGTTGGCCACAAATTCTTCAAAGTTAAGAAGAGAAATGAGGAGGAAATGGCTCAATTCTTTAAGGATGATGAACGAAAAAAACTCATGAAGATGCAATCTTGGGGCTAGGAGTGGATGTCTCTTAAGAAAATTTGATAAAATATTGCAGAAATTATCATGTGGTATGTGACCTTGGAAGGTAGGTTTACTTTAATCCTAGGCCACCATTTTACTCTTTTAAATAATTTTAAGCATGGGTTGTTTATTTCATTTCCTTTCTTTCTCTTATCCTCGATGGAGGTCTTTGTGTATGTGCATTTGAAAAATAGGAGGGCGTCGGTCTTGCACGAGGTCCTCATCTTGTTGATTATGGAGCATGTGAAAGCCCTCATTCTGACACTTCAATTAAGGGTAAGGAAAATACTTTGAGTGATGACTCTAGCTCGTCTGGTTCAGATACCAATGTGGTTGAGGAGGAGTGGAATGAGGAGGGAGAGAGTGGGTCTCACTCCCCTGTGGCTACCCCTTCTAAGAAGGGAAAGAATGAAAACTGATGTAGAGTAGGGTAACACAATCCAAACTAACTCAATCAACCCTTTTCCATATCCTTAACTCCTCAAATACAATGATTTCCCTCACAAACTTACATTATGCCTTGTAGGGTAGCAAATAGAGTATTTTTGGCATAATTTTCAGAAAACAACTCTAGTCCACAATATAAAAATTGTTTTGGATACCCATTATGGAGTTCTACAACATATCCAAAATTTAAGGGTGTTTTTTTTTTTTGGAACAACGCCTTCAAAAATTTGCTGCCACACTTGAAAAAGGCAAAATTAGGCTTGTTTTGATAGGTCACTATGTGATTTTCACAACCCAAACCTCAAACTCTCATACCACTAGCCCAAACATGTCAAATATGATCTGTACAAACACTTTCCATCACCCAAAATAATTTCTTCAAAGATTTTCCACAAAACCCTACTTCTTTGCAACTTTTTCACCAAAAAACAAGAGGTTTTCACCCTAGGGCATCACCTACTCATCACCAAATCTTATTCCTTTCCCCTGAAAACTTCACAAACATTAAAAAAACCTAATTTCTATTCCATTGGTTATCAGGCCATTTCACTAGTGGAATGGTTCAAAACTTCATTTTTTCTCACTCAAACCCTCAAAACTAGGGTTTTATGATAATTTTCAGTAAAAATACAATAAAATCCTTCAAACTCAATGAAAATGATTCAAACCAATTGGAAATGAGAAAGTATTCATAGGCTCATCAATTCCAATGAATGAGATATCACCTATAAGCCATACCAGGGCGTACTACTTCATGTAGCAACAATTTTCAATGAAAAACGTAGGAAAATAGTATTTTATTAGTGGCCAAACTTCAAATTTGCATCAACAACCTCCTCCTTTGACCATTGATGAATTTTTAAATAATTTTCCCACCAAAACAATTGATCCTAACTACCTTTTAAACACATTGACCGTTGAACTTCCCTTAAAGCCAAAATTGCAACATTGCCTTGACAACTTTTTCCCAATTTTACAACATTTTACAAAAATGACTCAACAACCTACCTAGCAACCTAAGATTGACTCAAAACACCTTACATATATTAGAAATGGTCTTCAAGACCTTATTATCAACCTAGATTACTCAACATCTGACTCTTTGCAACATTTTCATACTAGGACCTATGGTGCCCTGCACTAGAAACCCTAAAGGAAAACAGGCAACCAAGAAGCTTATTCTTCAGGAGTTAAAGTCCAAGTCTACTAGAAATGATACAAAGGTGGGTTCAAGGGATTCTAGGTCCAAGGATGATGTTGTGGATATCGAATAGGTTGATGTTGAGGTAGGAAGTAAGGAGGAGGGTTTATAGGATAATGCTATGATCATAGAGACCAAGAAGAAGCCTAGTACTTCTAAGTGTATTTCCAAGATGAGGAACTAGGTCACAAAAGATGTTGTAAAGGGAACTACAGAGCATTGCAAGGAGAAGGATCTAGAGGAGAAGATGGTTGAAATTGATGACTCCGTGGATTGAAACACTCCAAGTGTTTAAAGCATTAGTGAAAAACTTGTGTAGGAGGAGGAGGGTGTTAATCAGAAGCCTAGGAAGCTAGAACCTCTTAAGGTTAACCCCTTTCCAGAAGACTTCTCCTACTTAAATGATTACTCCACCTCAATGTTCAAACTCCTTGACATGTCGAGAGTAGGGGCCACTGGTACTTCTAAATTGGTAAAGTGGACTCTACAGGAATTTAACAAGGTTGACATTAAAATTAGGGGATTGAAATAGAATGTATAGAATATTCCAAAAGGCACTGCCTCAAATATTTTGATTGATATAATTGTTGATATTGAGTGTTCATTCTCTGATTTCAAGTCCTTATGTGAACAACGCCTAGCTGATTTAGAGGCCAATGTTTTTGATACCAACATGGACATCAAGAAACTGCTACATGCATGTCATATTTTTGTGAAGAATAGAACAGATTCTTTGGAGGTCCTGTTCTGCAAGATTAGTGAGCTAAGAGAAGACTAGCTGTATTTTTTTGAGTTGATGGAGAAGGATTAGGTGACTAAAGGAAAAGGGAAAAAAGTTGGAAATGATGATGGTAAAGGCCCTGCTACTGGAGGGATGGGTAACCTGAGGAAGACATTTGAGGATGAGGAAAAATAACTACTAGACATGATTTGCCTTCATAGGAATCGAGAACTTGAGGTGGCCAACAACTAAGAAAAAACATGAAGTAGTGTCCAGTTTTGTATTTTTCTTTATTTGTTTCTTTGCTACTGGGTTTTTGTTTGTTTCTTGTTATTTTGCTACTTTTTTGCTAATGGTTGCTGCTGATAGCTTATTGTTTCATCTTTAGAGCAACATTTTGTATCTATAGTTGTAAAGGATTTTGGGTCCCTTCAAAACCTATTTTTCCCATATGATCAAAACATTCATATAATAATCATATCAACTGTATATATATATTCCCCTAAGTACATGTATACGTACATATACATATATTGATATATCCATATGGACATTTTCATTTGTCACACATGTTTACATATGTATATATGTATATATCTTATATATATATCTTATATACATATATATACATATATATATATATATCAAGGAAAACTTTAGTGGCGAATCTTGGCCAATTGGCGAATAATTGAAATTGGGACCTCCAAAAATGGTGAATAGTACAAGCTAAAAAGGATGCTGAATCGCCAGGTTTTTACAAAAAAATAATTTTGTCCCAAATAATTTGCCTATTTAAATGATGTGTCATTGGAATTGATTCGCTAGTAGTTTATATTGTAATTATAAATATTAATTATATTCGGTAGTAATATTATATTCCTACCATTAATTTTGGGGAAATATCGCCACTAATAATAAATTACCATTTAATTTTGGGGCTTTTATTTATTTCCATCGATTAGCTTTTTAATTGGATGGTTGCAGGTTCATTCTATGACCTAATACACATGTGCTTTTTAAAAGGCTTGTTGAGGCCCGAAATTTGTTTTGGGCCACATGATTAAATCTATTACAAAAAAGTAAAAAAAAATGGGGGAACTAAGCTGACCAACTATGCAAATTTTTAAAGGAGAGATTCGCCATTGTAATTAATATTTTTAGCAATTATTCACTAGGATGTGCCACTATGATTATTATTTTTACCAATTATTCATTAAGATTCGCCAGAATTTTACAATTTTTTTTAATAATGTGCATAGATTTGCCATGACTTTACACCTTCGCTAAGGGGGGGATTCTTAAAGTTATCCTTGATATATATATATATATATATATATATATATATATGTATATATATGTATATGTATATATATGTGTATATATATATATATACATATACATATGCATTTGATTGCACAATCAAGCACATACACAATTACTATCTTATTGATAGGAAACATACGAGTGATGTATATATACATATACACATACATGTCGTATTGTTCGTTCAATAACACCATGCTTATAAGCAACCTGTTCATAAGAGTGCATATGTATGTCTACGTATGTACTCACATACATATGTGTTCATGTGTATGGTCTATCATCCACATGCATATGTATACATATACATACATTCCATGTATATGTTTGCCTCATCAATAAAGCATAGTAACATAAGGAAGAACTCATAAGCTCCAAACAAATAAACATCATCCAAGAATGCATTCCACAATAATCAAGACCCTTACTAATGCAAAGACATCATACTAAAGGATGACTTACCAATTCCCAACACAATGGCTAGACTCTACCATTCTACTATGAGTGTGTGTGCAAGCTTAGTTAGGTTATGTTACTAGTTACCCAACCAAATTATTCTCATAAGTGATACTTCCCCTCACACCTAGAGGATTGAACATGAACCTGCATCAACTAGTTCACATTCCCACAATAGTCAGTTGTTCAACAAAATATGCATTTACATAATATTTCTCCATAGTTAGAATATCTAACTCAGTAACTATCTATTTCATATATATGCATTCCATCACATAACATTAAATGAAATAAAATTCATTCATAATTCATTGATAACAAAGTGCAAGCATATATATTCTCAATCATAATTCGAAGTACATTCACACATGCAATATTTTACCCTAGCACAGTAATAGTAAATAGGTAAATACACAATGGGGTGTGACAATGTATTGGAACGTAAATCTGCAAACTAACATGAAGTGGCCATGAAGAATGTAGATCTTGATCTTGAATTTGATGTGAAACAATGCTTGTAAATGGATCTTCAATACTGCATCAACACACTAGCTCAACAAAATGCTTGATGCACTATGCCTTTCACATGATGATATGATCTTGAATTGCTGCAATAAAACTTCAATAATCTACCTTTGAATGTCCTTGAAATGCTCTATAATGCTCTAATGCTTGAGTTCTTGGATGGTTGTAAACTTGCTAGGTCACTTAGGATGAAACTGTGTGAATTAATCTTATATTTATACTAAATCTAAGGATTAACCCTAAAATTCAAATAATCCAAGCCGACATCAGATCTAGGATTCAAAATTATTGAAATCTTGCCACAAATAAGTTCAAAAAGGAGTGTCCTAGGTAAGGAGGAACCATTTGCCCAAAGTGGTGAATGGGTCCTAGCACAATTTTCTAGGACCAAGCTTTGTGAAGGTGAAATAACATTAAAAACCCACCTCTAATATGCTTAAGAAAGGGGTGTCCTAGGTAAGGAGGACCCATTCTCCCAAAGTGGTGAATGGGTCATATCACAATTTTCTAGGACTCCAACTTTACCAATTTAAATGTTATGCAATATCATTAATGTGTATCGAGATAGATCCTTTAGAAAATGCAATTAATAAGGCTTGGATTTGAATTAAAGGGGCCAATTAAGCTCTAATAAACCTCAATTAATTAATAAATCCATAGATTAGTGTGAAAGTGTAAGAAAATACTTTACAACACCCTAAATAAGGCACAATTAAGTACATATTATTAATTATTCATTCCTAGACTAAGCGTGAAAAAGGGTTACTTTTTTCGATGCTACATTTTTCCCCCACTTTAGTGAGAGTTTTCCCCCATGTCAAACTCACACTAAAGTAGACATTCAAGACACTTATGTATGTAGTAATAACAAATATACATAGTCATACCCTATCAAAGACCAAGAAAAATAAAGGAAAAACAAAGGATCAAGCACAATCATTCCAACATAATGTGGAGCTTGGTCATTTGTCCAAGAAAAAAAGGATTAAGCTTTGATAGTCCAACGTGATGTGGAACACATCTAGGCTATTTGTTTGTAACAAGGATCAAGCTTTAAGAGTCCAAAGCAATTGGAACACATCTAGGTTGTTTCTTCATAACAAACATGCTCACTTTGGGGTAGTGGAACCTTAGGCTACCCACTAGGTGAGTTATCCCGACAAGATGCAAAATGAGACAATCATATTAGCCTCCCATACCATACCAAAGTTATCCTCCTGACAACTTTGATAAGGCACCACAATGCTATGCTTTTGAATGTTATGTCTATAGGTTTTTGTTAAAAGATATTTTTATTTGTTTGTGTAAGGTCTTCTTCTTAGGGAATATCATGCCTAATGTATCCAAGAGAGGACAAGTCAAGAGTATTGGATCACCACTTATGGGATGCCTCATTCGTATCAAGCCACCAAGGGAGATTGTATGCTTAGAAATGTCACACTCTTGGAGGACATAAAACCCAATGACAACTCCAAGAAAAGGACACGTAACAAGAAAAATAATCACACCATGAAATATGCAAAATGTTGAGAGATGTCATCAATGTATGCCCCCACTTTAAAGCGGTTGCTAACACCATTGCTATGAGAAACTGCTTTAAATCAGCCAATGTTTTCTCCTAAAACATGAGAGCTCTCATCAGAAAACCCTATACAAAGTCATATGTTACCAAAATAAAGCTACACCATGAAATAGGAAGGAAGGGGTTGCCCCCAAAAATACATAAGGGATCTATGGATTCAGGGTCTGTATGTCTTTGCTACAATCTTGTCTTAGAGCTCAACACAGTCATCATTCCCCAAATACTCATAGAACTAGAAGAATGACACATAGATATCAAAAACAAAGAAAAATCCTTTTGGGTCAATATGGAAGAGACCCAATGTCTCAATGCCTTGCATTATCACCAAAATGAAAACACAAGACAAAGAAAAAAGATAAAGGAAAAGATTTTGGGTCAACATGGAAGAGACCTAAATGTCTCAATTCCTTGCATCATCCCCAAAATCAAACACAAGACAAATGGAAAAGATAAAAGGAATTTTTTTTGGGTCAACATGGAAGAGACCTAAATGTCTCAACACCTTGTGTCATCCCTAAAAGGAAAATACAAGAAAAATGAAAAAGATAAAATGGTTACAACATAGAGAAGAAGGTAGGTACATATAGAGGAATGACACAAAGAGAGATATATATACATCAAACAAAACATCACGGGGGATCACATTACACACATGCAATCACATAAAGAAACATGAAAAATCAAAAGGCTAGTAAGGAACATGCAAGTCAACCTATAGAAGCTCATTCGCATCCCAATCTCAATCTGTATAAATAGAAGGTGGACAACTAGCAAAAGGGACAATAGCAAGTGCCAAACTAGGGGAAGCACCAAGTTCAACACTCTTTTTAGGAGATTTGTCCTTTAAGCTCATATAAGAGGAAAACAATGTATTCAATTCATTATGCACTTGTTCATTAATATTTGTAATGTCAATGTCATCATCTAGATTAATCACAATGGGAGGTCGAATCACAATTCCCATGGAATGTTCTTGTTTACGTTTCGAAGAGGGTATAAAGTCATCATGCATTGCTTCAGGTAAGTTCAGATTTTGATTTTCTATGTTGTTGTTATCTTCTTTGGTTTGTAACATATGAACAATAGCACATCTACACCTATGCTCTCTAGCACTTTGATTTCATTTCAATCTATTGTCAATTTGTGTTTGTGTAAGAGCAGGTTTGTCAATCATAGGTTTCTTCTCTTCCTTAGGAGGAATGGAAGAAATAACAGGAGGTTGTTCAACCACTTTATCTTTAGCTTTGTAAACTTGCTTGATTTTAGGAGGACAATGGGATTGTTTTGGTTATCTTGTGGTCTCTTATAAAACATTGTAGGAGGATTTAATGTAGGTTGTTCTTGGATGTTTCGAAGGGCTTTCGGTTCAATCATTGTTTTGTCAAGGATAGGTGGTTCAGTCATAGGTTGAGGCATGTTTCAAAGGGATAATTCTGCTATGCGGTTTTCCTTGAACTTCTAATAGAATTTGAAAAATAAGTCCTCATGAGGCTTAATAAGTTCCATAGGCTTGGGCCAAAAGAAATTTAATGAAAATTTCCCTCGAGAAGATGCAAGATTAAACCCACTATGATGCACATTAAAGATATCATTGCCAAATCGAAACTTTAAACATTTATGCACAATAAAGGGGACAACATTCATGGAGAGAAGCCACGGGTATCCTAACTACATATGAAATTGGTCTGATTGCAAGATGATAGTGAATGAGACATTTAATGTTTTTGGTCCAACCCTTAAAGGAAGATCTATCGAGCCAATCAAAGGACAAGAAAAACCATTATGTGTCTTGATCCTTGCTTTCAGTTTATCATATGTATCTTGATAGAGTTTATGCATGAATAAGAATTATTTAATGATCACATTCTCTCCATAGATGGGATCAATTAATATCCCATTAGTGGGTTTGTTATTGATTCAGATAATTATGTAAAGAGGACCATCAAGTGCATGTTTAAGTATGTTGTTTTGTGAGAAAGCAATATCGAGAGGCTTTTTATTTGAGACCTTACGAGGTCTAGCTTCAATAAATGCTACTATTTTAGCCGGTTTATTCACATTTTCATCTTTTATGTTTTCATCATCTATGCCAACATTCATCACATCATTTTTTGTTTCACTAGCTTTGACAAATGAAATAGTGTGCTTCAGCATGGGATTGGTAAATATTTGTAAATTTTGGTTCTGAGGGGCTACATACTTATTACCTTGATCATTGACACCACCGATTTGAAGTTGATTATTGTTAATAAGGTCTTGCACAAGATGTTTAAGACACTTACAATATTTTGTACCATGTCCATTTTGTTGGTCATAATGACAGTGAGTTTTGTCGAAAGCCTATGAGAAATGGTATATTAGGACCACACTCTTTAATAGGAGGTAAGGTAAGCATATTCTTTTCAATAAGTTGCAACATGATGTTGTGAAGGGTATCAGGTAGAGGAGTGAACTCTCTATTCCTATCCCAAAAATAATCTGTTGTCTTTATAGTAGCCACTTGGTTAGAAGAAAAATAGGGTTCACCAAAATGAATGAACAAGATGATGAACCAATAATTTTTTCTTATAAAACATACAATTTTGTGCAAGATATGATGCAAATAACAACAAAAAAAAAATCCTAATTGTTATAACAACAACAAGGGAAATTTTGAGAGGCTAAAACAGTGTGTACCTTGCTAAAAAATTGTTGTTTTGAGGTCACTAAGGACTCATTCACCCAAGGTGGAAAATGGGTCCCTATCAGGGTTTCTAAAAATTGACTTTTGAGTTTTTTTTTCAATGTTTTCACTTCCAAGTCCTTGGTGCTTAGCTCCTGAAAGTTTGAAACAAATTTTGTAGCTTCATTTTTGTGTTCTTGTAAGATAAATGACAATTTTGCAACTTTGACAATTTTTTTCAATCTTGTTCTCCACTTTATCTTCAACCTAGAAATATGCAATCACACAATAAAGGAGACAAAAAACTTGTTGATTGTTAGGGAATAGGGGTTTTCCTTTGTCAAACCCCGTTTAGGTAATTAAACCTTATGATGAAATAATGAAATAAAAGCATGAAATATGAAACATGAAATGATGATACCTTGGATGATGTCTTGGAATGTAAATCTACAAACTAACATGAAGTGGCCATGAAGAATGTAGATCTTGATCTTGAATTGGATGTGAAACAATGCTTGCAAATGGATCTTCAATATTACATCAACACACTAGCTCAACAACATGATTGATGCCCTATGCCTTTGACATAATGATATGATCTTGAATTGCTGTAATTAAATTTCAATAATCTACCTTTGAATGTCCTTGAAATGCTCTATAATTCTCTAATGCTTGAGTTCTTGGATGCTTGTAAACTTGCTAGGTCACTTAGGATGAAACTGTGTGAATTAACCTTATATTTATACTAAATCTAAGGATTAAGCCCAAAATTCAAATAATCCAAGCTAACATCAGATCTAGGATTCAAAATTACTAAAATACCACCACAAATAAGTTCAAAAAGGGGTGTCTTAGGTAAGGAGGACCCATTCACCCAAAGTGGAAAATGGGTCCTGACTCAATATTCTAGGACCAAGCTTTGGGGAGGTGAAATAACATGAAAAACCCACCTCAAATATGTTAAAAAAAGGGTGTCCTAGGTAAGAAGGACCCATTCGCCCAAGGTGGCGAATGAGTCCTAGCACAATTTTATAGGACTCCAACTTTACCAATTTAAATGTTATGCAATATCATTAATGAGTGTTAGGATAGATCATTCAGAAAATGCAATTAATAAGGCTTGGATTTGAATTAAAGGGTCCAATTAAGGTCTAATTAACCTCAATTAATCAATAAAGCCCTAGATTATTGTGAAAGTGTAAGAAAACACTTTACAACATCCTAAATAAGGCACAATTAAGTACTTTTTATTATTAATTATTCATTCCCAGACTAGAAGCATAAAAACGGGTTACTCTTTTTGATGCTACAATATTAACCAAATAGCCATATTGCTTACATCAATATATGTAGATATATGTATAACATATATAAAAAATAGCCATATAGGCTTACAAGAATGTCATATTGGCATACAATATCATTTATATACAATACAAAATACATGTCCAAAAATGCCATATAGGCATATAATAAAGGACCCTTATAAATATTCATTCCCCTCCAAGTGAAGAAAAAAGATCACAGGTGACTATTGATCGTCAAGGGTATGGAGATGTGCATGATGGTGGCCTACTTTGAACTCAAGGGCTAGAACTCCTATTCAATTCTTCATGGAGTCATACCTATTACAATAAAAAGCATAGACCTTAATATATAGAAATTACATTATATAAAGTGAAATATTTAGCAAAATAATCACTTACCATTTCCAAATGATCTCTCTCCTCATTCACAATAGCGACATGCTCATGATGTGGCATGTTGTAAATCCCTATAACAACCATCCAAATATATATATTCTTTTATTCAAGGGGTAAACGCTTTTGACCAGAGCTATGAACTAGATACAACCATTCAATAATACCACCCCAACGGGGTTTGAACCTTGGTGGCAAGAACAAAAATGCCACCTATAAACCATCACACCATAACAATATCAGCCACCATCCAAATATAAATTAACCTAGAAATTAATAATCATTTAATTTTTGAATAATAAACAACTAAAATAATGAATGTAATTTGAAATTTACTAATCTGCCTCATACCCCTATCAAAGGAATTGAGCTCTCTATTGCAATAGAGACACCATTCTTGATTACCCTATCAATATCAAAAGGAGTCTCTACTTGCATCATCTGAAAATAAGAAAAAAATATTCAATTATAGAAAACTAGAAGAGTGATGCAAGTCATGGATTATAATGTATGAGATAGTCAACAAAATTTTGAGTACTTATTGAACTATATATTGCTTCAAGGGTTTGCATGTTTCCTAAGGACAATTTCAAAGTAAAGGATAGTACAAGATGATAGTCCTAAGGACAATTATATCATGAAATCAAGGGACAATATCATGATTACATTAAGAAGTCATGCAAACCTTTCTTAATGTGAAGTACGAAGAATTTTTGAAGTGGGGATAAGATTTATGGAAATAATGTAAAGCATGATTGTGAGATGCTTGAAAAGAAGTAATAATGAGCATTGCCTACTAAGAACTAAATGATGTAGTGATAGTGAGCAATGAGGGGATTGTGGTCCTAAGATCTTGATAACAATTCACACCTATAAAGACACTCCATGATTTTCATAAAACCTCAACATTCTATTCATATTCGTGGGTGAATCACAAAGAAGAGGTAGCTAAGAAATGGAGTGAGGTATCTTCATTACATTGGGCAGTGTGATATTCACATAGGCATAGTAATGATCACAAGGAGAAATGATGAATAAAGGAAAAAAAATGAATAATACAAGATGTAGCATAAATAAAGAATTGTAATAGGATAGTTACATATGACTGAATATGATAGTCTAAAGTCACAAGATGTAATAGGACAGTCACATGTATCTCAATACCAAAAAATGCTTTAAGGGATAATTGTGGAAGATGATTTTTTATGAGATTTTATATGTTTTCAACCAAGATACCTCAAGGTAAAGAGTGCATAATAGTCATTAATGCGGTGATAATCACATGAAATCCAATGCTACAAGATAGTCTCATAGGAGAAGCAACACATTTAGTACAATGGTATAAGAGGAACATGCATAGTTTATTATTAAAGGATAGTTTAGAGTGGCAGTGCCCCTTTAATGATCATACTTATATAGGATAGTCCTTGTGAAGGGATAGAAAGAGGGCATATATTTCTAAATAATAAGTGGACAATAATTTAGACATGCAAATAATCTTAATCAATATCATGCATCTAATTCCATTTCTTATATTAATCAAATAAAGTAATTTATTAGATTAATTAAAATCCTCTTATTAATTAAATAAATCAATTTGTTTAATTAATACCCAAAGTCCTCTTATTTGATTAAATAAATCAAATTCACTAACCCACTCAAAGTTAATTAAATTTTAAATTAATTAACTTTAATCCTCATTACCCATTCTCTAGCTTTTGAGTCAACCTCGGTCAAACTCAACCCTAGACTAACCTATCCACTTGCAAATGAAAATCAATTCTTCTAATTAAAAAATTATCTCATTTTCCCTCTCAAAAGCACAATATTGGGAATATTCCCTTTATTTGACTTTCTCATTCAAACAATTTCTCCCCACAAAACAATTCAAGCACATGCATTTCATGTCTCTTAAACATGCATTTGGTGCCTCTTACAAACACATACAAAGTGTGATCAATCATTACCCATTAGCATTGAGACAAATCTCTCAATGCCATTGGTCCTTTTTTAATCCCACATTCTTCCCATTCTTTAATTCTTCAAACCTCTAACTTATAAATAGAGGCCTTCTCTACTTGAAATCTATCCACAGTCTTATGCATTTAGATTATAGGCACATTTCATCTTGCACTTTATCACTCATATTTACTTGTTTATCATACCATTGGAAACTTATCAAGAGGGGTGGGAAAGGGATTCCTTTTCACATCAAAGGAGCACCACTCCCGCTATGGGATAGAGTTGGATTCATGTTTTCATATGCTTTGATTTAGCTTTCTTGTTTTCTTCTTATATTGTTTGCATATTTAACATGATCAAGTATTTCATGTTGGATGTTATGGTTGTGTTGTTGATATGTAGTTTCCATTGATGTCAACACTATTAGCATTAATGCGATTAAAGGCTGTATATGTTGAGGATATTGAGAAAATTGTAATAAAGAGAGTTACAGGTTGTCAAGTTCAGTATGGCCAACATGTTGATGGCTCACTCAGTATGTTGATGATCAGAGGTTGTGGATTAAAGGGTTATTTTTTTGAGTATATCTAGTTTATCCATGTTGAGTTTCAAAGATCCACATAAAGATTTGATCGTGTTATGAAGATTTGTGTTTAGATAGTTTTTCATTTGCTTCAGTTGGTGTTCCTAAAAGGGTGATGTGATTTTGGTAACGTGAAGTGTTGTGGATACTTCTCTAGTGATTCATGATGCTTGTGGGTGTTTCTAGATCTTGCTCTATCTTTGTTACGTCAGCATTGATTTGTGTGTTCACGATTGAAGATTTTTTCTTGCATGTTCATGTTTTTCATGTTCTTCTTTGACAAGGTGTTTGTAGCGTGTTGTGGATCTTCATGGAATAATTATTGAAGGTGTTTGGAGTTTGAGGATATTATTTTGGGTCCTTACTATGTTGTGGCCGATGGTGGTTGATTCACATTGATAATTATTTATGTTTTGGGCCGAAAATTTGTATTCATTTTTATTATTTTATTAGAGCTGATTTGTAGCGATGCAATTTTTTGTTTCAGATATATATATATATATATATATATATAAGTGATTGTTTATACCATTTAATGGCACAGTGAGCACTAAATATTTTGAAGGTAGAGCAGAGTGTGAAGAAGAGTAAAGAAGAGTAAAGAAGAGTGAAGAATGAAGAAGTGTTCATGTGCTTAATCAGAACTATAATTAGGCATTAGCAAATGCTACCTTCTCAGGTCAAATTCCTGTGGATATAATCCAAATCTTTTGTAAGACAGTGAGTCTTCCTTTTGTAATTGAGCCGTGAGCTCTAGGCAGTGTGCCTGAATGCATGTGCATTCCCCATTCACATTTCTTTATACTTTTAACAAGGTATAATCTTGTGGACTGATCTCCACTGTGGTTTTTCCTATAATAGGGTTTCCACACAAAAATATTGGTGTTATGTGTGTTTCTGATGCATTGATGATTTATGCTTTCATGGTTGTTAATCAGATCTAAGAATAAGGTTAATAAGTTTAATAAGTTTGAAATTCTATGATAGCTGATTCACCCCCCTCTTAGTTTTCTGCCCTTGTGTTGCCAACAATTGGTATTAGAGCAGGTTCCTTGGAAGAAGTTGAATAGCTTGAGGTGATCTGATATGGCAACATCTAAGAAGGATAGTCTACGATTTTTATGGAAAAAATTATTCTCTATGGAAGACTCGAATGGAGTGCCATCTGAGATGCATTGGTGAAGCTTGTTGGAGTATTAGAAGCAATAGGTATGTTATTCCTTAGAATGGTCCTACTACTACTACTAAGATTAGGGATGTTGAGTACAATATCAGGGCTAAGGAAGCATTGTTGAGTGCTTTGACTGATTCCAAGATGACTAATGCAATGGATTTGAAGACTACTTATGAGATCTGGAAAAAAATGGAAACTTTGTATGAAGGTGATGCACATGTAAAGATTAATAAGTTACAAAGTCTAAAAGGGAAATATGAAACATTGAAAATGGGCCAAGATGAGAACATTACTACTTTCATGCAAAGAGTGAATGAACTTGTGTGTAATATCATATGTGCTGGTGGAACATTAGAAGAATCAAATATTGTTGCTACTTGCCTACTATATACAAACACAAAGTTGTTGCTATTGAGGAGATTTGAACTGTGACAAATGTAACCAGAGACATGTTGATTAGTAAGCTTACTGCTTTTGAGTTAAGTGAGTTTGGTGATGATCTTCCTAAGATAGAATCTGCATTCAAAGCTACTACCTCTAGAAGAGATAAGCAAAGATATGATCAGGGTGAAATTTCTTCAAGAAAGGTATTCAAGTATGAGGAAGAAATGAGACAGATTGAAGAAGAAGAAAGAGAACCGAATGAGCTTGAAGCACTTATTGTCAAAAGGGTACCCAGAGGACAAGGTAAATACAAAGGGAAATTTCCTTTTAAATGTTTTTCTTGCAATAATATAGGTCATTTTTCCTCAAGGTGTCTCGAAAGAGTTCCTAAGCCAAGACCTAATAAGCCTAGATTCCAAAGAAAGTGTTATTATGTTGCTGATGAAGGTGTGACAAATGATGAATTTGATAAAGGGAATGCAAGTGAAGATGAATGGGTATTTATTGCTATCAAGGAAAATGATCCAGTATCTATTGAATCTGCTAGTTGCAAGAATGTGGAGAAATCCCTAGCTACTTGAGTTGAAGAGAAAGATGAATGGGTGATTGATAGTGGATGCTCTCATCACATGACATGTGATAAAAGAAAATTTGTGAGCCTTGAAAAGTATGATGGTGGTGTTGTAAGATTTGGTGATGACAAAGTAGGTGTAATCTGTGGCAAAGGATCCATTTCTCTTGATGGTAAGAATAATACTGATGATGTCCTATATGTTGAAGGTTTTAAACATAATATTTTAAGTGTTGGACAAATGGTTGACAAGGGATTCAATTTGCAATTCAAGAATGGGAAGTGTAGAATATTGGGAAGTTTCAAAAATTTGATTGCTTTAGGTACAAAAACAAAAGGTAATATCTTTCACCTGAATGTTTCTACTAAAAGTTGTTTGATTGCTCAAGTTGATGAAAGTTGGTTGTGGCATAGGAGATTTTTTCATGTAAACTTTGACAATATTATCAAGATAAGTTCTACTTAGACAATGGGAGATATTCCTAAGTTGGTAAAGCCTACTAATACCATATGCAAGGAATGTTAGTTGGGGAAGAAAACTAGAGTTTCATTTAAGAGAAAACAACATTGTTCAAATGAGGTATTGGAGCTTGTGCGTACTAATCTTTGTGGTCCTTCTAGAATCATAAGTTTACAAGGAGATAGGTATTTCATGTTACTCATTGATGATTATTCTAGATTGACATGGGTTGCTTTCTTAAGAGAAAAATCTAAAGCCCTAGAGAAGTTCAAGATTTTTAAGGCTAAGGTTGTCACAGAGACAGGTCTAAAGATTAAGTGTCTAAGATCAAACAGAGGTGGTGAATTCATTTCTAGTGAGTTTAATTCTTTTTGTGAAGAACATGGGATAAAGAGACAATTATTTCCTTTGCGGACCCCTCAACAAAATGGAGTTGTGGAAAGGAACAATAGGATAGATAAGTAGGAGGTATTTCTCCATAGCGTGTCAAATTATGATATTGCTATCAGGATTCAACCGTGTAGTTTCGAGTCAAACTCATTGACCCATGTTTCATGAGTAGTGGTTCAACAAGAACCCATCTCTCATGATATCGAATGGTACACTTAGCACTCATTGCATCTAGGTGATGCTCCACAGGAGGTGAAGCACTAGTCCGTCCCGGGAGGTCACCCATCCCGATCTGCTCAGCTCAAGTGCGCTTAACCAAGAGTTTTCTCAAGGTTAAGCCAGCAGTTGTTACCCCATTTGCAAAACCTTCAGCAAGTGTTGTGCCTTATGAACCATTCATAATAGCCCCTTTAGCTCATCAATTGATAAGTAGGAGGTATTTTCCACAAGTGTCAAATTATGATATTGCTATCGATTCAACCGTGTAGTTTCGAGTCAAACTCATTGACCCATGTTTCATGAGTAGTGGTTCAACAAGAACCCATCTCTCATGATATCGAATGGTCCACTTAGCACTCATTGCATCTAGGTGATGCTCACAGGTGAAGAGCTCCGAGGATCATCCCGATGCTTAGCAACAGAAGTTTTCAAGGTTAAGCAGCCAGTTGTTACCCCCATTTGCAAAACCTTCACAAGTGTTGTGCCTTATGAACCATTCATAATAGAGCCCCTTTAGCTCATCAATTGATAAGTAGGAGGTATTTTTCCACAGCGTGTCAAATTATGATATTGCTATCAGGATTCAATGGTGTAGTTTCGAGTCAAACTCATTGACCCATGTTTCATGAGAGAACTCTCATGAAACATGGGTCAATGAGTTTGACTCAAAACTACACGGTTGAATCCTGATAGCAATATCATAAGAATATGATAGTTCTAGATACTGCTAGGACTATGATGCTTGAAGGAAATGTACCTCATATCTACTGGAGAGAAGTTGTGATTACTATTGTTTACACTCTCAATTAGGTGCATATCAAAGGTGATACCGGTAAGACCCCTTATGAGTTATGGTTTGGTCATAAGCCTACTATTAGATACTTCAAAATCTTTGGGAGTAAATTCTATATCAAAAGATATGAGGGTATAGGAAAGTTTGATGCTAGGATTGATGAAGGGGTCTTCCTTGGTTATTCTACTAAAATCAAAGCCTACCAGTGCTTCAACAAGAGATTGAGGAAAGTTCTTGGAAGTGATAATTTCAAGGTTGATGAAGATACAGTTAGACCATCCAAAACCTATGGATAAGATTTAGATGATCAAAATAATAATTTAGTCATAGGAAAGAAAGTTCAGACTCAAAATCAAGTGCAGATCATTTCGGTGAATCAAGAAAATCAAGAGGAAGGAACTACTGAAAGTGCAGAAGAGAGATCACAAGAGCAAGAAGTTCAATAACATCCTAAGACTCCAAGGTATGTAAGACTAAATCATTCAGAAGATCAAATTATAGGTGATAAGAACAAAGGTGTTCAAACTAGGAGAAGAATTGCAGAAGAATACTGTTTGATTTGAAAGGATGGGCCTAGTAATGTCAATGAAGCATGCAAATGTGAACATTGGATGGAAGCAATGAAAGAAGAACTACAACAAATTGAGAAGAATTATACATGGATTCTTGTTCCTAGACCTAAAGACAAAAATGTAATTGGAACTAAATGGGTCTTTTGAAACAAACTGAATGAGCAAGGTGAAGTTGTTAGAAATAAAGCAAGACTAGTGTGTAAAGGATATTCATAGATGGATTTCAATTGACTGATTAGGGAGATATGGTTTGTCAGTTGAAGAAAGAATTGTATGGACTTAAGCAAGCCCCAAGAGCTTGGTATGCCAGATTGCATAAGTATTTGTTAGAACTTGGATTTAACAAAGGTATTGCTGATAGTAATCTATATTTCAAGATTGATCATGATAAAGATTTGATTGTTGAAGTCTTTGTTGATGATATATTTTTTGGAGGAGATGATGGTTTGTGCATGAAGTTTGCTGATGAGATGCATAATGAGTTTGAGATGTCTATGATTGGAGAAATGAAATTCTTTTTGGGATTGCAAATTACTTAGCTAGACAAAGGGATCTTTATATCCCAATCCAAGTATGTGAAATAATTGCTAAAGAAGTTTGGTATGGAAGATTCAAAGCTAGTTGGTACACCTATGGTGACCGGATGCAATTTGACTCAAAGTGATGATCCTCTGAAAGAAAACTAGACTAGATACAGATCCATGATTGGTGGATTGCTCTATTTGACTCAAACTAAACCTGATATCATGAATGTTGTATGCATTGTTGCTAGATTTCAAGATGATCCTAAAGAATCTCATATGACTGTTGTGAAGAGGATTTTTAGATACTTGAAGGGAACAGTTGATTTTGGCCTATGGTATCCTGAAGAAGATGACTTTAATTTAAGTGCCTTTATTGATGCTAATTGGGAAGGTGATGTGGATGACATAAAGAGTACTAGTGGTGGTGCATTTTTCTTGGCTAAGAAACTAATTTTATGGTTAAGTAAGAAGCAGAATGTCATTTCTTGGTCTACTGCAAAGGTAAAATACATTGCTACTGCTAACAATTGTACTCAAGTACTATGGATGAAGTAGATGTTGAAAGATATTAGAGTTGTGTATGATGAGCCCATTGCTATATTCTATGATAATTCAAGTGCAATTAACATTTCTAAGAATTTGGTGTTGCATTCAAAGACCGAGCATATATCTATCAAGTTTCACTTTTTTAGAGAGAAGGTGAGTGAAAAGGAAGTCATACTAGAGTATGTGCCTATTAAGGAGCAGATTGTAGATATCTTTACTAAGCCTTTGCCTAAGGATACTTTTAAGTATCTTAGAGGGAATCTAGGGGTGATTAGCCCTCCTAATAAGAACTAAGATGCATTGCATTGCACTAGTTTGTGCATTTCATAGTCATATCTTGATTTGGATTGATGTTGTGGTGGCTACTATTCAGGGGGAGTATTCAAAAGTTTTGGAATGTGTTTCAGAGCTTGTATGTATCTTTGTCATTGATGTCAAATGGGGAGAAGAATCATGTGAAAGAAATTGTGAGAAGAGTCAAAACCTAACGGGGAGAAAAGTGCTAAGAGAAAGTTGGATTAATGGTGTTTTTCACATCATGTGTTGCCATCAATTCCAAAGGGGGATATTGTTGGATGTTGTGGTTGTGTTGCTGATAAATGGTTGTCATTGATGTTAACACTATTAGCATTAATGTCATTTGAGGTTGTATATGTCAAGGATATTGAGAAAATTGTAATAAAGAGAGTTACACGTTGTCAAGTTTACTATGGCCAACATGCTGATGGCTCGCTTAGTATGTTGATGATCAGAGGTTTTGGATGAAAGGGTTTGTTGTCGAGTATATCTAGTTTATCCACATTGAGTTTCAAAGATCTGAATGAAGATTTGTGTTCAGACAGTTTTTCTTTTACTTATGTTGGTGTTCCTGAAAAAAGGTGATGTGATTATGGCAATGTGAAGTGTTGTGGATGCTTCCCCAGTGATTCATGATGCTTGTGGATGTTTCTAAATTGTGCTCTATCTTTTTTGTACTTCCACATTGATCGGTGTGTTCGTGATTAAACATTTTCTCTTGTGTGTTCATGTTTTTCATGTTCTTGGTTGACAAGGTAATTGTAGCATGCTGTGTATCTTCATGGAATAATTATTGAAGGTGTTTGGAGTTCGAGGATATTATTTTGGGTCCTCACTATGTTGTGGCTGATAGTGGTTGATTCTCATTGATAATTATTTATGTTTTGGGCCAACAGTTTGTATTCATTTTTATTATTTTATTGGAGTTGACTTGTAGCAATGTAATTTCTTGTTGCGGTTATATATAAGTGATTGTTTATATAATATAATGGCATGGTGAGTGCAAATAATGTTCTAAACCTTTCAAAGGTAGAGAAAAGTGTGAAGAAGAGTAAAGAAGAGTGAAGAAGAGTGAAAAAGTGTTCATGTGCTTAACCTGAACTGTAATCAGGCATTAGCAGATGCTACTTTCTTAGTTCAAATTCCTATGGATGTAATCCAAATCTTTTGTAAGATAGTGAGTCTTCCTTTTGTAATTGAGCAGTGAGCTCTAGGTATTGCACCTAAATGCATGTGCATTCCCCATTCACATTTCTTTATACTTTTAACAGGGTATAATCTTGTGGACTGATCTCCACCGTGGTTTTTCCCCTAACAGGGTTTCCATGTAAAAATCTTGGTGTTATGTGTGTTTCTGATGCATTGATGATTTATGCTTTCATAGTTGTTAATTAGATCTGAGAATAAGGTTAATAAGTTTAATAAGTTTAAAATTCTATGACAACTGTCCAAAACATTTTATGATTTCAAAATTGATCAAGATTTGAGGAATTTGTCATTATCTCAAGTTGCTATCCATGATTGATTTTGCTAGTTTTAAAAAAAATTATGGGTTTAATCTCTTAAATGCACAATTTTACTTAATTTTTAATAAATTCTACATGACTAATCTTGCAGAAAGGTTGTTGGGTTTTGAAGATCTCATGTTTAGCTTTCCAAAAAAAATTATGATTTCAAAATTGATCAAGATTTGAGGAAATTGTCAGTATCTCAAGTTGTTTTCCATGATTGATTTTGCTAGTTTTTTTAAAATTCTGGGTTTAATCTTTTAAATGCATGTTTTTCCTTAATTTTTAATGAATTCTACATGACTAATCTTGCATAAAGGTTGTTGGGTTTTGAAGATCTCATGTTTAGCTTTCCAAAACATTTTATGATTTCAAAATTGGTCAAGAATTGAGGAAGCTCTCATTATCTCAAGTTGTTGTCCATGATTGATTTTGCTATTTTTTTTGTAAATTTTGGGTTTAATCTCTTAAATGCATGATTTTCCTCAATTTTTAATAAATTCTACATGACTAATCTTGTATAAAGGTTGTTGGGTTTTGAAGGTCTCATGTTTAGCTTTCCAAAACATTTTACGATTTTAAAATTGATCAAGATTTGAGAAAGTTGTCATTATCCCAAGTTGCTATTATAGTCTAATTTTCAAAAAAAATAAAATCAAATACTTGAAGGGATAAAATGAATTAGCTTTTCTAAGTTTGATAAAATTGAATCAAACAACCTCACATTTGCTTTAAATTTTTTGTTTCATCTGATTTCTAACATGTCTCTAACTTCTTATTTTGGTTTTTTGGGTTTTGGAGGTGTGGACAATACAACTTGAAGAAAAGAAGCATCTTTTATCATTTGAACTATAATTGTAATAAGTGTTTTGACACTTTTGGGGCAATTATAACCCATTTGTAATGCTTTTTACTTTATGCTCTAGGAATAAATTTCGTTTGGGTTTAAAAAGAAGGCTCAAACGGGATTAAAATTGAACCTTCATCTCATCACTTTTTTTTTGGTTAAAATTTAACAAGACAAATTCACACTTAGCTTTTGGTGCTCTAAAAATAATTCATCTTTATTTTGGGCTTAAAAATAATTTGTGTTTTCATTTACTTGTAATTTTTCACAATTTGTCATTCAAATGCATATGCACTTCTCTTGTACCCTCCGGTGATCTTGAGAATCAAAAGAATTCTAGTGAAAATTATTGTTTAAAATTACCCACACATTTCAAATTTGGAGCTAAAATTGAACAATCATGCGAGTGTGAAGGAAAGTCATTATGTGCGCTCCCTCCTAAGTGCTTTAGGCGGTCAAACTACAAATTTACTTCTTTGCTACTGTCTGTCTTTAGAGGGCCTACCTTGGTGGGAAAAAGTACTCACCCCAAGGGAATGACCCAAGCGGTAACAATCATAAGCCAAGCTTTTCCAAACAGCCATATAAATTTGTGGTTATGATAAAAATCATAAACAATGGGAAGCGATACATGATAACTCTCCCCTAGTATATTTATGATGCATAAAACCCTTGCTATAAGGGTTGGGAGACCTCTCATAAGGAGTTTATCATTGAACCCCTTAAACCAGATTCCCTTATTACAAACCTTTATGTAGAAGTCAAAAATCCCTAATATTTGTTGGTGTTAGGAGGTCGAACCTTTGAAGCTATCCCACATATTTGTGGTTCTTAGTAGAGATGAAGAGTTTGTCATGGGAGATTCATGAGAACTCGAATCTTGGTTGACCCGTAGAAGTGAGTGTCATGGAGGGGAGCCAGTGTGGTCAAGCTTCTAATCATCTACTCTAAATAAGCACAGTTGGAGAAATCCAAGTGGGAATTCAACAAATATATACATTTCTATCTTGGGGTTGTGCAATCTATGAGCTAGTTAAATACTTTGCTTGGATTCAAAATATTGAAAAAAAACATTCAACAAGGTCATCAAATTTGAAATCCTCTAGAAAGATAAAATACCTTTGAAAGGTCCAAGTATTATTGCTTGTCCCTAAGGATTCTATCCTTAGAGGCTTCTAAATATTTGGTCCTATATCTCAATTTTATCTCCCTAAAGTCAACATTAGGGAACTATTGCCTTGATTTTCTTGATTTCCACATAATGGACCTTGTGGGATGAAAAGAAATTGAGACATAGACATTCAGTTTGAAAAGCTAAGCAAGAAAGTGTTCGTGGTAAAAAGGATTCATTAAGCAAAGATAAATGACAAATTGAGCCTCACATGTGTTTTCTCAAATGATTTCCCACAATATCAAAGTTCCAAAACCAAATTCCATCAATTGAAACAAGCGTCTTAGTCCAAGAAATCTCAAGAAACATCAATCTATGCTTTATGTGGTTAGGGAAAGATTTCTCTCTAACTTCTACAAGTGTGCATCAAAGGATAACCCAAACTTGTACTCATTCTATTATTGTCAAAATCCAAGTCTTTTTCCAACATTTTTAGTATCTCACATTGTAGGGTTAACAAGTTCTTGGAAGTATAGCATTTTCTTCAATACCTAGGTCTTGTAAAATGAAATTTTCTCTAAATCTCTTGGGATCAAAATCGACACTTTCATCCATCCTCAAAACATCAATCAAATCCCATCTCACAAACAACTCTTAGAATCTTGGAAAAAATACTTCATACTAGACTTTTGGTAATCCTTCAAATAAAAAAAATCATCTTGTTTGACTATCACATTGCGGCCAAGTTCATTCCAAGATAACATCCAACATCTTGGGGTTTATAAGTTCATTATCCAAAGCCAAAAAAATCCAAAAATTCCTAAAATCTAGTATCCCTCCAAGGTTTCTTAAGAGTTCAATCATTCACATCATCCATCTTTCATTTATCTCATCACCACCATTTGATCCTTAACATCTTAGATTTATTTTTTTTGTACCTAAAGTTTAGACTAACCTAAGGAGTTAGAGGTTTACCTCCCATATTCCTGAAAGTTAATCCTTATTTTATGGTCCAAACTAGATCTCAACACAAGAAGAACACGAAAGCAACCAAAGAAATATCCACTTCAAGTGACTTGAGTCAAACTACACCTAAAATCAACCCCATCGAATCTAACAATCCCCCACTCAACCTTCCTCAACTACCACAAGATCTTCAAGAGGTAGGTTGGCAAGTGGATGATATCACTAACAATGTATTAGGAATGACTCAAGATGAAATCATGGAGCTAGTCCGAAATCCTAAAAACCACAAGATTGTCAACACCATGATGAGACTCAATCCTTCACAATACATATTAGCATTAGCAAAGGAAGGGGCTAAATTCCCTTTTTATTATGATGTGAGCACTATTGTGGAAAGATCCCTTGGAAATATACCTCAAGCCCCCATCATGCCTTCATTTCCAAGCATCGTTCAACCCATCATACAACCCATTTCATCTCATGCACCAAGTCAACCCATAACTACCAAGGCAAGTTCATTGCTCCATGTTCTTCAAACCCATCCACTTGTTAGTAACCAAAACTTGGAAGCAAACACTATCTTGGGTATGCCTAACACTATTCCACAGGATCCGAAGCATCAATATGTCCCACTCATCTTCCATAACACAAACTATCATGCTTCTTTCAGGGCAACACCAACATATCAATTAAATACCATTCTCACAACATCACAAGGACAAGGGGGAGTTCTTGACCCATCATCGTCATTATCACAAGGGAACACATCATTCATCTTTACACCATTCCCACTATTGACTTCATCATCTACACCTAATCAAGGTGGAGAGAAAATCTTTCTGTCTAACACATCAACCCCAAATCAGACAAATGAAATCAATCAAACCACAAGTCAAATCCTCCAATTATGACTTTGATATCACAACAATAGGTGGCATCAATCCAAGTCTCACAAACAATCATCACTCAATCCAAAACCCCCCAAATTCCTCAAAACACAGTCTCTTAAGCACCAAGAACATAATCTATACCATCTACCACTCAACCCCTTGTCAACATGCAAACACCCCCTCAATAATCACCTCCTCAACAAAATCTTTTCACACCACCTCACGAAATTCCAAATCCACCACCTCCACCACAAAATCTAAATCAATACAACATCACCCTTCAAGTAGCTCAACAAGTATACCAAAAGGTATTCCAATAATTCTAGGCTTAGCAAGCCACGTAACAAGCACAACAAGTGCAACAACCTGGCCAACCACAAGCAAAAGCATTGCTATAGCAACAACAAGCTGCGAAAGTTGCTCAAGCCACTCAAGTTGCACAAGAAAAGGAAAAAACCCAAGCACAAGCTCAATACCAAGCACAACATGCCCAAGCGTAAGCCTTGTTACAACAACAAGCTTACCAACAAGCTTTACAAGAATACCAAGCACAATAACAAGTGGCTCAGCTACAAGCCCAACAACAAGCTTTGTTGGCACAACAACAAGATTTGTTGGAACAACAACAACAAGACCAAAAACAAGAATTGTTGGCACAAAAACAATTCCAAGCATACAAAAACCACTAATTATGCGACATAACCTACAACAAACTCCTATGAATGCATCACCAAGTCCCCAAATAATCACACCAACTCAAAAAAAATTCATTCCACCATCGGATCCTCAAAATTATCTATCTGCACAAATCAAGTTGCTCTCACAACAAGTCTTAGACATAGAATATGGAAAACACCAAAACACAAGGGAATCTGTGCCCTTATCCTTTTGACAGGAGCATTGCAATGAAGTTGTTCCCTCAAGGTTTTGAGATACCGAAGTTTGACAAGTACCATAGAATCAGAAATCCTGAAGATCACATTAGAGAGTTCCATGTGTTCTATATGGAAGTTGCCTACGATGAATTTTATCTAATGCGACTCTTCCCTAGAAGCCTAGCTGGCCCAACAATGGAGTGGTTCTCCCATCTGCCCCTAAAATCAAAAAGCTCCAAGAAATTGTGGACACATTCATATAAAATTACTCATTCAACATAGGCATGGATGTGAGCTTAGAAGAAATGTCTACCTTAAAACAAGCCAAGGGGGAAAAATTTGCATCCTTCTTACAATGATGGTGATCCAAGGTCAATAGGAGCAAGTGGGCTATGCCAGAAGAACAACAAGTTGGAACCATCATCTCAAATCTTGAAGGGACTTTATCCTTCCATCTTAAAATGCAGTGCATCACCACATATGACCAACTCATCCCCAAAGCTCTTAACCTTGAAAGAGCCCTCATTGCATAAGGGGGGACACCCGTGTATCAAGAGAATCATCCATCAATAAGATATAACTATAAACCTCGAACTTGGGAGAAAAAAACAAGAATGCCACCAAGGATGGTGTTGTTGATGCCAAAGTTGTAATTAGTGCTCCCAAACCAAATGCAAAACAAGAAGCCTATCAACAAACTCAAAACAACACCACGTAGACCAACACATCACAACAACAAATCAACCCACAAACAGTCAACAATGTCAATGATTAAGGCAGACCATCCACAAGGAACATATATCCCCCCAAGTGAAAATATACATCACTCAGGGAACCAATTGAATCCATCATGCAATAGTTGGTGCATGTCAATCTCATCAAAATACCTATTTATGAAAACTACCAAGAACCTCAAGTTAAGTCACCATGGTATAATGAGAAGCATCTTTGCAACTTTCATAAAATCAAGGG
This sequence comes from Sequoia sempervirens, assembly GCA_007258455.2. Taxonomy (NCBI): domain Eukaryota; kingdom Viridiplantae; phylum Streptophyta; class Pinopsida; order Cupressales; family Cupressaceae; genus Sequoia; species Sequoia sempervirens. The sequence goes on from VDFB02168118.1 coordinate 65,713,780, forward strand.
ACATACGACAGCTAGCTGCATGTGTCTTAAAAATATAATCCAAGATCTAATTGATGACAAGACCATCATCATCAAACAATCGGCTAGAAATCAGGACCTCAAGATATACATGAATCTGATGCCCGATCATAATAAGGGAAATAATGAAAATGGCAAGGGAAAGTATAAAAGTGTGAACCATGTTTATGACATTGTTGTTGCATCCTTAGATGAGTGGGCCACCGTTATCAATATCAAAGGACCTAGAGCCGATTGTGGAGTCACCACACGTGGTGACAAAATTACCATTCTAGGACCATCACAACCATCCAAAGCACCTACCTCTAATCCAAAATCCATTCCCAATGGTTATAATGTCTTGGACAAACTAAAAAGAACCCTTGCCCAGATCTCCATCATGGAGTTACTAAAGATCTCACCTGGACATAGGAAAATCCTAGAAGCATTAGCCACATCCTCTGTACTAATGGATCTTGATGCAGACTAGTTCCAAGCTATGGTTAGACACATCACCACACCACATCTCCTAACATTCTCTGAATAATATCTCCCAACAAAACCATCTCATAATCGCACACTCCATTTTGAAGTCCTAGTCCATAAAAATAAAGTCAAAAGAGTCTTGGTGGATGGAGGTGTAGGTCTGAATATTTCTACCCTCAAGCTAATAAAGAATCTAAGATTCTTTGAAGACGTCATTGAAAAAGGTAAAGGTATTACAATCAGGGCATATGATGATCAAGAAAGAGTGTCTCAAGGCAATATTCAACTCCCTATTCAATTAGGGCCAACCTGTTTGTTCTCAGTTGTGATCATATGGTTTGTCCTTGATGACAAAATCCCTTTCAATTGATTCTACTTGTTGAAAGTTTCAGATTGGTTTCTCATGCTTTATCTTGGTACAGTTTTGTCTATATGGTTTACATGTCTTGGCATTCAGTGGATGGTTTAAATTCAAAATTTTAATATCTTATGGTATTGTTCAGTTTGAGCTTTGTGCAGTCTCAGGTTATCTTTTGTACATTGTTTCGGTGACAAAAAAGGATCATATCGGCATGAGTTATACCGTCAGAATGATGTCTTAGCGAACTCATCATGTCTCCCCAACCGGAAACAAAGGGTGCTCTTCGGCGAGAGGTTTTTCTTCATTGAAATGTCTTGGCGAACTTACTTTAGTCTTACCGACCGTCGGCGGAAAAATTGCATATCGGCAAAAGGTTTTAGCTTCAGTGTAATGTCATAGCGAACCTATCAGGTCTTACTGACTAAGTCTTATGAGGGGATTTTGGCGAGAGGTTGGTATTGTCTCGGCGATGCATAAAACAAAAGGAACATTTCGGTATGACTCATGTATAATGAAGAAAGTTCTTGGCGAGTTTGTTTTCTTATACCGACCGACAACATAAAGGTATACATCTCGGTAAGAGTTTGGGTTTTCGGTGTGAGGTCTCGGTGAGTAACCTCCGGTCTCGCCAATGGAACACAAAAGGACTTTGTCAGCATAGGATCTAACTTGTCTTAGTGACACACAAGATGGTGGGTGACTTTCGGTATAACAAAGTATTATCTATATGAGGTCTCCTCGAGAGCGATATGTCACGGCGACAAGTTTTATCACGAGGGGCTCTTGGCAAAACAAAGACTGGTCTATGAGAAGTATCCCCAATTTTGAATTGTCTCAGCGACACCAGATGAAAGGATGACTTTCTGTAAAGCAAAGCATTATCTACGAAACGTCTCCCTGACAACAGAATGTCATAGCAACTCAGAATGGATAAGGTCTTTCGGTGAAACATAATGAAATCTACAAAATGTCTCCCCGACAGAAGAATGTCACAGAGACACATAAGAGATAAAAGGGATTTCAGTGAAACATAATGTGGTTTACGAGAGGTCTTCCCGACTCTGATGGGTCATGGAGAAAGCAATAACTAAGTGGAATGACTGGTGATTTAATTGCCTTCGGCAGGACTATCTGGTTGTCTTAGCAAATGATTAACGAAAACTTTGTCACTGTGGCCGACATGTGAATTTCTAAATATAGTTGCAAGCTGACATCATTGGTTGGCATCGAATCTCTGGTATTTATGCATTTCATGCTACACATATTGGTTTATATTCACCATTTTTAGAACTTCTCTCTACATCTCAGTTACTAATGTGGCAAATGATGCCCTGACAGAGTATTGTTATTCATGCATTAGAGGTTATGATTTACTGTGGTGGGCAGTCATGCTTTTTAAGTAGTGAAATGATCTCATACATTTCAGATTTGTTGAGGATAGCTCTTAGCTGGGTGAAACGACTCTTGTATTGGAAAATTAATTTCACTTTGACTAATAATCTTGCTGGGTACAAGATGAAGAATTCTATTGTGAAAAGCTTTGTTAACTTCAGTCTGAATCTTTTCAGTTTGGTTGTTCAGCCGTTACTCCTGAAGACAATTAGTTTTCTGGCATCCTTTTTTCCTGAAAATAGAAAGGAGGTTTCAACTCTCCTTTGACCTCGAATCTCTTTGAAGACTACACATTGGAAAAGATATATAAAATGCAGTGTTGTGAACACTGAAAAAGGCTGGATAGAAATTCTGAGACAGTTATTTTGGCCGTATCAAGAGATGTATTGGAAAAATCTATAATACAATTTGGAAAACATGATGCATAATAGAGTTGTAATTCTTTTCTATTTAATATTTTAAGGATTCAAAGAGTTGGATTCTTAGGGTATTAGGTAGATAAGAGTGTTGAGTTTCTTGAGCTTACTTGAAAATAGAGAGATCCTCTGATATTATTATTGTTCTGAAAATGATTTGAGGGGTTGGTGCTCCTTGAAATTGGTGTTTCAAAATGAGGGGTTGGTGCTCCTTGAGTTGGTGCTCAAAAATTAGCCTATAAGGCATTGTTAATAGTGGTTTTTGAAGATTAAGCCAGTAAGGCAGTTTAGGAGTGGTTTTTCTACCCCAAGAGGGTTTTCCACTTGGAAAATCCTTTGTCTTATAGTCTCTTTGTTTTGATGTCATAATATTTCTTGATTGTGGTAATTTTTATCAGTCTGAACATTTTTTAATGATAGTTCCTTCATATCTGCAAACATTTAGTTCAAATATCTTGCACAAGTCATTGCTGAAGAGTCTAATTCAAAAGGAAGCTTAAGGGTTCTCATTTGATTCATTGCTCAAAAATAGTTATAATTTGCTAAAGGTGTTTGTTGTCTCAATACTCTTCTTGTCTTTAAAGTTGCATTCAAATCAATTGTTTAAGAAGTGAGTCAATAATGTTTATCATCATTTGCATAGTCTTATGAGTTGCCCCTGCTCTATCATCATGCTTTGATTGTTAATCAATGTCAGCCATAACTATTTTGGCAAATGCAAGATATCTCACTCAAATCACATTTTCATAAGTTGTCTAATAGACTGAGTTAATGTTGTCATATCTTTGTGCTTTCAAAAGTGATTACTCTACTCTATTGTTGAAAGAAAAGGAAATCAGAATTAAAAATCTTGGTCGAAGTTGAAAAAGTTTAGACACTAATTCACCCCCCCTCTCAGTGTCTGTCCATAACTCCAACAATTGGTATTAGAGTGTAGGGTCCTCTGATAGGTCTAAACCACCTAGGATTGTTCCCGGTTTCTTGGAGTACTAATTTGGTTAATATGGGAAATAATAGAAGGAATAGGGGAAAAGATGTTCTCAACAAAATGCTATTCATCATGTTCAACCTGAATCTAGTATAAGGAACAACGAGGAAGAGTTCATAAATAGTAGCTCTGAAATGGTAGAGTATACTAGATCTGGAATTCCTCGGTTCAAATGAACAAACTTTATTATATGGAAACATACTTACTTTCTTTAGGATCTGAAGTGTGGGCAGCAGTAGAGAAGGGTTGTACTACATCTGCAACATCTCCTTCCACTCCTGAGGAGATGAAAGCTCTTGAATTCAATACCAGAGCAATAAATGCTATTTTTAATAACTTGCCAAATAAACTCATTACAAAATTCATTCATTACAACAGTACTAAGGAAGTTTGGGACAAGTTGACTGAAATGAATCAGAATAGTGAGTTACAAGAGGAGATATCTTTGGATACTGAAATAAGTTGTGAAACATCTGAGAGTGAAGAAGGTGTAAACCTTCATAGTTTTGAAAAGAAGTCCAAGGAGATCATTAATGAATATTTAGATGATCAAGAAACTTGTGTAAAAGTAGATCAATCTTTGGGTGAAGTCAACTCTGAACAGGAATATGATGAACCAAAAAGTGAGGTTGATTTGGAAGGTGAACTCCTATGTGCCTTAGATACTATTAAGCAACTTAGAAAAGAAAACTAGTTTTTAACAAGACAACTTCAACAAGAAGAGAGTTTGGAAGTCAAGTTAAAAGACAAGGATGAATTGTGTAATAAAATAGAAAATGAGATTGATTCTTTAAAGAAATATTCAGATAATGATTCCTTGTTAAAAGAACTAACTATTAAGGACTATATGATTATAAGTCAGAAAATTGAAATTGAAGAATATAAGACGATTGCAGACGCTGTGAGTTCTGATTTGGAGTTTAAAAAGATTGTTTGTCTAAAAATTGAAGAAGAGGTAATTTCTTTAAGAAAAGAGCTTGAAAGTATCAAGGCTCAATCTGGTAAAATTCAAAAATTTGATCATAGTACTAATATATTGAATGAGATGTTGGGTAGGAAAAAGCATTCTAAAGATCCTACAGGAGTGGGATATGAGGTTGGACAAAGCTCTACAGACAAATCTAAATGTGAAACAGTGTTTACTACTTCAGATGGAAAGAATTTTACAGCCAAGCAAACACCAAGAATGAAGGTTGATCTTGGTTACAGTATTTCTGCATCAAAGGATAACATTGACACTAGAAGAAAATCAAGGATAACATTGACACTAGAAGACAATCTAAAGGTATTCATAGAGAAAGGAAAAATGTCTTCAAATCTTCACATCCTTGGCATGATCATTCATTCAGGTATAATCATTCTTTCCAAGGATATTTTTATGTTTGTAATGACTATGGTCATAAGGCAATTGATTGCATAAGATGGTCAAATAAGAATCATTCTAATGTCCCTAGAAATGAGGATGTGGTGTGTTACAACTGTAACAATTTTGGTCACTTGAGAAGAGACTATAGAATAAATACAAGTGATAATAATGTAGGGAACAATGCTAGAAATTTCTGTAGGAAGTCTTCTATTTCTCAGAACAATCACAAAGTCATTTGTTTCAGATGTAATAACATTTGACATAAAGTACAACAATGCATATTCAATAGAAAGACAGGTACTTTATGCAAACAAGTGAAAAAGTCTTCATTGGAGTGGAGAAGAAAGAGCAATCAAGATGACAAGAAGAACAATAAAGATGCTTCTGAGAAAACTCCTTGTGCACTCCTTTCACAAGTGTTGCCTTCCAGGTCTTGAGAAGAAGTAAAGACTCAGGGGGAGTCTATTATGGTAATATATTTTACCCCTATGGAGTCTAGAATGAGGTATGCCATCTTGCATTTGCTTTTGGTGGTATAAGATGTTAAGGAATGTTTTTGCTTGGTCTAGTGGTTGACAGTTTTCAGAAGTTTTTGAAATGATAGTGCACTTTTTTTTTAAATGAACTCTTTGGATGCTTGGGTTTTGGAAATAATGGTATGACCTTATGACATCTTTGAGCGGTATGGAGACATATAGATGAGTTCCTCAATATATTAAAATTAAGAAATCCTTTGTTCTGAAGTGATGTCAATGTATTTATCTTTGGAGAACAATGATTGAAAAACATGTTTGATGTTATGAGTTATTTCTGTGATGATATTATTCGGTGTTGTGTGAGGGCTGAGATTAATTATCTTTGGTATTTTTTTCATCATTCTTGGTGTGGTAATAGAAGTTCTCATATGGACTAAGGATGGGTGTACAAGAACAGATTAACGTTGAATTATGCAGTATACATGCTTTCAAGTTATATTTTGTGTATGAAAAGAGTAAAATGATGTGTGTCGTTTGATGAAGAATAACTAGTATCATTGGTATTTGATATGTATTGTCATGGACAATGACTAAGGTTACTTGTGCTGAGAAGAGGTTGGTTGTTTGTGCTCAAATTCTAGCATTACTAGATTGAAGTTAATCAAATTGAATGTGGAGTAGGTGATCTTGAATGTGCCTTGATCGAACATGACAGAGAAGGTGGTATGTTCAAGTAACAGGTCTTCAATCTTTACCATATTACAATCTTACTGCTCTTTTGCAAATATGTCTACTGCACTATTGTTCTATTTGTAGACGGTTCTTATGGTATTTGGTTGGCTTCTCAGTTGTGTTTTGTGGCATTGCACATTCTTCTCTTCTATCCTTTGTCATTGAGGCAAAAAGGGGGAGAGGCATTTGTGTTTTTCCATCAAGGACAAAGGGGGAGTTTGTTGGTTCTCAGTTGTGATCATATGGTTTGTCCTTGATGACAAAATCCCTTTCAGTTGATTCTACTTGTTGAAAGTTTCAGATTGGTTTCTCATGCTTTATCTTGGTACAGTTTTGTCTATATGGTTTACATGTCTTGGCATTCAGTGGAGAGTTTACATTCATAATTTTAATATCTTATGGTACTATTCAGTTTGAGCTTTGTACAATCTCAGGTTATCTTTTGTACATTGTTTCAGTGAGAGAAAAGGATCATATCGGCATGAGTTATATCATCGGAATGATGTCTTAGCAAACTCATCATGTCTCCCTGACCGGCAACAAAGGGTGCTCTTCGGCGAGAGGTTTTTCTTCGTTGAAACATCTTGGTGAACTTACTTTAGTCTTATTGACCGCCGGTGGAAAAATTGCATATCGGTAGGAGGTCTCAGCTTTGGTGTAATGTCATAGCGAACCCATCAGGTCTTGCCGACTAAGTCTTATGAGGGGCTTTCGGCAAGAGGTTGGTATTGTCTCGGCAATGCATAAAACAAAAGGAACATTTCGGTATGACTCATATATAATGAAGAAAGGTCTTGGCGAGTTCTTTTTCTTATACCGACCGACAACATAATGGTATACATCTCAGTAAGATTTAGGGTTTTCCTCGTGAGGTCTCGAGGAGTGACCTCCGGTCTCGCCGATGGAACACAAAAGGACTTTGTCAGCATAGGATCTGACTTGTCTTAGTGACACACAATATGGTGGGTGACTTTCAGTATAACGAAGTATTATCTATATGAGGTCTCCTCAAGAGCGATATGTCATGGTGACAAGTTTTATCACGAGGGGCTCTCGGAAAAACAAAGATTGGTCTACGAGAAGTCTCCCCAATTTTGAATTGTCTTAGCGACACCGAATGAAAGGATGACTTTCCTTAAAACAAAGCATTATCTACGAAACGTCTCCCCAATAGCAGAATGTCACAGCGACTTAGAATGGATAAGGTCTTTCGGTGAAACATAATGAAATCTACAAAACATCTCCCCGACAGCAGAATGTCACAGAGACACATAAGAGATAAAAGGGCTTTTGGTGAAACATAATGTGGTCTACGAGAGGTCTTCCCGACTCTGATGGGTAATGGTGAAAGTGATAACTAAGGGGAATGACTGGCGATTTAATTACCTTTGGCAGGACTATCTGGTTGTCTTAGCAAATGATTAATGAAAACTTTGTCACTGTGGCCGACATCATTGGTTGGCATCGAATCTGGTATTTATGTGTTTCATGCTGTACATACTAGTTTATATTCACCATTTTTTACTCTCTACATCTCAGTTACTAATTTGGAAAATGATGCCCTGACAGAGTATTGTTATTCATGCATTAGAGGTTATGATTTACTGTGGTGGGCAGTCATGCTTTTTAAGCAGTGAAATGATCTCATACATTTCAGATTTGTTGAGGACAATTCTTAGTTGGGTGAAACGGATCTTGTATTGGAAAATTAATTTCACTTTGACTAATAATCTTGCTAGGTACAAGATGAAGAATTCTATTGTAAAAAGCTTTGTTAACTTAGTCTGAATCTTTTCAGTTTGGTTGTTCAGCTATTACTCCTAAAGATAGTTAATTTTCTGCCATCCTTTTTTCCTAAAAATAGAAAGGAGGTTTCAGCTCTCCTTTGACCTCGAATCTCTTTGAAGACTACACACTAGAAAAGATATATAAAATGCAGTGTTGTGAACACTAAAAAAGGCTGGATAGAAATTCTGAGACAGTTATTTTGGCCGTATCAAGAGATGTATTGGAAAACTCTGTAATACAATTTGGAAAACATGATGCAGAACAGAGTTGTAATTCTTTTCTATTTAATATTTTAAGGATTCAAAGAGTTGGATTCTTAGGGTATTAGGTAGATAAGAGTGTTGAGTTTCTTGAGCTTACTTGAAAACAAAGAGATCCTCTGATATTATTATTGTTCTGAAAATAATTTGAGGGGTTGGTGCTCCTTGAAATTGGTGTTTCAAAATGAGGGGTTGGTGCTCCTTGAGTTGGTGCTCAAAAATTAGCCTATAAGGCATTGTTAACAGTGGTTTTTGAAGATTAAGCCAGTAAGGTAGTTTAGGAGTGGTTTTTCTACCCCAGGAGGGTTTTCCACTTGGAAAATCCTTTTTCTTATAGTCTCTTTGTTTTGATGTCATAATGTTTCTTGATTGTGATAATTTTTATCAGTCTGAACATTTTTGAATGATAGTTCCTTCATATCTACAAATATTTAGTTCAAATATCTTGCACAAGTCATTGCTGAAGAGTCTAATTCAAAAGGAAGCTTAAAGGTTCTCATTTGATTCATTGCTCAAGAATAGTTATAATTTGCTAAAGGTGTTTGTTGTATCAATACGTTTCTTGTCTTTAAAGCTGCATTCAAATCAATTGTTTAAGAAGTGAGTCAATAATGTTGATCATCATTTGCACAGTCATATGAGTTGCCCCTACTTTGTCATCATGCTTTGATTGTTAATCAATGTCAGCCATAACTATTTTGGAAAACGGAAGATATCTCACTCAAATCACATTTTCATAAGTTGTCTAATAGACTGAGTTAATGTTGTCATATCTTTGTGCTTTCAAAAGTGATTACTCTACTCTATTGTTGAAAGAAAAGGAAATCAGAATTAAAAATCTTGGTCGAAGTTGAAAAAGTTTAGACACTGATTCACCCCCCCTCTCAGTGTCTATCCATAACTCCAATACAACCATCATGGAAACTAAATTCCAAGTCCTTGATCTAGAATTACCTTACAATATCCTCTTGGGGAACCCATGGATTCATGGGATGCAAGCTATCACCTCTACCTTCCATTAATGAGTTAAGTTTCCCTGTCAAAATCAAGATTTTACATTCCATGGTGATCTTAAGCCATTTGATTATTGCAAGAATCTAGAAGCAAAGTACTACAAGATCCCTCAAGTCCTAGAGAATGATGAAGGACCTACGACTCCATATGTAGACCCATCTACCTTAGCCTCCACTTTTGAGACAAAGAAACCCGCCATTCTTGACATCTCTGATATCAAATTCATCATCCAAGACAATGGATGTGGGGATTACAAATGAAGAAGAGTGCCTTCATAATAGGAGAGTTACCTCAATCTCCTATATCTCATGGGCAATTGTATCCAAATAACACTTCAACCCAAACCTTCAAAGAAAACCCCTCCAGATTTAGATGTTGGGGAGACCTAAGCTAGGAAGTGGTAGAGAAAAAGGACATATCCAATTTGATATATCAAGATGAAAGGCACACACCTAATCTTCCCATGGATGATAACAACAAAGGACTACAGATGATGCTTCGTATGGGCTATAACAAAAACAAGAAAATTGGGCAGAATGACAATGGTCTTCTAGTACCTATCATTCTTGAGAATTGTATAAGAAATATTTCCATGGATGTACCCCTTTGAAAATAATGATACTTGGAAAAGGTGCCTAGGTTAGAAAAGTCAAGGCTCCTCTTCAGTTACTGGTATCCACAAGTTTTCCTTTAGATAACTTCACCTTTGAAATAACTGATGTGTGTGATGAGGATCCCATAACTAACCTACCCATGCTATTTGAGGATTCGTCCCTTCTCATGATTAGTACCCTATCTTTTTAGTCAAACAACCAAACCCATGAGCTAAACTTAGTCTATCCCCAACTCATCGATTATGACAAATGAGGACCACCAATTTTGGACACATTCAAAAATGATGAGGCTCTCTTGGAATTCATTGGATTGTGGGATACTATACCATGTGGAGATCACAAGGCTAGGTTCGACATTGAGCTAGACACACATTCCTATTATTGGGAAATAATTGAATTCCTCAGTCACAAAAGTGAAAATTTAAGAATAATATCTAGGTCTTTGAGTGAAAACCACACTATGGCACTTTTAGACCCAAAAATAGTAAAAACAAAGGACACATCCAATGGTGAAAACCTCTTTGAGGTGCCAGAGGATGAGGGATTCAATCTTCCCCTTAGTGCTATTCATCAGGAAAAGTCAACAGTCTTAGCAGAAAGGTGCAATCCGGCCAACTTGGGAACAAAAGAAACACCACACATCACCTTCTATGCAGAATCACTATTGACAGAAGAACAAGAATTCCTAGCTACATTCCTAAGGGAAAGGAAGGTAAACTTTGCATAGACGTACACCGACATGCTTGGTCTTGATCTGGAAGTTGTAGTTTACCATCTAGCTATCTATCTAGAAGCAAAACTAGTAAGAAAAAAATGAGAAAGATGTATCCACAACTAGCATTATTGGTCAAGATGGAATTATAGAAGCTCCTTGATGCTGGCTTCATACAACCAATTGATTATCTAGAGTGGGTTTCAAATCTTGTACCTATCTCTAAGCCCATTGGGGGCATCCACATCTACACTAATTTCAGAGATTTGAATAAAGCATGTCCCAAGGATGATTTCCCTCTCCCAAACATAGATATGATTGTGGATATGATGAGAGGGAATGGAATTCTATCACTAATGGATGGATTCTCAGGGTACAATCAGATCATGATAGCAAAAGATGACCAACACAAGATAGCTTTCACTTGTCCGTGGGGGACAAATTATGGGAACATGATGCCATTTGGGTTATAGAAAGATGGAGCAACCTACCAGATAGCTATGACACTAATATTCCATGACATGATTCAAAAAACTGTGGAAGATTATGTGGATGACGTATTGGCCAAATTAAAGAAATGTTGAGATCAGATAGCGACATTAAGCTCCATCTTCAACAGGCTAGAAGAATACAAGGTCAGGCTCAATCAAAAAATGTGTGTGTTTGGGGTAGAATCAGGCAAGTTACTAGGGTACATTGTATCTATGAGAGGAATTGAGGTAGATCTCACCAAAGTCAAAGCAATTCTCGAGATGGAGGCACCAAGAACCCTGAAGCAGTTAAGGGGTGTGCAAGAAAGACTCCAATCCATTTGTCGGTTTATAGCATTGTTACCTGATTTACCCTTCCAACTAAATTAGGTAACTTATTGTTTCTTTTGTGTTTACATTTTAACATTAAAAGATACATCATTTTCTGCTAAATTCAATTTGTGTGCATAAAATGGATTGTCAAAACATATTGCATTATTCCAATTTTGCAATTACATACAAATAATAAAGAGAACCAACATGTATTGCAAATGTAATCTTTATTGATGATCATATGCATATAATGTCCCTCACAAGCTAGGGGACTAGCTATTGTAATGCTTATAAAGAAAAGACTATATGCCTATAGATAACAAAAAAGAAATTTCATATAAAATGAAAAGGGACCCATCATTTCCTAGTGGAATGATGAATCTCATTTTCTTGATCCCGCATCATCTTGTCCCTTCTTGCTACCCTGCTTCCGTATGACGCTCTCCTTGTTGCTCCTAGGTTTCCTACATCTAAAAAAAGAGTGTTGTGAGAGCAATGAAAACTCACTGATCAAAATATGTGAAAAAAATCCATAAACATGTAATCAGATGTCCATAAGCAATAAAATAGATAGCATACCATAAGTGTCCAAGAAAATAAGAAAGGAGTAATCAAAAACACCTATGATATGCTTTGTTTGTCTAACTGGTTTGTTCCTTGTGCAGATTTGGGATAAGTCTTTGTTACTATTCTAATTCAGCTAATTACAAAAAGTGGTGTAAAATGTGGCTCCCACGAGGGTTGAGCCCAACATGCTGCCTTCTTGTGTTTCAGGAGGGGTAGGAAATTGAGCAACTTGATCAAATGGATAATCAAGTTCAATTATTGATGCATTAAATAAGTATGGAATCACAATAGTTGATCAACTTTCATTATTATATTCAAAAGATGCAACAAATAATGTGAACCAATGTCAAGAGAGTTACACTCCATCTTTTCACAATGAATCAATCAATATGTTGCCATCATGTCAAAAGGAAGGTGTACTTTGTTGGATATGTCTTTCAATCTTCTTAAGTGGATCCAAGATCCATTTTATTAAAGAAGTAAATGTTTTCTGTGATGCATCAAGTTTAATTATGCATTTCTTAAAATAATGAAGGAGACATCAAGTCATGCTTGAAACCATCATGAGTCATATGGGGCAGTAAGAAGGAACAAATATAATCATGCTTTGTTGCATGAAAGAAATAGTCCAATTCATCTCACTTCAATCCTATTAAACAAGCACACATCACTTAGGATGGTGAGCTTTCAAGTCACCACCATAAATGACACATGTCTGGCCAATAGGATTAAAACAAGAGGAATGGTAGTGAGTACCGATATTTGTTAAGCAAGCATGAAAAATAGAGATGAAACTCATTTTTGAAGCCAAGGTCGTGATGCCAAGTGAGTATAACAATAAATTTTAAGAGTTTGCAAAAAGGAAGTCTTAAGTGGATAAGGAGATAGCAACAAATCATGTTACATCTCATGAAGGGGCAGCAATATTGAATGCATGCTACATGATAGTTCATGATGAATGCATGCAACAGGAAAACAAGGGAAGTCATTACATTCATTAGGGGAACAAGGGAATCATGTTTTCACTTTAATAGTGAATGATAAACCATGAAGAAATCATACCATGAAAAGGATAGTGGGAATTTGTCTCAAGTAGACAATCACTTAGCCATTAGCCATGTGTAATGAAGAGGGAAGAGGGATAATCACAATGGAAAATGTGATTTCATGAGTCGTGGTTACAATTGTTATGCAATAGTCATGAATTAGTGACATAGGTGCCATATTGAGTAATGCATAACAATAAATTTTGTACTACATATGCAAGGAGGTAAATAACTATACTACATATGCAAGGAACTAAATAAACAAAAAAAATATTACACAATCATTGGAAGCCTGTAGCATCTTGTGTTCATTCCTGAAGGCATGGAGTCACAACAGTGAAAGGAGCAAAGAATATAGCAACAACAACTTTGAGGTGCATAGTTCAACTAATATAGAGGCAACTCAAGTTTTGAGCCCAGTCCCAATAACCCATCTCTAAGAACTAGAAAAAGCATACTTTATCTTGCCAAGAGAGTATAAAGTTCATAGATTGAATGATAGTCATTCTGATGAGAATGAAGATAGTGACAAAATATAGGCATCCATTTGATCTCATTTAGATAATTATTCATCACTATCATAAATGACAAAAATTTAGTCCAATAAGTCAAAAGGGTGTGGAAGCAGTGATGAATCTAATGATTTTGCTACCTTAGCAAAGTTTAACTCTGAGTGAGAAAACCTTTCTAATTGACACCTCTGTGGATCTAGGAGGAGTTGCGTGAGCAATTTCTGTGTTGGGGAGGCAACCATTTCAAAATATTAATGATGGATTGAAAAATTTATTTCCTTTTTCATCAATAACAAAAAAGGAAAATCAATTGTAAGGGTAAAGGAGCAAAAATTTTTGGGGTTCCAAACCCTCAAAATAATTACCAAGAACTTGTGTTTTGGATTGTGTTAAATATAAGGAAGAAATATCTTGAGGATGACTACTTTTATGACCAAACAAAATGAATGGCAGAGATTTCATCCAAGGGAAGATTCTTTTCATAAAAGGTAGCAATCCTTTTCAAGGAGCAATAATGCATGTGAAAAGTAGAGGACAATCATCATTGACTCGCCAAAGAGGATTAAGGATGATTGTTCAAACTTAAGGAGTAAAGAAAAAAAATGCAACATATAGAAGCATGGCCACTTCATACAGGGATAAATCACTAATTAGGAGGGACAATAACCTACAAGGCAGTAACCTCAAACACATGTACAGTCATATGAAACAATTACAAAGGATAGGGATATTGTACCAGCAGGGTGCTTTCAATGTGATTTGATACATGATGATTCAAGGAGATTCCAGTCATAGTGATCTTGATGCATGAAGAGCATGACCAATGGAATACATTATAATAAGACAATTACTTTGTTAAGAGAAATTGGTCACTTCATGAATGTCAAGAACAGTGTTTCAAGGATGAAGATGGACATTACCCTTTCAAAAAACACTGTAATCACCTTGCTAGATATGTATAGTGATAATAAAAGATTGTTTGAGCCTCATAATCAATTGTCATCGATGTAGACAACTAGCTGTCTAAAAGGCTTAAGTAACAATGAAAGGGTTTTTAGAGAAACCATAGTCAATTGCTAAGAGGGGGCAGAGGTTTGCTACACAGATGAGGGACTTGCTTAATGGTGTAGAGATGCATTTTCTTCTAAGAATGACCTCTTAGATAAACACAAGCTTGCTAATACATTTGGAGAAGAGCTATACTAGCCAATGCAACGACAATCCAAGCCTCTTGTGGTTGTTATAGGATGGTCTTCAATTTTGGTGATTATGGCATCAAAAATTTTGAGGCCTATTTGGCCACTCAAAAAGGTGTTGCATTGTTACTTGGAGGGATTTCTATGGTTACACTGCTGATGCATATTCTTATAGTTTTCTCTCAATTAGAGCATTCTGCTCTAGCAAAAGTTGCTCCCAGTGGAAACCATACAAATTCTGCAAATGGTACATAAGATTACGATAAGGAAATGGATTCTAAAGGTTTTTGTTTGTCAAAGCATTGCTATACTTCCATAGGCACCAGTTCATGTGAATGTAATATGGTTAGGGAAGGAAGGAAATGTCAAATGAATGATAGTAGTGATCATGAAAAGGTTTTCAAAGAGCTTGTATAGCCACATCAAGTCACATGGAGATCCAAGAGAATATGATCTGCAATCATTTCACTATTCCAAGTAGCTGAGAGAAGATTGTCTTTAGATTTTAATTGGTGCAGATTTTTTCAGAGTGTGTTGGATCACCAATGATACCTTTACAAGATCCAACTATTAAATAGAGGCATCATTATTTTTGCAGAATGTGCTTGGAGGCTGCAACCATGGCATGGAGTGAAGTGCTAAAAAATCTCATACCCAAAAACCCTAAGGCCAAGCCTTCTATGAAGGTTTTCCTTCATTTTTTTCTAGTCATATAAAAAAGAAGTGATTTTGCAGTGAAAGCAAATGATGGCATGGTTTTTTTTTTTACTAACTCAGGAGTAAGTGAAATTTCTGCAACAGAAGGAATGGCTGCGACCGAAGTCTACTATTCATAATTTAAATGCAAGAAATTTTTAGAGTTTGCAAGAAAAGCACAAGAAATACAAAGAAACATTCATCATCTTTTGGCATAAAGGAATCACAAAGTTCAAATTTATAGTGGATTCTGAGTTTATTTTGCAAAAAATGAAAGGAAAAAATGCAGTTTCGTGCATACCCAATCTTATTTTTTGTGTTGTTCTTGTTGAGGATCTATGAGGAAAAGCATTGCATCTTGAAATATTCCATCAATACTTTGTAAGAGCTTCATAAAATCATATCCATGGAAGCTGAGTGGAACCCTAGTAGAGCAATCTCTAGAAGGTCGAATATGCAAAATGAAATGACTTTGCAAATGATTTGCATTGTTTTGGTTTTAGGGTTTTTACCCTAACTGTGGTGGCCGCCTAACTTAAGCATTTTTTTTGCTTATGTTTTGAATTCTACTCATAAAATTAATACCTTGCATTGAGTCATGCTTAGTAAGTAGGGTTACCCCTTTAATTCTTTTATGTTTTACAAAGTCTTGTTTTCAAAAACATGGGCTTGAAGTCATTTTTCTCCTTTTTGCATAATTTTGTAACTTTTAAAATATAAAAAAACATTATGAAGTGATAATTTATAAATCACTTGAATAATGTTATTTACTTACAAAGGATAAGAGCATGTGTTTTAAAAGAGTAAGTCAGGGGGTTTGAGCCCAAGTTTTTCATTTTTGAATTCTACTTTCAAATGTAAAACATTTAGTTAAATGGTGTGATTATAAACCATTTAATTAAATGTTGTTTTTTAAAAATGTAAAATTGAAAAAGGCATATTTTGATATGTTTAAGTCATGAGGTGTTGTTGAATCTTGTGCTTTGCAAACACAAAAAGCATGGGTCAAACATATTGAAGACAAGTGTGGAAAAAAGTGATGACTTGCCAACATGGAGAAAGTGTGAGAGGTTGTCTTTGACTATTTTTGGAGGAGATGGACCTTTTGGAGGCATTTTTGTCACATGTTTGGCATGATTTGGGTCTTGGCTTGACTTTTCTACATTTGGAGGCATTTTTGTAGGAGTTTTGGAAGGTTCTTTTTTGGCATTTCTACTGCATCCAACCTAGGGTTTCTAGGAAGACATGTGTGAGCAATGGTTTCAAAAAAATTGCTTAAGTATCTTCAAACTTAAGCTTTGGGTGAGTTCTTTTCTTTCTTTCGACAAACATTGTAGCTTACTTTGGAGCTATTTTCAGGCAGAGGACAATATTGTAACTTAGATTTGTAGACTTATGCAGCAATGTAACACCTTTTGATCAATAAGTTAATCTATTTTACCTTCTCATTATGTTGTTTTATTGTGAAAGATTTAGAAATGGTTGATGAAATATTATGGTAGAATTGTTTTCCCTTTGATTTTGTCCTATTTTATTTTCCTTTATGCAATTAATATGAACTTGCAGGTCATAACATGTGTTAAGTTAATTCAGGAAAGAGTCCAAGTTGTGAAGATATATTTTACTTCCTTCTAGATGTTGTCCTTGACATTTTTAGCCTGGTTATGAAGCACTAATGCAAAGACATGAAGTTTTGAGTTGTGTAAGCCACTATTAAGTTGTTGATCATTCCTATGTATAAAAGTAGCTATGTAAGTCTGAGGAAATCATTATGTGCATCACCATAGGGGTTTAGTTTTCTTTTTATGCTTCTTTCTCCCCTTTTCCCAGCAAGGAATAGTTTAGGTGATACCATCAAAAGGGGAGCCAACCCATAATTTGGAGGTCTACTTTCACAATAGGATATCCATAGCCTGAAAGTAGTCCAATGTTAGTCCAAATTTACTGAGTTCTTTCACAACTTGGTAGAGGGGTGAAAATTTGGGCCACTAACAGTTTTGGCACGCCCTGTGGGACTACGAACTAATACTTAGTCTATTTTATATGTTTTGCTACTGTTGTTTGGTGTGTACAACAGTTGATTATTTCCTTTTTGAGGTGCTTCAAATACACACCTGGTGACTTTGAATTTGAATTTACTAGTTTCAAAAGTACTAGTTCTGGTATGTTCAAAATTTATTGAAAGAAAAGTTGATTTTTTGGCTTTCCAGTCTCTTGAATGAAAAAATGTCTTGATTTCATGGAAATATGTCATCTTATCCTCCATTTCATGAAAATGTTTCCCATGCATCTTCCTATCAGCCATATCATACTGAGGATACTGTTAGTTTTACCAAAAATAACCTTGTAGTAGTAGGTTACCAGCATGTTCAGTGATCTTACCACCCACCCACCCCCACTCCATCATCATGGCATCCAGTATATGCCCAAAACCAATCTCAAAAAGTCTATTTTGTTTTGAAACAATAGTCTTGTCCTCATTTGCAGCCCCAAAATGTTGATGATATAGGGATTAGTAATATCAACAGTATATTGCTAGATTTCCATAGGCAGTTGGATGAAATCAATAGAGAACAAGAGTATCAAATGCAGCAGCATGAGGTTGACATGCATCAAGAATATGAAGCTTACCAAACCCATCTCCATGAGCAGGAGTGGGAGGCACAAAAGAGGCAATTTGAGTTGAATCTTGCTTAATAGCTTGTTGCAAAGGATGGAAAAATGGGGTTAAAATTTTCCAAACAGGAGGTTGCCAAGTTCAATGTTCCAAGCTTCAAACAGGGTGAGCCTCTTAAGCCTAAAAAATTTGAGATTCCAAGTTTTAGAAATCCTGTTTCAATTCAAGAACATGTCCTTGAGCAAGCTCAACCTATAGAGGAGCCTAGAGAATTTGCTTTCCCAAGTTTTAGGAGCCCTCCTTTTGTTCAAGAACCTATTATTGAAGAAGTGCATCATTGTGAAGAACCCATTAAGGAGGCTCAACCAACCCCTTATGTTCTAGAAGCTATTATTTTTGAAAAAGAGGTTGAAAATGATAGATCAAATGTGATAATAGAGGTAAATGAGGTTGTAGATGAAGAGCAACAAGATGTAGATCAACAAATAATTGATAGTTCTTATATTCTAACTGTTTCATTTAATGAATTGCCACTATTTGTGAACAAGGAAGAGAGTGAAATTGAAATCACAGCCACATCAACTTCAATATAGGAGGCTCAAAAATTTTATGTTTTGACATCTCAGTTGAGCTGTAATAAGGTAAAAATCAGTCTTCCTTCATTGAAAAGCAAAAATGAGGATGAAGATGGCCTTTTTTGGGATGATCTAGAGTCATTTATTTCAAATTTGGAGATCAAACAATCATCTTTTGAGGAGAAAAGGGTGGGACAAAAGGTATTTGAAGTAGAGAAGGATGTTCAAGGTTAGATTTATGTTGGTTTATTTGACGAACTTCCAAAATTTATGGGTGAAGATGAGTAGTGCTTGATTGAACTAACATCAATGCCTAGTTTTGAGCAGCATAGTGATGGGATAACGACATATTTTTTTGTTGAACTTTCATTGTATGTTGATAATGATGAGGACACCATGCTTGTACTAACATCATTATCAAGTTTCGTACAACAAAGTGATATGGTTCACTTTGACAGGGTGTTGGTATGTCAAGAAGCAAATGGGGACAACCTTGTCTCAAAAAGTAAAGAGGTTGGTATGCTTGAGCATGTTGGTCAAATGGAGTAAAATGTGAAGCAAGAAATTGCTTTCAGAGGTATGAGTCTTGAGAATTGTCATAAAGTTGAAGAAGAGACTATTTTGCATGTGATAACTAATTATGAGCTAGATGAAGATATGTTCTCAAGTGTAGTAGAGGAATTCTACTCAAAGCTTGATGCCAAGCCATCACTAACTGAATTTGAAGAGTGTGAGTAGCATAACCAAATGGATAGAACATTCATAGTTTCATTTGAATCACATGAGGTAGCTCATTCCAATCATCATGAGGTTGTTATTATAGAAGCAACTGATCAAAGTAAACCAATCAAGATTGGCTTGAAGTTTATTCTTTCACGAGGATGCCATATCAGACATTTAGCTAGTTTGGAGGCCACTGAGGTACCAAAGGTCATGCTTGCACCCAAGTATGAAGATGCAATTAAAGAAGAAGCTAATTTTGGAGTTACTACTGAGAATGATCAAATTCAACTCACTTGTCCAGTCCAAGAAAGCAATAGGCATGATCATTATCAAGGTGCAAGTGAGTTTATTTGTATTTTTTATGAAACATTGCAACAGTCTATTGAATATTTGCATGTGTTTCATGTTCTTTCAACAATACATAATCATGTAATGCATCAGTTGCCTATTAAAAAAGGGTGTTATTTTGCAAAACCTATCAATGGTTTTGTTTGACTAGCTTCTTTGTTGATTAGGGTAGGTTAGAATATGTTTTTTAAATGCAATTTTTAATTCCTTAAGTGATGTTTTGCACAGTTAGTTAGTTTTATTTGGTGTTTTGGTGTGTTTTGAATAAGTTTCATTGTGTCTCACGTTGTTTTGATGAGTTACAACAACATTCAAGGTTGTTTTTAAGTTGTTTCAACTTTTAGACGACTTAGTACCCAATGGATAAGCTTTAGGCAACTGGTCAGGATGTTTAGCAGGAAAACATATAGGAAATGCCACCAAAAATGTTACATGATTTATGCTTCTAGCTAAATTAGGTAACTTATTGTTTCTTTTGTGTTTACATTTTAACATTAAAAGATACATCATTTTTTGCTAAATTTCATTTATGTTCATAAAGGGTATTGTCAAAATAGATTGCATTATTTCAGTTTTGCAATTACATACAAATAAGAAATAGAACTAACAAGTATTGCAAATGTAATCTTTATTGATGATCATAAGTGTATAATGTCCCTCACAAGCCAAGGGACTAGCTATTTTAGTGCTTATAAAGAAAAGACTATACACCTATAGATAACAAAAAAGAAATTGCACGTAAAATGAAAAGGGACCCATCATTTCCTGGTGAAATGATGAATCCCATTGGCTTGGTCCCACATCATCTCAGCCCTTCCTACTACCCTGCTTCCGTTTGATGCTCTCCTCACTGCTCCTAGGTTTCCTACATCTAAAAAAAGAGTGTTGTGAGAGCAATGAAAATTCACTGATCAAAATATGTGCAAAACATCTATAAATGTGTAATAAGATGTCCATAAGCATCCAAATATATAGCATACCATAAGTGTCTAGGAAAACAAGAAAGGAGTAATCAAACACACCTATGACATGCTTTGGTTGTCTAACTGGTTTGTTCCTTGTGCAGATTTAGGATAAGTCTTTGTTACTATTTTGATTCAGCTAATTACATGTGGTGTAAAATGTGGTTCCCACAAGGGTTGAGCCCAACATTCTACCTTCTTGTATTTTAGGAGGGGTAGAAAATTGAGCAACTTGATCAAATGGATAATCAAGTTCAATTATTGATGTATTAAATAAGTATGGAATCCCACCAGTTGATCAAATTTCATTATCAGATTCAAAAGATGCAACAAATAATGTGAACTATCAAGAGAGTTACACTCCATCTTTTCACAATGAATCAACCAATATGTTGTCATCATGTCAAAAGGAAGGTGTACTTTGCTGGATATGTCTTTCAATCTTCTTAAGTGGATCCAAGATCCATTTTATTAAAGAAGTAAATTTTTTCTATGATGCACCAAGTTCAATTATAGATGCATCAAGTTAAATTATGCATCTCTTAAAATAATGAAGGAGACATCAAGTCATGCCTGAAACCATCATGAGTCATATGGGGCAGCAAGAAGGAACAAAGATAATCATGCATTGTTGCACGAAAGACACAATACAATTCATCTCACTTCAATCCTATTAAACAAGCACACATCACTTAGGATGGTGAGCTTTTAGGTCACCACCATAAATGACACATGTTTTCCCAATAGGATTAAAACAAAAGGAATGGTAGTGAGTATTGATATTTGTTAATAAAGCATGAAACACAGAGATGAAACTCATTTTTGAAGCCAAGGTCATGATGCCAAGTGAGTATAACAATAACTTTTAAGAGTTTGCAAAAAGGAAGTCTTAGGTGGATAAGGTGATTGTAACAAATCATGCTACATCTCATGAAGGGGCAACAATATTGAATAGATGCTATAGGATAGTTCATGATGAATGCATGCAACATGACAACAAGGGTAGTCATTACATTCATCAGGGGAACAAGGGAATCATGTTTTCACTTTAATAGTGAATGATAAACTATGAAGAAGTCATACCATGAAGAGGACAGTGGGAAGTTGTCTCAAGTAGACAGTCACTTAGCCATTAGCCATGTGCAATGAAGAGGGAAGAGGGATAATCACAATGGAATATATGATTTCATGAGTTGTGGTTACAATTGTTATGCAATAGTCATGAATTAGTGACAGAGGTGCCATATTGAGTAATGCATAACAATAAATTTTGTATTACATATGCAAGGAGCTAAATAAACAACAAAATTATTACACAATCATTGGAATCCTGTAGCAGCTTGTGTTCATTCCTTAAGGCATGGAGTCACAATAGTGAAAGAAGCAGAGAATATAGCTGCAAAAGCTTCAAGGTGCATAGTTCAACTAATATAGAAGCAACTAAAGTTTTGAGCCCAATCCAAATAACCCATCTCTGAGAAGTAGAAAAATCATACTTTATCTTACCAAGAGAGTATAAAGGTCATAGATTGAATGCCAATCATTCTCATGAGAATGAAGATAGTGACAAAATACAAGAAACCATTTGATCTCATTGAGATAAGTATTCATCATTGTCATAAATGACAAACATTTATTCTAGGAAGTCAAAATGGTGTAGAAGAAGTGATGAATTTGGTGCTTTTGCTGTCTTAGAAAAGTTCAACTTTGAGTGAGAAAACCTTGCCAGTTCACACCTCTGTGGTTCTAGGAGGAGTTGCATGAGTAATTTCTATGTTGGGGAGGCAACCATTTCAAAAAATTAATGATGGATAGCTAGATTTATTTCCTTGTTCATCAATATCCAAGAAGGAAAATTACTTGTAAGGGTAAAGGAGCAAATTTTTTTGGGGTTCCAAACCCTCAAAAGAATTACCAAGAACTAGTGTTTTGGCTTGTGTTAAATATAAGGAACAACTACCTTGAGGATGACTGCTTTTACAACCAAACAAAGTGAATGGAAGAGATTTCATCCAAGGGTAGATTCTTTTCATAAAAGGTAGCAATCATTTTCAAGGAGCAATCATGCATGTGAAAAGCAAAGGACAATCATCATTGAATCACCAAAGAGGATTAAGGATGATTGTTGAACCTTAAATAGTAAAGAATAGAAATGCAAGATATAGAAGCATGGCCACTTCATATAGGGAGCAATCACTAATCAGGAGGGACAATAACCTACAAGGTAGTAACGTCAAGCACATGTATAGTCATATGAAACAGTTACAAAGGACAAAGATATTGTACCAATAGGGTGTTTTCAATGTGATTCGATCCATGATGATTCAAGGAGATACCAGTCATAGTGATCTTGATGCATGAAGAGCATGACCAATGTAATATAGTATGATAAGACAATTACCTTGTTAAGAGAAATCAACCACTTCATGAATGCCAAGAATAGTGTTTCAAGGATGAAGATGGGCATTACCCTTTCAAAAAACATTACAATCACCTTGATAGACATGTACTGTGATAATAAAAGATAGTTTGAGCCTCATAATCAATCATCATCGATGTAGACAACTAGCTATCTAAATGGCTTAAGTAACAATGAAAGGGTTCTTAGAGAAACCATAGTCGATTGCTAAGAAGGGGTAGAGGTTTTTTGCACAAATGAGGGAGTTGCTCAATGGTGTAGAGATGCATTTGTTTCTAAGAATGAACTCTTAGATAAACACAAGCTTGCTAATACATTTGTAGAGGAGCTATACTAGCCAATGGAATGACAAGCCAAGCCTCTTATGGTTGTTATAGGATGGTCTTCAGTTTTGGTGATTATGGCATCAAAACTTCTGAGGCCTCATTTGACCACTCATAAAGGTGTTGCATTGTTACTTGGAGGGATTGATATGGTTAGACCATTGATGCATATTCTTATAGTTTTCTCTCAATTAGAGCATTCTACTCTAACAAAAGTTGCTCCCAGTGGCAACCATACAAATGCCACAAATGCTACATAAGATTACAATAAGGAAATAGATTCTAAATGTTTTTGTTTGTCAAAGCATTGCTATACTTCCATAGGAACTAGTTCATGTGAATGTAATATGGTTAGGGAAGGAAGGCAATGCCAAATGAATGAAAATAGTGATCATGAAAAGGTTTTCAAAGAGCTTGTATAGCCACAACAAGTCACATGGAGATCCAAGAGCATAGGATTTGGAATCATTTCACTGTTCCAAGTAGCTAAGAGAAGATTGTCTTTAGATTTTAATTGGTGTAGAGTTTTTCAGAGTGTGTTGGATCACCAATGACACCTTTATAAGATCCAACTAATAAACATAGGCATCATTATTTCTGCAGAATGTGCTTGGAGGCCACAACCATGGCATGGAGTGAAGTGCCAAAAAATCTCATACCCAAAAACCCTAAGGCTGAGCCTTCTATGAAGGTTTTCCTTCATTTTTTTTCTTATATACAAGGCATAATGTGGTAATCATAGTCATATAAAAAAGAACTGATTTTGTAGTGAAAGAAAATGATGGCGTGGTTTTTTTTTTAAGTAACTCATGAGCAAGTGAAATTTTTGCAACCGAAGGAATGGCCATGACCCAAGTCTACTATTCATAATTTAAATTCAAGAAAATCACAGGAAATACAAAGAAATATTTATCATCTTTTGGCATAAAGCAATCATAAAGTTTGAATTTACAGTCAATTCTGAGTATATTTTTCAAGAAATGAAAGGAAAAAATGCAGTTTTGTGCATACCCAATCTTCTTTTTTGTGTTGTTCTTGCTAAGGATATATGAGGAAGAGCATTGCATCTTGAAATCCACCACCAATCCTCTGTAAGAGCTTCAAAAAATCATTTCCATGGTGGCTGAGTGAAATCCTAGTAGAGCAATCTCTAGAAGGTCGAATATGCAAAATGAAATGCCTTTGCAAATGATTTGCATTGTTTTGCTTTTAGGGATTTTACCCTAACCGTGGTGGCTGTCTAACTTAACCATTTATTTTGCTTATGTTTTCTATTTTACTCATCAAAATAGAGCCTTGCATTGAGTCATGCTTAGTAACTAGGGGTACCCCTTTAAGACCTTTATGTTTTACAAAGTCTTGTTTTCAAAAACATAGGCTCAAAGTCATTTTTCTCCTTTTTGCATAATTTTGTAACTTTTGAAATGTAAAAAAAAAATTATGAAGTGATAATTTATAAATCACTTGAATAATGTTATTTAGTTACAAAGGATAATAGCATGTGTTTTCAAAGAGTAAGTCAGGGGGTTTGAGCCCAAGTTTTTCATTTTTGCATTTTACTTTCAAATGTAAAAATTTAGTTAAATGGTGTGATTATAAACCATTTAATTAAATGTTGTTTTTTAAAAATGTAAAATTGAAAAAGGCATGTGTTGATATGCTTAAGTCATGAGGTGTTGTTGAATCTTGTGCTTTGCAAACACAAAAAACATGGGTCAAAAATATTGAAGACTTGCCAACATGGAGAAAATGTGGGAGGTTGTATTTGACTATTTTTGGAGGAGATGGACCTTTTGGAGGCAGTTTTGTCACACTTTTGGAATGACTTGGGTCTTGGCTTGAATTTTTTGCATTTGGAGGGGTTTTTGGAGGAGTTTTGGAAGGTTCTTTTTTGGCCTTTCTACTGCATCCGACCTAGGGTTTCTAGAAAGACATGTGTGAGTAGTGGTTTCAAAAATTGCTTAAGTATCTTCAAACTTAAGCTCTGGGGGAGTTATTTTCTTTCTTTTAGTAGGCATTTTAGGTTACTTTGGAGCTATTTTCAGGTAGAGGACAACATTTTAACTTAGATTTACAGACTTATGCAGTAGTGTAACACCTTTTGATCAATAAGTTAATCTATTTTACCTTCTCATTATGCTGTTTTATTGTGAAAGCTTTAGAAATGGTTGATGAAATCTTATGGTAGAACTATTTTCCCTTTGATTTTGTCCTATTTTCTTTTCCTTTATGTAGTTAATATGAGCTTTCACTTCATAACATGTGTTAAGTTAATTTAGGAAAGAGTCTAAGCTGTGAAGATATATTTTACTTCCTTCTAGATGTTATCCTTGAAATTTTTAGCCTAGTTACGAAGCACTAGTGCAAGGATATATGAAGTTTTGAATTATAGTGTAATCCACTATTAAGTTGTTTATCATTCCTGTGTGTAAAAGCAACTGTGTAAGTTTGAGGAAATCATTAGGTGCATCACCATAGGGTTTTTTTTTTCATGCTTCTTTCTCCGCTTTTTCCAGTAAGGAATATTTTAGGTGACACCATCAAAATGGGAGCCAACCCATAATTTGGAGGTCTACTTTCACAATAGGATACCCATAGCCTAAAAGTAGTCCCATGTTAGTCCAAATTTGTTGAGTTCTTTCACAACTTGGTAGAGGGGTACAAATTTGGGCCACTAACAAGCACAATTAGCGGATAAGGCTATCCCATATTCTCATCTACTCCACAAGGGGGTAGCATACAAATGGGATGATAAATGTGACCAGGCTTTCAATAAGATCAAGGAGTACTTTCTCATACCACCAATTCTCATGCCACCAATTCTAGGCAAGCCATTGATCCTATATATATTGGCAACAACAACAACCCTTGGTGCTCTCTTAGCACAACATGATGAAAATGGGAAAGAGAGATCTATTTACTACATCGGTAGAACCATGGTAGGACATGAGATGAATTATACATACATTGAGAATGCTTGCTTAGTAGTGGTTTTCACAGTACAAAATTTTAGACAGTATATGCTAGCACATCAAATAAAACTCATTTCCAAGATAGATCCTCTCAAGTATTTGCTTTTTGAAGCAACGCTGATAGGGTGAATAGCTAAATGGGTTATGATCCTAACAAAACAAAACATTGAGTATGTATGACGTAAGGCCATTAAAGAACAAGCAATTGCAGATCAATTGGAAGAGGTGCCAATGTATTCAAAAAACCCACTGATATCAAAGTTCCCTGATGAATCCATCTTTAACATAAGCATAGAAGATCACTGGAAAGTATATTTTGATGGATCCTACACACAAAATGGGTCAGGAGCTAGAGTCTTCTTCACTTCACCACAAGGAGATTGCATACCCAAGTCATATAAGTTGTCTTTTCCTTGCATAAACAACATTGCAGAATATGAGGCTCTTGTCATAAGACTCAAAATAACAGTGTAGTGGTAGATCATGGCACTCAAAGTCTATGGGGACTCGTAGCTAATCATCAACTAGGTCAATGATGACTACCAAATGAAGGATGAAAAATTGACCCCATACAAGAAACTAGTGGAAAGCCTCAAATAATTCTTCATTGACATCACATTTGAAAAAATACCAAGAGAAAATAATAGAGTAACGAATGCTATGGAAACAATTGGATCGCTACTAGATATCCCACACAAAGTCCCTAATCAATAATTCCTTGTAGAGCAGCTTCTTGTACCAGCTTTTGAGGTACCAGAGTTTGAATTTGTGTGTGAAATGATTGGTCCTAGTGATCCTTTCTATCATGATATATACATCTACTTGAGAATAGGAGTCCTCCCCGTTGATATCACCCCGAACCTTAAAAGAACATTTGTCAAGAAGGCATCCTAAAATCCTGCCTTAAATACTTGTTCAGTAGGCCCATAAGGCAGGATTTAGCTATAAGGCTTCTTACAGGAGTATCAAAGGAACTCTTTTACGATTCCTAAACACCGAGGAAGCTTTGAATGCTTTAACTAAGGTACATAATGGAATTTTTGGGTCACATTCGAGTGGTATGACCTTGGCTAAGAAACTACTGAGGACTGGGTACTATTGGCCTACAATGGAGAGGGAAGCTCATGACCATGTTTGAAGATGTGTGTAGTGTCAACAACATGGGGACCTCATCCATGCATTAGCTCAGGAGCTCCACCCAATCATTACATCTTGTCCCTTTTCACAATGGAGCTCAATCTCATCAACAAAATCACACCCACCTCATCCAATGGACACAAGTTCATTATCACTACCATCAAGTATTTCATGAAGTGGGTAGAGGCCATTCCCATGACCTATATCACAAGAAAGTAGATTTCCAAGTTCATCTTGAACTACCTAATTTGTTGCTATGGTGTCCCTCAAGCCATTATCTCAGATAACGAAACACCTTTCAAAAACTAGGATGTTCGAGACCTATGCCAAATGTTCAATATCCAACATTGCTTTTCCACTCCATACTACCCCCAAGGAAACAACCAAGCTAAAGCTACCAATAAAACCATCTTAAGAATCCTCAAAAAGACGGTCAATGAAGCTGGTCATGATTGGAACTTATAGCTAAATCCCACCTTATGGGCCTACTGAATGAGTATTTGCACACCTATAGGTGCAACCTCTTTCTTCCTAGTCTATGAATCAAAATCCATCCTTCCCATTGAGATTGATCTCCCATCCTTAAGAATATAATTGCATAATTTCAATACAGATGAAGAATATTAGGTGTCACGGTTGAATGAGCTAGAACCACTAGATGAGTAGTGCATGGATGCTTTAAACCACCTACAAGTCTATCAGAATTGCCTCAAGAGGAGCTACAATAAAAAGATCAGGAGTTGGAATTTTCAAGTCAGAGAGCTTGTATCGAAGGAGAACTAGGAATATGTACCAAATCCAAACAACAAGGACAAGTTTGAACCCAATTGGTTGGGACCATTTATCATCATGACAAGCTACAAATCAAGAGCATATCAACTATCTACACCTAAGGGAGAGCCTCTATAGGAGCCCATCAATAGCTCCCATATCAAAAAAATTATGCCTAAACTTGCAAGGTATAAATCCAAAAATACAAAAATCAAAAAAAATCAAAAAAAGGATTGAAAAAAATAAAGAAAAAAATTGTCCTCTAGTGAAAACCACTTCGGTGGCACTTTGGGAGAGTACCTTGGTGAAAACCTAACAAATAGGCGCCTTGTGTAAATAAGCACTTTCCATCCACCATGATCTCTACGACTTGTTTTGTATCATTCATCCATCACACTTCCATATCTCCATCCATCACCCATCCACGTCTACATCATAGCCTGATCCTGTGTTTGTATCATGATCCCTCCTATTACTACTCGTCCCATTCCTAAGGTCAGTTTTTCCTGCCTATATCCAAGTAGTCTATTATACCACACTGGGGGCATGTTCTTATACCTACATTGGATCAGATTCGTGTATATTCTTGAAGTCTTCCTTAAAATCAAAAAATCCAAAAACATTCAAAAAATTAGAAAATCCAAAAACATTAGAAAATCACAAAACCCAAAAACATTCAAAACATATCAAAATCCAAAAATAGGTCAAAAAGTTAGAAAAAGTAAAAAACAGAGTCATCTTGTTGAACTACTGGTCTCTAAGCTCTGAACATAGGCAAGGTTGATCATTGATCATCCCTCAAGACACCCTAGGTCAGTCCTTTAAGAGTCCATCATAATAAAATGTCATCTTTCATTTGTTCATATCTCATCAATAAACGAGTATGTGTTAGTCAAACTATGTGGTCTCTATGTGTATAACATAGGCAAGGCTAATCTTTGTTTAGCCTTCGAGGCCCTCAAGATAGGTCTTTAGGCTAGGTTCTTTGTCAAAATTTCAAAAAAAAAAAAAAATTGGAAAAATTGAAAATCAAAACATTTGTAAAACATCTCAAAAATCCCAAAATAGCCTCAAAACATTTCAAAATACCAAAAACATCCATCCCATTTCACTTTCACCTGCAAATAAACATCGACTCACAAGACTTGAAATATTTCCCAACTCTATTGGAATAACACTAGTGAATTGGTTATTAGACAAACTAAGGCCTTGGAGGTTTTGAAGTCTTGCAAACTCAGGTAAAATGGGTTCACTAAGAAGATTGAAAGAAATCCAACAAAGTAAGATTTCCAAGAAGAAAAAGTTGAGGAACATGATCAATAAGCAGGTTTCCCTATAAAGATAACTCAACCATCACTAAGCAAATCTCCAATCTGCTTGGGAAAACTACCAACCAAAGCATTCCATGAAAGATCTAAATGCTGTAAATACACAGAATCAGGCAAAGCTATTTTCCTGAATCCACCAAAAAATTCACTTGGAATGGTTCCACCAAGCTTATTGTTTGAAAGGACATGGTTATTCAACATTCCCAAAACAAAGTACAAAGTCATCATTTGAACTACGTTGTATCTGAGCTTAAACGTAGGAAAGGATAATCTTTGATTAGCCCCCGAAACACCAAAATACAAAAACATTTAAATAACCTGAAAATCCAAAAAACAACCTCATAACATTTCAAAAACATAAAAAAATCCAAATATTTGAAAAAATCCATCTGTCTCATTTCACTTCACCCACAATAATCAATCATCCATAATAAATCAATCGCCACCTTCAACCTTTGGAAAAACAATTGGAAACAAGTATATTAAATTTAAAAGTGTAAATCCAAATGTCAAGGTCTCAAGTCTAGGTCAGTAGGTAAACAAGTTGGTCAATTCTTGGTATCAATAGCCCATCATCCCATTAGTCTCAAAATCATCTGATAACATCATGTCCTAGGATGCATCCTTCCTACAATGGACATCAACATTAGACTTCACCATAGTTTAGTCTTGGCTAGCGGTATGGAGAACATTGAATTGTTTGTTTACTTGATCTTTTCTTGTGATATCTCTAGTAGAATTTGGAAAATAAATGACTACGTGACTAAAAAATTTAGTCCCATGCCTAACACTAGTAGTATTTGGAAAATAAAAGACAAATTTGGTCATTTATAAGTGACTAATTTGGTCATCGGGTAAAATCACAACTAAATGACTAAATAAATGACTAATATGAGACAAATTTAAATGACTAAATAAATGAGTAATATCAGACAAGTAAAAATGACTAAATAAATGACTAATATTAGAAAAATAAAAATGACTAAATAAATAACCAAATAAATGTGCTCATTATTAAAATCTTGACCATAATTTTGATTTTAATAAACATACTCTAAAACCTTCATCAAGACCTTATTTTCAATCGTAGCCCGCCATAATTAATAATAAAATATTACAAATAAAATTACTAATAAATATTTTGTTTTGTGGTGTCATCATATGAACACCAAAGTTTCTTCTAAATTGACAAAACACCACCAAATTATAAAAATTAATGAAAAACCATAAGAGAACCTAAAAATCTAAAACCCAAAAACCTTGAAAAATTAAAAAATAAGCAAAAGGAAGAAAAAAAACAAAAATTAAGAAAAAACAACCAAATAGTCTAAGAGGAAAAAGGACCAATTTTTTTTTATAAGCATAATTTTTATTTTAATAAACATGCTCTAAAACCTCCAAGAAGACCTTATTTTCAATGTAGCCCACCAAAATGGAGCAGTGAGTCAAAACTTATAGCCTGCCAAAATGGAGTAGTGAGTCGAAACCTTATTTTCAAGGTAGCCCGCCAAAATGGAGAAGTAAAGCACGCCTGATTTTGGATTGCAACCTTTGCCCATTTTTCTGCATCGGACACAATTTGTGCAGAATCTTGTGGTAAGTCACTTTCCATGGTTTCAACTAATTTTACTTTTCAAATCTGTATGCGGTTAGGCCATATGATCCATATGATCCATTCTTTTTAATAATTTTACTAGTTGCTTGTTGACTAACAGTGATTATCTTCTTTTTTAGGCTAATTATGGAAAAACAGATCCATCTTGTGTTGCAGAAGTTAAGGATTTATATAGAGAACTTGGAATCAAGGTCTGTTTATTCTTTTATTTTCCATTATGAGATGTTAAAAGTGATCTTTTCTTTTTGAAGTTTCCACTATCAAATTGCATAGTTTGCAGGAGAACTTACTTTTATCTATAAAAATGATATTAAGGGACATGTAGATTAAGTTGTCTATACAAATTTTAGAATTTCAACTCTTAAAATTAGCTTCCACTTTCTAAGGGGGCACACAAATCACTTTTGAAGTTGAGTGTAAAAAATAGAGTAGCATGTAAAGAAAAAGGATGAACAATAATAAAGTGAAAAGTGGCTCTTCTTATATCAACCATGTAGAGTACAATGAAATGAGTGCAGGGATGGTAGGGGTTTAACGTTTACAGTGTAGTGGAATAGTAGTTCATTTGTACAATAGATGTCATCCTACTTTGTTTGAGAACTCTTACTGAATTCCTAAAAATAGGAGTTCCCAAATGATGCCAACAAAAAGAGTTGATTCATAGGCCCTATGAAAATCTCTAACTTTTTGGCTCCCCTTTGATACTTTTTTGTATACTTACAGATTACATCTCCATGATTAATATGAACTGGAAGGGTTGAAAGGGCACATGTAAGTCTTTTCCATTTATTGGGAAATAAAGAGTTTGAAGTGACTGAAAGAATCAAATTTAGCTCTTTAATCTAGATGCTTTATTCTTATTCAGTTATTTATATATCCAGATATAAACCATGATGACTTAAATTAGAACTAGAAGAAATCTTATGAAAACTAGAAGAAGAGATCAGTGATTAGATGAGTCATGGAAATGAAACCAACTCCATAAACCACAACAAACAAAATATGCAATTAAAATGAGAATATAGGCCTTCAAAGGAGTTGTCATGGATAAAGAATCATCCTCCCTTAGATCTCTTGTGAGAATGCCTGAAAGCTCTTTAGTTATCCACAATATCCACATGCTATGAGCTCTGATACAAAGATTGTGCATAGTTCTTCTCAGTTTATTCAATTTGGTGCTATTATTTTTATCCTGTGATTCAAGCTTCAAACCAACCCCTCATTAGTATTTTTCTTCCAAAACTTTCTAGAAGAGGGTAATCAAAATCAGTACTGGAATATCTGAAAGTTGAAGATCCTTTCCCTCAAACTGAAGCTTTGTTCTTGAAAACCCAGAGCTGAGACGAACCAAGAACTAGTGGAAGGGAAGTTGAATGAAAATTGAGAGCAACTAAAAGCCTTCCTAAGAAAAGTGCTCTTTCTACTATAACCGTCAGTTCTAGTGTCTCCTTGTTCATTTTTTTTGGCATCTCCTCATTTTTCATTTCTTGATAGAGAGCTTTTGAAAGATGTGCAAGATGTTCTTCAATCTCAACAATCAATGTTGAGATAAAATGGAAGCATTGCTCTTGCAAATAAGGTGCTAAATCATTTATCCTTGAAGGAGATTTATGTGCATGAGGAAAACTTAGGAGGTCTTCCAGAATATTCTTGGACCACTCATCTATGGTATCTTTTATTTGACTAACCTAAGTTCCAAAATAAGTGTTAAGGTGACCAAACTAGTCTTCATCATTTTTCATCATAAATCTAAAACTCAACCCAGGTAAATTGACACTTTTTAGGTCCCCTCTCTTGATAAGCCAACCCTCACTAGTAGTTAATTTTTGCAAATGGGTTTCAACATCTTTATAATTTTCTAGAGATGTAACTATGGCTTCAAGGCATTTACCAACCTTAACTCTCTCACACAGATCTGCAAATCCATCAACTATTATTTGTTTCATCCTACTAACAAACAGGCTTTCAATAAGTTCATCCCACAAAAATCTTTGAGTGCTTCAAAACAATCTCACACATGCATTGGCATGGAAACTCAACATTTGAACCAAAAACTATTTTTAGCCACTCCAAGCTCCCTTCAAATCCATCCAGATTGTCCAATGTTTCTCTAATCAATGTCTCATTCTCTGCAAGTTCCTTGCCACTTTTCACAAGATCAAGCAAACACTTTCCCCCAAGCCTATCTGTAGAGAGAATATCATCTGCACATGTCTTAATCCATGCTAAGCAAGACTCTGATATAAATTCACTTGGAAAAATCATCATGGTAGCTTGTAGCTTATCTCTATGATATTTCCACAACTGCACCTCATTGTCTGGGTTTGGAATCCCACTGAACAACTGTGATTTAGTTGGCACTACCAACACAATCTTATAAAAAAGAGGAAAATCATTTAGAACCTCCAAGAAGAGTTCCCCAAATTGACATAGCGTTTACCTGTATGACTCTTACCACATTACATAAAATGGAACTGACTGCCCCCACCTTATCGGTCTATTGGCCAGACGTGTCTTCTGGTTCTAGTGATGTGTCGACGGTTCTATTTTTTCATCGACGTGAGGATCTTCTATCGGTGGGATGAGGTCTCCTATTCCTATGATGGTCTAATGGGGATGTCATACAACAACCCCATCAGACCATTGCGGGAGTAGGAGACCTCATCCCTTCATATCCCCATCGGCCATTGTAGGAACAAGAGACCTCATCCTGCCGATAGAAGATCCTCACGTCAATGAAAAATAGAACTGTTCCACTGAAGAAATCCCCATCGGACCATCATGGGAACAAGAGACCTTATCTCACTTGTAGAAAATGCTCAGGACAATGAAAAAGAAGAACTGTTCCACTGATGACATCCCCATCAAACCATTGCGGGAATAGGAGACCTTGTCCCACTGATAGAAGATCCTCACACCAATGAAAAAACAAAATCATCGATGCATCGCTGGAACCAAAAGACACGTCCAACCGATAGAACCCTTGGTGTGTGAAGTCTTCTAGCCATTTCTGTCAAAATGAAGCAGATGGAGTTCAGGGGTTTTATTTTAGATGATATGGCAAATTTTGTTTGGAACTAAATAGAGCTGAATGGGTGTTTCAAACTCAATCAAATCTTGTTTAAAATAGCCCAACATGAAGACAAGTGTACTTAGAAGATTGGGATTGCTTTTTTGATCATCATGATTTGGTTTAGAGCTAGGAAATTGAAGCAAAATGGTGATAAAGAACAACAGGGTATGGGTAGAAAATGTGTCAGGCTATTTTTGGAAAAATGTGCCTTAAACATTAGAGATCTTCAAATTTGGGCAAAGATTTTGAGAGGTTCCTTGCAAAATCCATTTTTTGCACATTCTACAATCAATCATTTCATTCCATGAGATGACATCTCTTTGAGACATTCTGTCAAATAATTCAGGTGTTTTGTCTATGATTCCACATCTTGCATATATTGTCTGCCAGAGCATATCCAACTATAACATCCAAGTATCTTTTTAATTCCTCTATCTTTCATCAATCTCTTTACTATTTGAACCTCGTACAAATGTTTTTGAGAACATAAGTTGCAGAATTTTTAGGATCCAACTAAAAATATGAATGGTTGATCAACCATGCACACCTAATGATCAACTATATATGTAAATTGTAATGCAATAAAGGTTACTGACGCATGAAGTATGTGCAACCCTCATCCACTAAAGCTACATGACTGCATGCACCTAGAACCCAAGAAAAGCTTACAATGTTAGGATTTGTTCCAAAGTGCTTCATTAATTCAAAGATTTTGAGAGGTTCCTTGCAAAATCCATTTTGTGCACATTCTGTAATCAATCATTTCATTCCATGAGATGAAATCTCTTTGAGGCATTCTATCAAACAATTCAGGTGTTTTGTCTATGATTCCACATCTTGCATATATTGTCTACTAGAGCATATCCAACTATAACATCCAAGTATCTTTTTAATTCCTCTATCTTTCATCAATCTCTTTACTATTTGAACCTCGTACAAATGTTTTAGAGAAGAACATAAGTTTCAGCATTTTTAGGATCCAACTAAAACTATGAATGGTTTATCAACCATGCACACGTAATGATAAACTATATATGTAAATTGTAATGAAATAAGGGTTACTGATGTGTGAAGTATGTGCATCCATCATCCACTAAACCTGCATGATTGCATGCACCTAGAACCCAAGCAAAGCTTACAATGTTAGGATGTGTTCCAAAGTGCTTCATTAATTCAAAGATTTTGAGAGGTTCCTTACAAAATCCATTTTGTGTACATTCTACAACCAATCATTTCATTCCATGAGATGACATCTCTTTGAAGCATTATGTCAAACAATTCAGGTGTTTTGTCTATGATTCCACATCTTGCATATATTGTCTACTTAAGCTAGTTTTTCCTATAGTTGTTATTTGGTGTTTTCAATGTTGTAGAGTCAGATTTTCCTATATGCTTGAATGTCTTTTTTTGTAAAATCAAGTTTATACTATGCTCCCCCAAGTTTCGAGGATGGGGACAACAGGGGATGGTGGGATGTGTTTTTGGTATGAGGGTACTTTTGGGTCATTTTTTAGGGGATGGTAGGGGATGGCTATAAAAAATAGGGTAATTTTTTGAAATATAGAGAAATTTCAAATATTCATATAAGAACATTGATAAAGCATTCATCATAGGCATTGTAGAAGATTAATACATAACATTAGACTTGAATTGAGTTTTCACATAAGAATTGAAAAACAAAGTAACAAAATTCAATTTTTTTTATTGTCAGTGTGCATACATATTAAATAAGAATTATAACAAAATGCCCAAAGGCTTCAAGTTTCAACTATAAAATGACAAAAACATAGAAAATATATGGCTGTCCCTAATCAGTAGATGCAACAGGTAGGTATGTATCAAAATTGGAGCTCAAGTTTGTGTCACTGTCAGATGCAAAGGAAGGGGGAAGTTTCTAGGTCCCCCAAGTCCCTAAAACATTTCCGGGATGGGGATGAGGGTACCAAGGTAGGGGACAGGTCCCTGTGGAGCACTGAGTTTATATGGTTTGGGGTTTCAAGGTGGGGTTTTACTTGACCAAAGAAAACCTTTGTGGTTGGGACAAAGGTATACACCCATCTTGCTGATTACACCTTATCATCTGCTAGAGACCTCTGGGTGACTCTTGGAAATGGTACTGTGATGGATTGAGGGGGGACACAGTAATAGAGGTCATTGTGACAGTAATGTGGAGGTTGGTATGTACACTATTTAAGTCTTGGAAGATTCTAACTTGGAATCTAGAGGCACCAATTAGGCAAACCCTAGTCTGAGCCTTCATAAAAGAGTTTGCAATAACAATACATAAATGTAAAAATGTATTTTATTTTGACTTGTATATCAGAGTAGCTCTATTTCTTCTTGAATTAAACATTTAAAAACTGGTGCAAGAGCACTGAGGTATTTGTGAAATATTGATTCATGGAGGTCTTAGGTCAGTTTGAGTTTTGAGTCTAGAAGTCATTAATAAGGTCATGATTGACCAGTTCATATTGTAAGCATGTGCAGGCATAATGAAGAGTGTTGGAGGTGGTGGCAGAGTTGTGAGAGGTTGGTAATGTCATTTTTCAATAAACCCTACCCCATGCTAGTGTAAAGTGAGGGTT
Source organism: Sequoia sempervirens (assembly GCA_007258455.2). NCBI lineage: Eukaryota > Viridiplantae > Streptophyta > Pinopsida > Cupressales > Cupressaceae > Sequoia > Sequoia sempervirens. The sequence goes on from VDFB02168118.1 coordinate 65,750,650, forward strand.
TTTAGTTTCATAGGTTAGATGAGAATTTTCCCATCTAAAAATTGATGATTGATTGTTGAGTGGTTCATTGTGAGATAAAGTCAAAAATATGGGTCTACAAACCTACTAGATGAGTTGAAGAGTTTTTGCAAAGGAGTGATTTGGAAGAGTTTTGTGAATTAGTTGGTTGTTTGAATTAGCTTGTTTTGTGATGATTTGTTGAAAGCCAAATTGCTTTGCATAAAAATTTCCATGATATTGGAGCTTGATGGGAAGAAGGGTCCACTAAGAGAACTCAAGGGGTGTTACTTGCTAGGAGGAGAGAGGTTGTGGAGTACTTGTTGGCTTGAACAAGTGACTTAACTCACCTTCCTTGTATTGAAGAGGATGTACCAGGTATGTATTTCCTCAATCAATATTAAATTATAACTAATGGTTTTGTGATGAGATGGTGTTGATGAAAAACCATATAACAGTGATAGTTGAAATTATTTTGGTGGTCATATGACATTATTTTTTAGAACATTGATAAAGAAAGTATAGATTAAAGTTTGTTGTGTAGAAGCAGTGAGTAGGCTACATTCCTCTGCTTGTCTCAAATCTTGATTTGGGTGATGGGGATAGAGGTATAATTATGTCTGTTACCTCACACTTGTTCTAGTCATGTAATCACCTTGATGACTGTTACCTCACCCATGTTCCAGTCATGTATTTACCTTGATGAATGAATAACTTGTTTTTAGGGATTACAAATTACAAGAAAAATGAAGGCCCTTTGACCTTTTAGATCATCTGTGATAATTTAATTACATTAACAAAAAACCATGGAAGGATTTAAGTACTTAGGGTTTTGTTGAAGATATCACTGTACTATTTGAAGAAATTGGTCTATACCTATTTTAAGCTAGATGTTATGCTTTTGGCCTTGAGATTGAGTGGGACTCTCAAAACTTACATTTTTTGGTCCTAAATAAAGACTTTTAGTATGATATGGTTAAGATTGTTTGATTGAGAATTTGAGAACAACAAAGGATAAGCCTCAATATTTTATGTCATTTAAATATTGGAATAAAGATTATTGGGTAGGAAAACTTAAGACCTTAGATTTGCACCAATTATATATCAGCTAGAGACTTGACCTATACCTCATGTAACTCTCCATGACTGTAAATATGATCTTCAAATTGGAAATATATACATTCTATGCAAGATTTATTGGTTTAGTAGATACTTAGGGAATGCATAAACATGATAGTGAATACCTTGAACTAAATAGTTTTATCTACTAGTTACTTTTGATCAACTAAGGACATTTATATTTCAATTTTAAATAAAAATTTTTAGTATTGAACTTCAAAATTTAGACAATTTCCACCTGCACCGCACCTAAATGGAGGCGCCCTTTTAACACATTTATTTGATTATGCTTTCATCTCCTTTCACATTTGAGTATACTAACTTATTTTGGAAAATAAATTGATTTTAGTGTTCTATCCCATGGCTCAATTCTTGTTTTTGTGTTGAACTAAAATTAAACACTAAGCTTCAGTGTCATGTTGGATTGTCAAAAAGCTACAATGTGAAAATAGCTTCTTTAGAGTCTTCATTATATTCTATCTTTGCAACTCTGTTCTTTCCAAATTTATTTTTACATACTAGTAGTGACCATGAAAAAATTATTGCAGGAGTGGGAGGTTATTCTTACCTATATGAGCCACTTTGGTGGCAGGCATGATTACTAGTAAGTGCTTATTACTTATTAAATCAGGTTTAGGTGACAACTGGAGAATATTAATGTTTGACAATTGACATAGATTACTTGCATTCAAACTATTAATTTCCTTATTTAAAATCTTTTTTGAGATTATAGTTGTATGGCTAAAGAGTTTATATATTCATTGTTTTCAAAATTCACAGTTTATCTCCAATGACTTCACTGCCAGTACTTAACAACTATTTTAGAATCAAAATTTTCACTAAAAATTACATTCACCATCTTTTATGAATAAATACTAACTGCCCTGTAAAACCAAAAACTCCTTTTTCGTTTCCCATAGTTTTCTAAAACCCCCAAAAACTAACTACAGACAGCCAAAAAACTCAAATTCATGGTAGAGGATTATGTTAACTGTAGAGCTGTAGATGAACTGCTCGCCATAGTTTCCATAGAGGTCCTGTTCTTCTTCCTCTTCCTTCAAGGTCACTACTCCAACTTCAACCACTTCCCTTCAACCTTTTCCTTCTTTACCACTACCTCAACCTCTATTAATTCCACAATCAATTTTAGAGCCTGCCACCCACATGCTGCTCCCTCTCTCCATCTGGTTTTACATTTTCCTTCTGGCCATTTCACAAAGGGTACACATTTGAATGTTTCTTCATCCTATTTTCTTTCAATTCCCTCACTGATATCCATCCCAACTCTTAGAATCATCCATTCCAACAGTGAGTCCAAGTTTTTTAGATAATCCTTATGCACCAATGTCTTCATGACCTTTTTCACAACTTCAATCGACTCTTCCAAATCTAAGCCCCAAGCCATTATGAGCGAATAAATGTCCAAATTAGTTATGTACCTATGTGTGAGCTGGCCAAATCCTCTTCCCATAATTAGTTGCACTGATTGCACTAATCATTCATCACTATATAGGAAACATCCCATTAGTCTCTTTACCGATGGTTCTCCATAAAAGTGTGAGAGTTGTTTTTTCATTTTAAGTGTGAAACCAGTCTCCATCACCTCTGCAGCGACAAAGCCACCACCTCCTATACACCGTTTTCACACCTATTGTTCGCCATAGTATAGGAGCATCAAGTAAGTAATGCCTCGAGAATATAATGAAATAATGAAATGAAATAATTTAATAACTTCATTCACATTCCTTTCCATAAATGCTTGGCATAGATCAATAATCACCTCCACCTGACTCCTCACACTTCTCTCATTCACTTCAAGAATTAAAACTTGCAAGTACTCCATTTTTGAGCTCCCTAAATGCACCACCCATTTTAGTCTTGTCATCGGGGGAGAACATTAATTTTAAATATCTCGACGATGCCTTGGGATGTCACATTAGTTAGAATAATCATTATTGTCATATCAATGAGACTGTGATTCTTATTCCACCGATAGCCACCTTCTCCACCAATGAACAACTTTCCTTAGGTCTATAGGCGGGATGCCAGATAACATCACCCCGATGCACCCCAACTCCACCGATATACATTATGCACTTGATAATCCATGCTTATATTGGGCCATCAGGGGAATGCAAACATTTGTTCCATCGATGTTCATGTGTCATAGCAATGTGCTTACTTTTGTTGACTCTATCGGTCTATCGAGGAGAGTGCCTTAGGAGTCAACCTGATAGGGTATTGTTACACCAATACTATGTTATGAGCTACTTTCATTAGGCCATCGGTGAGGCTATAATGGGGGTTCCACCGATACTATTATGGTCTCATGCTTACTATTATGCTATTGATAGATTTTTTCCAAGGCAGTGAACTGTTTAACAAAATACTTTGGTAGACATGTATGGAAAAATGTGGTAGCATAGACAAGGCAGCGAACTATTTGAAAAAATGCCTCAAAGAAATGTGGTCTCATAGAATGCCATGTCAAACAAATGCAATTGGTAGCTGCTCCTAGTTATTAGTTATGCAATGTGAAGTAATTACATAACTACTTAGGTTGACTTTGTAAAAACTATATTATTGTAATTGAAATTTTGTCATCTGTCAACATCTAGTTATTAGTTATGCAATGTGAAGTAATGCTTTGAGTTTGAAAGGTGTGCAATGCAATGTAATCAAAGATATGAATATAAACTACATAAATCTATGTTTTACAATTCATTAGTTAAACTCTTTATTTTATTTTCTCTCTATATCTTTAGGCTATGGAAATGCCTTTCAATTTAAAAAAAAATAGTTTTTATCTCTTGTTCTACAATTTTTTACCTTAAACTTGATTTTTTTTAGACTTTTGAATGCATGGGGTTATGTTAGTAGTGCTCTCATATTGCGTGCATGGTAATGTAGTGTTTATATTTGTGGCCTTTGTATCTGATTAGTATGAAGCTAATAGTAACATTGTAATGGTCTTTTAGTAAATTAGATTGATCATTGCAATTATTTTTGAAATTTTCTTTTTGCAATTATTTTAACACACACATGCAAGTACTATTTAAGTAAGTAATGCTTGTTTTATTATGCAAACAAGGGTAATTATTACCTATGTAATATAATGTGTTATTTATTTTTCTTTTTTGCAAAAATGTATTGATCAACTCAAAGAAGGGGATAAAATTAGGAAGTAAACTTGAAAACAAAATAGATGGAGCTATTCGTTTGAAAGAGAGAGGGAACTTTCATATGATGGCCATTAAAATATTTGTAGAAAATGAAATAGTTGAACATGTTTATCATGTACTAGTTAATGCTAGACATCTTGGCTCATTGCTTTATGTAGTATTTTGAATGTGTTGTTTAGGGATTTTAATTATCATGGTGTATTTGAAAGAGTTGGAAACTCTTAGACAATTTTGACATTTTTTATTATATTTACATATATACTCTTAGACAGCTTTGACATCTTGTAACTTGATATATATATATATATTTGCATTAAATTTTTTATTGCACATTACCTTTATTTATCATGATGTTGAATCAATATTTTAATTCTAGCATGTTGTAGCTTGTTTGTATATGTAATATTTTTATTTGTTTTTATGTTTTAGTTCAAGTTTAATATTATGTTAGTTTTGCATTATAAAATTTATGGCACTTAATAAATTATTCATTTCATGACTATATTTACCACCAATTAATGGAAACCAGTAAATAAAAATGACTAAATTAATGACTAAAGTAATGACTAAAGTAATGACTAAATTAATGATTAAATTCATTACTAAATTCATTACTAAATAATATGACTAAATTCATGACTAAATATATGACTAAACTAATGACTAAATTTATAACTAAAGTAATGACTAAAGGAATGACTAAATTAATGACTAAATTAATGACTAAATATATGACTAAATATATGACTAAATTAATGACTAAATATATGACTAAATAAATGCTACCATGACTAAATAAATGACTAGTTAACAAAAATCAATGACTAAATTAATGACTAAATAAATGACTAAATTAATGACTAAATCAATGACCAAATCAATGACTAAATAAATGATTAAAATAGTTTCATCATAAATTTAGTGGTGTTATAAATGACTGCAAATAAAGCACTAAAATAGTCACGTGACTAAAATTAATGATTAAAAAAGACTAAATAAATGACTAAATAAATGACTAAATCAATGACCAAATCAATGACCAAATTAATGACTAAAATAAATGACTAAAATAAATGACTAAATAAATGACTAAAATTGTTTAGTCATAAATTTAATGGTGTTATAAATGACTACAAATAAACCACTAATAGTCACATGACTAAAGTTAGTCATTTATATGCAATTTTTAGTAGTTTATTTAGTCATATATTGTTGTTTGTGTACTAGTGGATTTATTTTATTACATATATTCCCATAACCTCTCAAGGATGTCTATCTAAAAGGATTTAGAGAGAAAGGAATGGGGAATTGATCATTATTTTTTGTTTGCTATGTTTTTTAGACATTCTTGTAACATAATTTGGCAAATACTTGCTTTAGTAGGTGTGTATGGAAGAAGTTTTAGACAACTTGTTGACTATTTCATTAATAGGTTATGCCTTTCTATGTTTTGGTCCAAGATGTTTGAAACTTCTGAAATGAATCCTAGTGAGATTTCCGTATGTCAAGTGTGAACAAAAATACTCCTATCTATTTTTTTAGTCAAAGTCTATCACACTAGATACATGCCATTTTGGTTGTTTGTACCTTGATGCATCATATCTATGTGTGTTATCAAACATAAGGAAATTTATGCTTTTTACATCCCCAATCCCTGGATAAGAAAACCATCATCATTCATCATCATATCTAATTAAGTCTCGATGATTCATAGACTTGTTGGACTTCTGCATCTTCTCAAACTCAAGGTTTGATCCCTCTTATTCTTCTTATTCTACTATCTTTACCAAAATTTCTATCCAAGTATTAAATATGTATGATATATCATAATAGACATGAGGTTACCCATGGTTGATGATTGTCTATACATCATCAAATTGGTCTACATTAAACATTCAAGCTTTATAGTTCCCTTTGATTTGAACTAATCCTGAATCTTTATCATGAGATCGACTTGGAAATAAGAGTTTTTGCCCAGTCTCTCGAGGGGGGTAGTATACCAGTGTACTTCTTTCTGTTGGGGCATCCAAAAAAATTAGAAATTTTTAAAATTTTTATCTCAACAAGGTTATTTTTTGAACCAATGTAGCAGGTAGATTGCTTCATAGAGGGGAAAAATGTAGACATGCAAATAATATTAATCAATATCATGTATCTAATTCCATTTCTTCTATTAATCAAATAAAGTAATTTATTAGATTAATTCACTAATAATATTTAATTAAATAAATCAATTTGTTTAATTAAAATCCTCAAAATCCTCTTATTAATTAAATAAATCAATTTGTTTAATTAATACCCAAAGTCCTCTTATTTGATTAAATAAATCAAATGATTTAAATCAAATTCACTAACCCACTCAAAGTTAATTAAATTTTAAATTAATTAACTTTAATCCTCATTACCCATTCTCTAGCTTTTGACTCAACCTCGGTCAAACTCAACCCCAGACTAACCCACCCACTTGCACATGAAAATCAAATTTTATAATTAACTAATTATCTTATTTTCCCTCTCAAAAACACATTATAGGGAATATTCCCTTTATTTGACTTTCTCATTCAAACAATTTCTCCCCCCAAAACAATTCAAGCACATGCATTTCATGTCTCTCAAACATGTATTTGGTGCCTCTTACAAACACATACAAAGTGTGATCAATCCTTACCCATTAGCATTGAGACAAATGTCTCAATGCCATTGGTCCTTTTTTAATCCCACATTCTTCCTATTTTTCAATTCTTCAAACCCTTAACTTATAAATAGAGGCCTTCTCTACTTGAAATCTATCCACAGTCTTATGCATTTACACTATAGGCACATTTCATCTTGAACTTGATCACTCATCTTTGCTTGTTTATCATACCATTGGAAGCTTATCAAGAGGGGTAGGGAAGAGAATCCTTTTCACATCAAAGGAGCACCACTCCCACTTTGGGATAGTGTTTGATTCATGTTTTCATATGATTTCATCCCTTCCATACCACTATTACTATCTTCCTATCCACCCATCATCTCATCCTTTTCATCTCCCCATCCTTATCTTCCTCTCCACCCATCATCTCATCCCTTCCATCTCCCCATCCTTATATTCCCATCCACCCATTCAAAAATACTTTTCATCTCCCCATCCTCATCTTCCTCTCCACCCATCATCTCATCCCTTCCATCTCCCCATCCTTATATTCCCATTCACCCATCATAGCATCCATTCCATCCCCCATCCTCATTTCCCTATCCATTCATTTTTATCCTCATCCCATCTCATAATCCCTTGTCATTAGTATCTAGCTATAACCTATCCCCCTCATGCAACCTAATGCTATCTATCTCATCATCATCACTCCCACTTCTTTCACACATAGTTCCAATCTCCTATCACTTCTCATCACTCATCTATCATATCATCCTCCCAATTCATCTTTTGATGATTTGGATAACTATCCCATTCATGAGCTACACGTGATCACCATCATCCTATCTTATCCATCAGGTCTATCTTGTCTCATCCTATCAGTTCCATCATTTTATCCACTTCTCATAGTCATCTCATCATCCCTTATCCATGGTTAGTCATTGAAATTTTGTTGAACTATGTTGCCCCTGCCCTTTCACGTAGGCAAGGCCGATCATTTGATCCGCCCGTAGGGAATTTTTCCGTCCTATCTTTGTCGTCCATCATGGTCTCCATTGTCCTCTTTCTACTTTTATCCATGGTCAGTTGTCAATATTTTATCAAACTATGAGGGCTATGCACTTCCACGTAGGCAAGGCTAATCTCTAATCAACCCCCGAGCCCCTAGGTCTTTAGGGTGTGTGAGTCTTGTGTCTTGTGTCTCGTGTCCTATGTTGTGTTGTCAAGTATGTCCTTATCTAGCTGGTTCTTCACAAACAAGATACACTAGTATCATGAGATTCAATTAGTTTCGAATATCCTGAGTCATATCGATATCTTATTTTAATCTCCATCTTTGGTCTTAACAGGATGCATCCTTCCTCATCAGATAACATCAATTCCATCCACCTTTTGATCCAGTGGCAAAGGAAATTTGAAATTGATTGCTTTCTTGTGGTGCTTTTGGCATTTATTTTATCATTTAAGCTTCCTATCATACCTTGTCAAGGTCGCCTTGATCCATCATATCATGGTGTGCTTTGATTGGTAAACATAGGGGCATATCTTGATCTTTTGTTTGTTGTTGTCTACTTGGTTGTCCCACATAGTACCCACCAAGATCCCTGTGGTCGTGTATTATGTTGGGACATCCTTCATGTTTTTGGTTTTCCAACAATGGTCCTACCAAAGCCCTCATGACTTTGGGATGTTGGACTAACCTTTTGTTTGTTGTGTCAGTACCATGCATGTGATATGAATTCACCTTGGTTCCTTATACCCTAGTGCATAGTGTATCATGCTACATCAAATTTAGTGCTCATTACATGGCAGCATAGTGCATAACAATTAACTTGCTTGATTTGGTCACTATCCTTTCATCTCCCCATCTCCCATCCTCTCATTTATCAAAATAACCCCATCCATTCATCCTTCATCACTCTCTTCATCTCTCTATCCTATCCATTTTCATCCTTCCACCTTCTTCATTCTCAACATACCATCATCTCTTCAATTCTCTTAGGAAATATAGATTGGTTATTGTAAGCATATTTTCCTTCAATAGTTTTCATTTATTTCAACCATCTCACATCTTCATCGAATTGTAATCCATTCAATCTAGTAAAAATCGTCTAATCACATCCTTGGTCTTGTTCCTAGCCTTGCTACAAGCCTTGATCCAATCATCATCATTGTCATCATCATCAGGATGTATCCTTTCCTATCCTTTTGAGTTGTTTTGGGATGTATCCTTCGCTCATCAACAACACTTTCATCATCATCATCAAGATGTATCCTTCCCTCATCACCAATACTTTCATCATCATCATTGGGATGTATTCTTCCCTCATCATCAACACTTTCATCATCATCAGGATGTATCTTTCCCTATCCTTTTGTGTTGTTTTGGGATGTATCCTTCCCTCATCAACAACACTCTCATAATCATCATTCAGATGTATCCTTCTCTATTCTTTTATGTTGTTTTGGGATGTATCCTTCCCTCCTCAACAACACTCTTATCATCATCATCATGATATATCCTTCCCTATCCTTTTGCATTGTTTCGAGATATATCATTCCCTCATCAACAACACTCCACCCATCATCATTCCATTTTGGCTTGTAGCTTGACTAGGGCAGCATCACCTTTTTCCTTAAAATCCATTTGTGCTTCCTTTCTTCTCATCTTCTATTCCCAATCTCCTATCGCTTATCATTATCTCTTATCCATCATTTTGCATCATCTTCCCCATCTACCCTTTCATCATCTCATCCATTTCGAGAGCACACCTGTGTTCTCTTGAACTCACATGTCCAGGGGAATCCCCAATCCCTAATCTTCATCTTCACTCCTATCATCTTTCCTCCTAGTCACTCCTTTGAATGACTGGGGAATCTTTCCTAATCCAAGGTTATCTTCTTTTTGGTGCTATCTTTTAATCTTCTTTAAAATGATGATACTTCATAACACCATCTCAAAGAGGGGAAAAATGTAGACACCTAAATTTGGCCACCTATTTTTGGTCAAATTTATCCTTTTTCATCTAAATATCCTCTTATTTGCATTAATTAAGTAATATTATAATTCTTTAATTAATACCCCTAAAGTCCTCTAAATCCCTAAGGTATTTAGTTAAATAATTAAATACGTTACCCTTTATTCCTTTCCTCCAAGGAATTAAATAAATAATCCATTTATTTAATTCCCTTTATCTCCCATCCCCCATACCTAATCCTAATCCACCTCCTAATCCCATCATTAGAGATGTGCACATTCTTAATCCATGATTAGGATATGTCACATCCTCCAAGTTTTGTAAGTTGACTCTTAATCCTCATTAGCCACTTAATTTTCTTCTAATCATTGATCAACTAGTCTAATCAACCCCTTAGTCAACTCTTCCCATCCCCCAAGGAATTTTTAATTCCTTTTTGTCTTCCCAAGGTCCTCTTGAGGAATTTTTAATTCCTCTCTCATCTCCCAAGGAATATTAAATTCCTTTTATCATTCCCATGCACATTAAAAAGGAATTTTTAATTCCTTTAGTCAACTCTTGATCTCAACCGTTGATCTTCCTCCCCCTTTCAATCTCCACCGTCCATTCCATCTCCCTTGGTTAAATGACTAACATTTGGCCATTTTTTCTCACTCTCAACCACATTCTCAAGCAAAACCATAACCATTCTCTCAAACATTCATCCTCTCAATCATACACTACCATCTTGCATCCATATCCAAATCTACCATGTTTGCATCCAAATCAAGCAAAACCAAGCCGTTATGCTTCCAAAATCATTCTAGGAGCACACAATCAAATGAATCAACAAGGCCAACCAACCAATCAACTTGGACAAGGTAACTCATTCTCTTTGTCTTATTTTTTTATTCAAGTTCAAGTAGGCTAATCATTGAGGTGTTTTTTGTGTATTTCCTTCCTTGTATTCATTTTTTTTTTGCTTTATAGAATAGGAGATTTCACCCACACACACGTCCAATCCATTTTCCTATGGTGACAAGTTTTTCAATTGATGGAAAAAGTGTCAAATACATCCAATGTAAAGTTGCAAGGTGGTGTAATTTTCATTATGTTCATCATGTGATGAAAAAAATAGTTACAACACATATGATTGGGTAGGTTTATGCCAGGAAAGGTCTTCTCTCGCATGCTAGCATGCCAAAAGTTTTGGGCTACATTACATTGGTAATTTCTCTTAAGAGACCAAAGTGTGAAAGAGTAGCAAACTTTGATTAACTATTTCTCATAAATTGTGGCACATAGAAACACTTTTTATAAATGTACAGGGTCATGTAGGGCCCCTCTACAATCACCTCTCTTATTTTTTCATATCTCCACTCCATTTTCCCATGGTAACAAGTTTTTAGTTGATGGATAAAGTGTCTGATGCATGTAGAGTAAAGTTCGAAGGTGGTGTAATTTTTATTCTACTCATCATGAAACCAAATAAATAGTTCCAACATGTCTAGATGGGTAGGTTTATGCTAGGAAATGTCCTATTTTTCACCCTAGCATGTTAGAACATTCTAGGATACATTGCATTGATGATTTCTCTTCAGAGACCAAAGTGCGAAAGGAAAACAAACTTTGACAAGCTGCTACTCAAAAATCGTGGCACTTAGAAACATTATTTCTAAAGCTATAAGATCATGTAGTGTCCCTCTACAATAATCTCTCTTAGTTTTTCATACCTCCAATTCATTTTCTCTTGATGACAAGTTTTTAGTTGATGGAAAAAATATCAAATGCATGTAGTGTAAAGTTGCAAGGTAGTGTAATTATCATTTTGTTCGTCATGCGACCAAAATGATAGTTCCAACACATCTAGATGGGTAGGTTTACACTAGGAAAGGTCTTATTTTACACCGCATCATTCCAAAACATCTAAAGCTACATTGCACTGATGATTTCTCTTAAGAGACCAAAGTATGAAAGGGTTGAAAACTTTCACGAGTTGTTACTCAAAAATTGTGGCTCTTAGAAACATCTCGTCTAAATGTATTAGGTCATATAGAATCTCTCTATAATAACCTCCCTCATTTTTCATATATCAAAGTAATTCCACTATGGAAACAATATTTTAGATGTTCCAAAAAGTGTTAGTTGTATTTAGTAAAAAGTTGTCAAGAGGCATTGTCTACATTCTTCATCTCTTGTGGGTAAACCAAAAATTCAAACATGTTGGGGTGGCTATAGAATAAGTCCACTTTATGATTTTTGGTCAACATAGGTGTCTTTATAATCTTATAGCTGAATAATATACACTAAAGAACTAGTCTCCTCTATTACTTGAACTCAATGCAGTCATAAATGTTTTGGTCAATATAGGAAAATATTTTTTTTAGATGAAGGAAAGTGTGGGCATGAAGAATACATCTATAATTTTGAAGTAGTGATTGTTCAACTAGAGGATGGATACTTGAATGGATGAGTACTTGAATATACTTGAATACAATTATTGAAAATGTAGTGTAAATTGCTTTTCATTTTCCTTGAATAGAACTTGATTACATAACTATATGACAAAAAAATGTCATCCAAGACCACAAACACATACTGGTGTAAGAAAGATAATAATTAACCAACAAATATAGGCTAAATAAATGTGAAATAAAGTTATGAAGCATGGAATTCACTTGGATTTTAAATATTTTAAGTAAACCGACTACAAATATCCATTGAAACTTGGATTTATAATGTAAATATGGACACCATAAATAAAAAGGTATGTATTTGTTTAGAAGAAAAATAGGGCTCACCAAAATGTATCAACAAGATGATGAACCACTAATTTTTGCTTATAAAACATACAATTGTGTGCAATATATGATGCAAATAACAATCAATAAACACTCTGAACTATTATGCCAATAATGAGGGAAGTTTTGAGAGGTTGAAACAATGTGTACCTTGCTAAAAAATTATCGTTTTGAGGTCACTGAGGACTCATTCGCCCAAGGGGGCGAATGGGTTCCTATTAGGGTTTCCAAAAAATGACTTTTGAATTTTGTTCTTCAATGTATGCACTTCCAGGTCCTTGGTGCTCAGCTCCGAAAAGTATGAAACAAATTCTATGCTTCATTTTTGTGTTCTTGCAAGCTATATGACAATTTTTCAATTTTTCAACTTTTCAACTTTAACAATTGTGCTTCAATCTTGTTCTCCACTTGATCTTCAAGCTAGAAACCTGCAATCACACACTAAAGGAGAATAAAAACTTGTTGATTGTTAGGGAATATGGGTTTTCCTTGGTCAAACACCATTAAGGTAACTAAACCTTATGATGAAATAATGAAATAGAAGCATGAAACATGAAATGATGATACCTTGGATGATGCTTATAACATGCCAATCATTCACTCAAGTAAAATTTCCTAAGCTTTCACTTTCAACTTGTAGACATAGAAAATATACAAATTGATATCGCACACTCGATCCTGATCTACTAACATTGCCTCATCCTGAATTATCCCTCTATCTAACCATTTAATCGAATAAGCCTTATTTGATTAAATTCGTCATAATTCCCCTTTTAATTAAATAAATCCCTCAATTTAATTAAATCATTGTCTCTGTGTAATTATCTAGGTCACTTCATCTTCCTATCTTTGATTTAATGAAATAATCCATATTATTTGATTAAATCTCTAAATTTCATCTAATTAAATTAAATAAATCAAACATTTACCTAATTTAATCTAACATCACCCCCTTTGGTTAAATAAATCAAAAATATTTATTTAACTAAGTCTAAATCATTCTCTTCTCATTTTGAGTTATTTAAATCCTAAAATCTAAGTCAAAATGGTCAAATCAACTAACATCATTTAAACTCAATCCTCAAATCATGATCAATGCTAATCCTAATCCCTCCAATCCTCTAGATTTTGCAACTTGCACAATTAAATCATTTGTTTGATTTAATAATTCTTTATTTACTTTCAAAATGGCATCAAAAAGGGAATATTCCTCCAAGTTTGAAATATCCCCCCAAATAGACTTGTCCATCCAACAAAGCATTTAAAGCTCTTACATTATCTCTTACATGTCTCCCACTTGGCATTTAACTCATCTTTCATCTCCCCTAAACATGTCATCTCATCAAATTCAAATTTCAAACTTGTACACATCAAATGTGCTCAACCTTCATCCTATCAAATGTTGACAAGTGGCACCTTGCCATTGGTTGAATGTTAGTCCCACATTGGATTCATTTTGCATCCATCTGTAGCATTCTACAAATGAAGAGCTCATCTTTCATTTTATCTAATCCACAATTTGAGAACTTACTATGCCTTCAAATAATAGCACCGTCCATAATTTTGAATCCATAGCTAGATTATGAAGGTTTTTCATCATTGAGCACACTTGAATCTTCAACAAAGTGGATCACCATCACCATTCATCATAAAAGCTTGCAAAGGAGTTGGGAAAGGGCCAATTTCCACATCAAATTGGCACCAACTCCCCCATAAGATCAAGAGTTTGCATGTTCTTAATAGAATTTCTAAGCTTATTTTCATCTTCTTTCATTGTGTTCTTGTTTTATTTCTATTTTGAATGTGGTTAAATGGATTTTATGGGGAACCTCTATTCTAACTTGCATTTGATCTTATTAATGTGTTCATTTGTTGTGTTCTTGCAGGCATTAGGATCTAGGTTCACATTTTGGCGCTAGAAGGAGGGCTATCTCATATTCTGGAATCACGTTTTTTAATCAAAATTATGCATTTTTGTTTGTTTATAGGAAACAATGTCGTTCGTAGTCCAGCGGGGCCATACAATGCTGCTCACAGTCCAGCGGGGCCATACAACGCCGCTCACAATCCAATGAGGCCATATAGCGCCACTCACAGGCCAGCGGGGCTATATAGAATCGCTCTGGAATCAAATTGCACCGCTGGAATCAAACTGCACCGCTCAAAAATCAAATTACACCGCTGGAGTCTCCAACGTCGCCATATAACACCGCTACAAAATCAAATAGAGCCGCCATCACAAACTGAACTGCTTGAATTTCTTTCTTTTTCATGCAAACTTAAAATGTCCATATCTTGGTCTTTTTCAAAGTTTTTTTTTTTTGAAATGGGGTAGAATTTCATAAGCTATCCAATGGTTTAGGTTATTATCAATTTTTATAGAGTTAATATTTTAAAATTTTCACTTAATGTCAAATCATAATGAAACTTGGTCTAACTTTTAGGGTTTTTATGCTTACTCATCTATCTGACCATCATATCTTCTTGTTTCTTGATTTCATTTGAAATTTGGAGCTTGTGTTGCAGGTTTTGAAGGATAAGGGAGCATGAAATTCAAAGAAAAATCATTATCACATCATTCTAACAAGTGTTTTTAAACACTTTGGGGAGAAATTATAATCCCTCTTCTAAGGATTTTCTATCTTTCAATCTTTTAGAATCTACTAATTTCATTTGGGCTCTAAAAAGAATCTTTCAATTTTTGCTACAAAGGGTTTAAAATGAACATTAGGACACAAATCTACTAAATTTTGTTTTTGGGATTAAAAATTGAACAAAACAACTCTCATTTGTTCATTGGTGCTTTAAAAAGAACTCACATTTTGCTTTGTGGATTTAAAAAGAACAAGTGCAACTTTGTTTTTTGTGAAGGCTTACTTAAACTAAAGGCATTGAAAAAGGACGTATGCGCTTCTCTCGCGCTTTATAGCGATCTTGAGAATCAAAAGGCCTTTTTCATGACTTTAGGGTGAAATAAAGCAATTATCTCTACACTTCGATTTGGGTTTAAAATTGAACAAAACACTGTGCGAGTGTGAGTAAACCTATTGCATATGTTCTCCCTTTGTTTCTAAACGAAGGTTGATCGAACTATGAATATGTTTACTCACTATTGTTTACCTTTAGAGGGGCCTACCTAAGAGACACATCCGAAAGGAGAACTCGAAGGCGACTCCAACCGGTTTTTCATTCAGGCCAGTATACAAATGGAGAAGACTAAACTGTCAAGTCCTCATGGTATGTAGGCCTTAGTCGTACAGTGTCTTTCATAATGGGGTACTACCGTAAAAAGTATAAGAGCCCCTAGTAGGATTGATTAAAGCCTTTAGTGGTTTGTTAGATGCTCGCAAGGTGCCATTTCCTTGATGTCCCATCATAAAAACCTTGTTTGTAGTAGCCAACTAGTCCATCCAACGAGTTTATCAAAGTGGTCCATTGGAACTTAGATTCCAAGAAGTTACTTGTCATGTCCAATCTTGGTTGAAATATAGAGGTTAAGACTTCATTTTTAACATACCTTTATTTTTTTCCTTAGTTGCATGTAAAATCATCTCTTCTACTATGAAGGGCATGAGGCAAGCCCACCAAGAAAAAGCGTACCAATTGAGCTAGGATGTTATATTGCTTGTGAGTCATAAACACATTGCTTGTTCGAAAACATCTGGGAAACAAACACTTAACATCATCTAAATTTCAAACTCTTTAGGAGAAGCAAATATCCTTGGACGTATTCACATGCCCTTGCTTTCCCTTGGGATTCACATCCTTAGAGGTTTCTAGGCATTTGGATTTCATCTTAATTTGTTCCTACTAAAGTAAACAATAGGTAAGTTTTGCTTTGATCTCCTCGATTTCCACATAAAGCACTTTGTGGGATGAGAAGAGGTTAAAACATTAGACATCTAGTTTGGAAAAGCTAATCAAAGAAGTGTTTGTGGTAAAATCAATTCACTAATCAAAATGAAATCAATTGAACCCCACACATGTGCTTGTGTATCTTTTTTCTTATGGTCTTTTGAGTAAACATTGATCTTTTTGGTTTGAAGGGAAAAGGATGTTCTTCAAAACCTTGGCCTTGTAAACAAGTCCTTCTTAGGTTCATTTAGGATCAAAATCAAACACTTCATCCATTTCAAACATTTATCATCTCTATCTCACAAGCAACTTTAGAAATTTTCAAACATCATTCTAGACTTGGGTAAATCATCAAAATCAAAATCACCTTATTTAGTTAGGTGTATGGGAATGCATCCTTTTTCATACATTTAATTGAATTAACAATCCTTTGAACAATTTCATCCTAAGATGACATCTAAAAATCTTAGGGTTTACAATTCCATTATCCAAATCCAATCAAAACCAATCAAAATCAAATCCTAAAGTCTCGCATTGATCCAAAGTTCCTAAGAAAACCAACACCCATATCATTCACCCCTTTCATCCTTCATCTCATCATTGGTCCTAAACATCTTAGAGGTCACTTTTGAAACAAGGTCAAAACACAAGAAGAACATGGAATATAAACTTGATCCATACATCATGAGTAATCCAAGTCAACCAAACTATCAAAGCCTTACAATGCCAATTGATTTTCAAAACTCACATTTATGCAATCCGTACATGGGATCATTATCTCCTACAAACCTCAATGGTACAACAAATGTGAGTCTACCCAATCTAAATCTTGGAACACCTTTTTTGATGGTAGATTTAAATCAAAGTCCAAACTTACAAGTCTATCCACCAAACAATCAATGCATGAGTCTTCAAAGGAACACCATCATCCCATAAAATCCCTACATGCCAAATGAGAATGTACCAAGTACAACTTTACCAAACATGAGCACTTTGAGTCCAAACTTGGTAAACTTTGGGATGGATATGTTTGTGAATCATACAAATATTGTTCAAAGTCCAAACAAGATGTTAACAAATCCAAGACAAGGTGACACCATGCAAAATCAAAGTTACCTAAATCAAGACAATGTTCAATTTCAACCTATAATGCCAGATCTGAACACCATCCCAAATCAGAACATTGTCCAAAATCAATTTGTTCAAGATCCCATTCAAAAATCATAAGTATGCATCCCAAATCTGCTTGAACAAAAACCAAATCAACTATATCAAGGGAGTCAAGATCGAAATCAAAATCAAATTTGGCGAGATAAAATTGCTATACTTACCAAAATAGTTGAGTCATTGCACCAAGAGACATCTGCACCACCATTACCCATATCAACATCATTTCTTGGTTTAGGGCTTCCCCCTTTATGTAGCACCAATCAATCCATCCAAATCAATCCACCTAACACCAATCAAGCCATCACATCAAATCCTTTGAATATACCATCGACATCGCACCAACAGATGGTATCTAATCAAATGACAACATCAATCCTAACAAATCAAAATATTGTCTCCAAAAGACCTATCACCTCTATCATTCTGACCATTCCAATCACCTCGATCAATCCCATCATATCTCAAACCCTCATGATCACTCCAAACGTATCTCAACGACTTGTTACTACATCCAGCACAATTCGAAATCCACCACCAAAACCAAACGCAACAAGACAATATAACATTGCACTAAAAGCTCACCAGGCCTACCAAAAGGCCATCCAACAATATCTAGCCACGCAACAAGCAACACAAGCTCAACAAGTGCAACAAGCCTCTCAAGTTGCCCAAGCCTCTCAAGCTACCCAACAAACACAAGCACAAACACGAAAAATGATAACTATTGGGGATAATGATGAACATTCAACCACTAATGATATCATTGGAAATCTCTCCACCACAATTGTTGAGAACAAGGATCAAGATCGATCCATCACTGAGCACCTTGAAGCTATTTCTACTTCATCCAATGATCAAATCAACATATGTCAAGAGTCAATTTTCAATCATGATCAAAGTCCACCAACCAACAATGATCCAATCAAAGAAATGCCAGCATCACTTGACCCTATGGTTGAAGACATTGGAAATCCCTCCACCACAATTATTGAAAACAATGATCAAGATCTATCCATCCATAAAGATGTTTTCACCACATACAATGAGGCATCGACCAATGATCATGTTGAAAATGTCTCTACATCACCTAATGAGTTAGAGGACATATCTCAAGAATTCATTCCAAAGCATGGTCAACATATTTCACCAAAGTCTAGCAATGGTCCTTTCCAATACATATTGACATCCTTCGACCTCATGGTTGCAGATATTGAAGGAATCTTCAACTCAACATTTGATCCAATTCCACTAAAAAATGAAGAGGATATTGAGCCAATTCCCATGCCTAATGACGACATCCAAGAACCCTTTGTAAGCAATCCATCCTTTGAAACTGACCCATGTCAAGAACTTGATCCAAAACATGTCGAAAGCAACTCTAAAATCATTCAAGATCAATAATTTATATCTTCAAGATACTACAACAATCTAATGGACACTCTCCTATCTATGCAAGATGATCATATCCATGTAACACATACTCCTCCATCTACCCATGAGATGCTTTTTGCAGATGGACATGTAGATGATCTCCATTCAGAACAAGATTCCTTTACTCCTTATAGTATTCAACCAAAAGAGAAGGTTCTTGATTCCTATAGTCAAACAGAGTTGTCAACATCAAGATTAGATATATCCAAAATTTAGACTGCAGACATCATGTATGAAGATATCCAACATTATCCACTCAAGGAAGCAGGTCAGACATAACAAGATGTTTTAGAGTTAGTAGAGCAACAAATAGAAATAACATCATCTGTAGTGGTCATTTTTCAGAACATGCTTATTGAAAAAGAGCTCTCAAAACATGTAGAATCAAAGCATGAAGGTATTACTACCACCATATTGGGGGCAACTTTGTCTCAAGAAAATGTCAACATAGGGGGCACAAAGAATCCTTATGATGAAACCGATGCCAATACTACATCCAGCCACGTCATGAATCTTCATCCACCCATCACCCCATCCATGAATTGGGACCAATGTCAAAAGAGAGAATTGAATCAAAGTATGAAGAACATTATCAAAGGAAAAGAAACTAGAAAGCATAATAGACAAATCAAATACAAATGGATACCAAAAAATACAAAGAAAGATCATCCCTATCAAACTCCATCAGTCAAAGAAACCACGGGGAAAAATAAAAAAGGGAAAAGTATCCATCAAAGATGTCCACAAAAGCACAAGAAGGATTTTCAAGTGATGTATAAAGTGTATCAAGCAGTTGGTCCTAATTCCATGCACACTTCTGTATCAACCCATCATTGCTCATCTTCCCAAGTTTGGAGAGTCAAAGATTCCAAGCTGCCAACCAATCCATATTTTATTCATAAACACACTCCATCCATGCCTCCATGCATGATGTCCAATTCTCAAATTGACCATGTATTGGCAACAACCCTTCATCATAAGGATTCTGAAGGCACTCTATCACGATGTATGCACAAAGACAAAGTTAACCCCGATATCAATAAAGCAAATCAAGAATCCCAAAAGTTGCATTCAAGTGCATGCATCTTAGCAAGGAAAATTCTTCAAGAAGGCTATCAATGGCACATCATGACAAAAGCATCTACATCAGCAACACCTTGTGATCCAGCATGAGCTTAAAATCTTTCAAAAAAAAAAATCAAAAAAATCAAAAAAGCAAAAAAATCCAAAAAAATTAGAAAAAAATGATTGAAAACAATAAAGAAAAAAATCATCCTCTAGTGAAAACCACTTCGGTGGCGCTTTGGGCAGGTACCATGATGAAAACCTAGAAAACAGGCGTCATGTGTAGAATCGAGCATCTACGTGCACTAGTTCAGGTGAAAGCATCTCATCCCATCCATAATAAAATCCAACATTTCGTCCCATCCATAATAAAGCCAACATTCCATCTGTCTTATCCATAATAAATCCATTCATTCATGAACCATTTATCTAATTCATTTTGATCCATCTACATACATAGTCCAAGTTATCTTGATCTTGACAAAGTTTGGTGCCCACTTTATGCTTGCTTATGGTAAACATCTTGACATGGGCCGTTTTAATTGATCTTATCCTATGCAACATTATCTGAGCCATGAAGCATTATCCAATGAAGCATTCCTCTATTCAAACACCTTACCTTATTGCAAGATAATCCTTGGCATCCTTTCCATGCTTACCATATCCATCCATCCATACACTTATCCGGGCATCCACCCACAACATTTCGTACATTGCTAGACACTGAGGGCAGATATTTACATCTTGCTTCGAGAATAAATCTTGATCTATATCCTCCAACTTATGTGGTGATCCGAACATTGGAAAATATGAAATCAAATTGGTCCACCACTTGTGAGAAAGATCCAAATCACTAGCCCATGGAATATTTTGACAAGAAGAAATTCCTTATCAGGCTTCATCTTTCATCGAACATCAATCCACGTAATCACTATTAGTCGCATCTAATTTGTACGTCGACATCACATCAAATCATCCAAACATCTTTGTTTCAAACCAAGCTTCAACAATCTTGATCAATCAAATCCAATCAAGAAATCATCATCTCAGGATATCCTTGTGTTGCTTAACACTATCCTTGCATTGTTGTGCATCCTCAACAATGTTATCATCATCAATCCTAATCAATCAAATCCTTTCATTGTTGTGTATCCGCAACAATGTTATCATCATCAATCCATCAATCAGATCAATCAACCTTAGCTTGGTCTTCAACAAAATCCCAAACATAGAACTGATATCATCACACATGTCCATATCCAAATCGTCAAAATTGTGCGAAAAATCCAAAAACATCGAAAAATTCAAAAACACTAAAAAAATTTAGAAAACGTCAAAAACATGGAATCTGAACTACGTCGTCTCTGAGCTTAAACATAGGAAAGGATCATGTTTGATCAACCCTCAAGACATCAAAATCCAAAAACATTTGTAAAATCTCAAAAAACCCCAAAAACATCGCAAAATCTGAAAATCAAAACATTTGTAAAAATCTCAAAAAATACCAAAAACTGTCTCAAAACATTCCAAAAATAATGATATTGCTATTAGGATTCAACGGTGTAGTTTCGAGTCAAACTCATTGACCCATGTTTCATAAGTCGTGGTTCAACAAGAACCCATCTCTCATGATATCGAATGGTCCACTTAGCACTCATTGCATCTAGGTGATGCTCACAGAGGTGGAGCACTGGTCCATCCCGGGAGGTCACCCATCCCAGTACTGCTCCAGCTCAAGCGCGCTTAACCAGGGAGTTTTCTCCAAGGTTAAGCCCACTTGAGTTGTTACCCCATTTGCAAAACCTTCAGCAAGTGTTGTGCCTTATGAACCATTCATAATAGATCCCCTTTAGCTCATCAATTGATAAGCAGGAGGTGTTTTTCCACAGCATGTCAAATTATGATATTGCTATCAGGATTCAACCGTGTAGTTTCGAGTCAAACTCATTGACCCATGTTTCATAAGTCGTGGCTCAACAAGAAACCATCTCTCATGATATCGAATGGTCCACTTAGCACTCATTGCATCTAGGTGATGCTTCAGGAGTGAGGGAGCATCGCTGTCCTGTGAGGTCACCCATCCCAAAGATCGCTTCCAACAAGCGCCGCTTTAATCTGTGAGAGCTTTTCCAAGGTTGCTTCCGCTTTGAGCGTTACCTCCCATTTGCAAAACCTTCAGCAAGTGTTGTGCCTTATGAACCATTCATAATAGAGCCCTTTAGTCTATCAATTGATAAGTAGGGAGGTGTTTTTCCACATCAGGTTTTCAAATTATGATATTGCTATCAGATTCAACGGGTGGTTTCGAGTCAAACTCATTGGACGCATGTTTCAAGTCGTGGTTCAACAAGAACTATCTCCTCATGATATCAATGTCCACTTACACTCATTGCATCTAGGTGATGCTCATGAGGGTGGAGCATCGTCCATCCCGGAGGTCACCGTATCCCAAGATCGCTCCAAATATTTGAAAAAATCCATCCATCCCATTTCTACTTTCGTCCGTGATAATCAACAATCATCCATAATAAACTAATTGTTACCTTCATCCTTTGGAAAAATAAATGTAAACAAGTATAGCACCATAAAAGCGAAAGGCCAATCAGAACGTAACCAAAAAGCAACAACAAACCTTTTAAATAAAATCAAACTTTGATCATTTTCAAACATGTCAATCAACCTTATATCAATAGCCTATCAATCAACTTATCAAACCATCATCCTATACAATGCATGTCCTAGGATATATTGTTCCGATAATGGCATCATTTTGATATCACTCGGACTTTATCCTATCAAAATTCATCCCTTTGGCTGAAGGTATGAAGAAAATTGGCTTGTTTGTGTAGTTGATCTTTTCTTTTGATTTATCTTATTGTGCTCATTCCAAGGACCTCTTAATGATGTCTCCAACGAAGGGATTTAGAGAGATAGGAATGGGGAAACGATCATTTTTTTTATCTATTGTGCTTGTTGGACGTTTTTGTAATATAACTTGGTGAATACTTACTTTGTTAGGTACGTTCTAGCAAGGTTTTCGTATGTCAAGTGTGAACAAGAATACTCCTATTTGTTTTTCAATTCAAAGTCCATCACACTAGGTACAATGCCATCCTGGTTCTCTATACCTTGATGCATCGTATCTAGGTGTGTTATCAAACAATAAGGTAATTAGCCCTTTTAAAATCCCAACTCCTTGGTAAGAAAATCATCATCATCATCATCATCATCATCATCTCATGTCTTGTTGGAATCTCTTATTTTCTTCTATCTCTTGCTTTTCGCGCTAACATGGTACCCTGATAGTTAATCATAAATCATCACCATTGCATCTATCTTGCATCCACAAACTATAAGCATACTGCATAATGTATATCATACCATATAAGAAACATTGATCATCTCACATGCATTGCATTTGATCATTGCATAATATAGATTGGTTATTCTAAAACATCTCATAAACCATACACTTATCACCTATTTGTATAATCATAAAAGCATCATCATATCATATCATGTACATCCATATCATCCATGCATCATCATATCATCCATTTCATATAAACATCATAATCATCTCATCATCAATAATGTAACTGTCATGGTACAAATTAGGATCAAGTGGGTGTAATATATCAAAATAGGCATGAGGCTACCCATGGCTGATGACTGTCTACATCATCAAATCTGTCTACATCAAATATTCAAGTTGAACTAATCTTGAACCTCTTTGTCAAGAGATCGACCCTCAAATCAAACCTCTTCTCTTGATCTCTCGAGGGGGAAGTATACCAGCATAATTCTTCTCACTGGGGCAATAGTGGGGCATCCAAAAAATCAGATTTTTTTTGAATTTTGATCAAGACAATTTCTTCTTTGAAACAACGCAACAAGTGCATCACTTCAAAGAGGGGAAAAATGTAGACAGAAAATATACAAATTGATATGGCACACTCGATCCTAATCTACTAACATCGCCTCATCCTAAATTATCCCTCTATCTAACCATTTAATCGAATAAGCCTTATTTGATTAAATTTGTCATAATTCCCCTTTTAATTAAATAAATCCCTCGATTTAATTAAATCATTGTCTTTGTGTAATTAGCTAGGTCACTTCATCTTCCTATCTTTGATTTAATTAAATAATCCATATTATTTGATTAAATCTCTAAAGTTCATCTAATTATCAAACATTTACTTAATTTAATCTAACATCACCCCCTTTGGTTAAATAAATCAAAAATATTTATTTAACTAAGTCTAAATCATTCTCTTCTCATTTTGAGTTATTTAAATCCTAAAATCTAAGTCAAAATGGTCAAATCAACTAACATCATTTAAATTAATCAAATCATGATTAATGCTAATCCTAATCACTCCAATCCTCTAGATTTTGCAACTTTCACAATTAAATCATTTATTTGATTTAATAATTCTCTATTTACTTTCAAAATGTCATCAAAAAGGGAATATTCCTCCAAGTTTGAAATCTCCTCCCAAATAGACTTGTCCATCTAACAAAGCATTTAAAGCTCTTACATTGTCTCTTACATGTCTCCCACTTGGTATTTAACTCATCTTTCATCCCCCCTAAACATGTCATCTCATCAAATTCAAATTTCAAACTTGCACATTGATCAAAATGTGCTCAAGCTTCCTCCATTCACAAGTTGACAAGTGGCACCTTGCCATTGGTTGAATGTTAATCCCACATTGCTCTATTTTGACCATCTCTTCAACTTAGCATTCTATAAATGAAGAGCTCCTCTCCTCATTTGATCATCCACCAATCGAGTAAATTTACTATACTCAAATTTAGAGCAATCTTCATCCATACTTTTGAATCCATAGCTAGGTTATGAAGGTTTTTTCATCATGGAGCACACTTGAATCTTCAAAAAAGTGGATCACCATCACCATTCATCATAAAATCTTGCAAAGGAGTTGGGAAAGGGCCAATTTCCACATCAAATTGGCACCAACTCCCCCATAAGATCAAGAGTTTGCATGTTCTCAATAGGATTTAGCTTATTTTCATCTTCTTTCATTGTATTCTTGTTTTATTTCTATTTCAAATATGGTTAAATGGATTTTATGGGGAACCTCTATTCTAACTTGCATTTGATCTTATTAATGTGTTCATTTGTTGTGTTCTTGCATGTATTAGGATCTAGATTCATAGGAGGGATACATCTAGGACATGTTAGTGGATGGCGGCATGCCATTTTGTTTATCCAAAGTGTTTTGCCAAAAGATAATGCCCATTGTAGGAAGGATGCATCCTAGGACATGTTAGTGGATGGTGGCAAGTTGATAGGTTGTTTTGAAAGGCTATTGATATAAGGTTGATTGACATGTTTGCGAATGATCAAGAGCTTGATTTTGTGTTTTAAAGGTTTGTTGCTTCAATTTTGATTTTGCGTTTGACATTTTCTTTTGCTGATTGTTATGCTTATTTCTATTTGTTTTTCCAAAGGGTGATTGTGATGATTTGTTTATTATGGATGAGATTATTGCAGGTGAAAGAAAAATGAGACAGATGGATTTTTTCAAATATTTGGATGTTTTTGATATTTTTCAATGTTTTGAGGCTATTTTTGGTATTTTCAAGATTTTATGAATGTTTTGATTTTCTAATTTTCTAATGTTTTGGGGTTTTCTGAGATTTTATGAATGTTTTTGGATTTTGTGTCTTGGGAGCTAATCAAAGATCAGCCTTGCCTATGCTTAAGCTCGGAGATGACATAGTTTGAATAGCATGTTTTTGATGTTTTTTGTTTTTGGATTTTGTATGATTTTGGATGTTTTTTGATTATCTGGATTTTCTAATTTTTTTGGATTTTTTATATGTTTAGAATGTTTTTGGATTTTTCACATGATTTTGATGATTTGGATAAGGATGTGTCTGATGCTATTAGTGATCTATTTGGAGATTTTGTTGAAAACCAAGCTAAGGTTGATTGATCAAATTGATGGATTGATGATGATAACATTGTTGAGGATGCACAATAATGCAAGGATAGTGTTAAGCAACACAAGGATCAGGATGGATATCCCAAGATGATGAGGGATTGATTGGATAAAATTGTTGAGGATACACAACAATGCAAGGATAGTGTTTAAACAACACAATGATGGATTGATTGGATAACATTGTTGAGGATACACAACAATGCAAGGATAGTGTTTAAACAACACAATGATGGATTGATTGGATTTGATTGATCACGATCTTGAAGCTTGATTTGGAACAAAAGTTGGTTTTGGATGATTTGATGTAATGTTGACCTAAAAACTAGATGTGACTAATGTTGATTGTTTGGATTGATGTTTGATGGAAGATGAAGCTTGATAAGGAACGTCTTCTCGTCAAAATATTCCATGGGCTAGTGATTTGTATTTTGGCTGCAACTGCTTGACCAATTTGATTTCACATTATTCCAATGTTCAGATCACCACATAAGTTGGAGGATATATGTCAAGATTTATTCCCGAAGCAAGATGTAAACATCTGCCCCCAGTGTCTAGTAATGTATGAAATGCCATGGATGGATGCTTGGATAAATGTATGGATGGATGGATATGGATTATCTTGCAATAAGATAAGGTGTTCAAACAAAGGAACCCTCATTTGGATAATTCTCCATGGCTCAGATAGTGCTGGGTAGGATAGGATCAATGAAAATGGCTTATGTCAAGATGTCCATCATAAGCAAGTGTAAAGTGTACACAAAATTTTTACCAAGATCAAGATAATGTAGGAAGATGGATGTAGATGGATGAAAATGGAATGAATAAATGTTTCATGGATGAATGAATTTATTATGGATGAGATGGATGGAATGATGGATTTATTATGGATCATGGAATGAGACACTTTCACCTGAACTGGTGCACATAGATGCTTGATTCTACACATGATGCCCGTTTTCCAAGTTTTCATCATGGTACCTATCCAAAGTGCCGCCCATGTGGTTTTCACTGGAGGATGATTTTTTTCTTTACTGTTTTCAATCCTTTTTTGATTTTTATATTTTTTTATATTTTTTTTGGTTTTTCTGAAAGATTTTAAGCTCATTCTTAACCACCTAGTGCTATCAATATAGATGCTTCTATCATAATATGCCATTGATATCCTACCTGAAGAAGTTGTTTTGCTAAGATACGTGCACTTGAATGCAACTTTTGAGATTCCTAATCTACTTTGTTGATACCAGAGTTAACTCTGTCTTTGTGCTCACATCATAATAGGATGCCTTCTGAATCCTTATGATGAAGGGTGGCTACCAAAACATGGTCAATTTGAGAATTGGATATCATGTGTGGATGTATGGATGGAGTGTTTTTAGGGATAAAATATGGGTTGGTTGATAGTTTGGAACCTTTGACTTTCCAAACTTGGGAAGATGAGCAATGATGGGTGGATACAAAAGTGTGCATGGAATTAGGACCAATTATTTGATACACTTTGTACATTGCTTGAGAAGCCTTATTTTTCCTTTGTGCACATCTTTGATGGATACTTTTGCCTTTTTTATTTTTTCCCATAATTTCTTTGAATAATGGAGTTTGATAGGGATAATATTTCTTTGTATTCCTTGGTATCCATGTGTATTTGATTTGTACATTATGCTTCCTTGCTTCTTCTGCTTTGATAATGTTCCTTGTGCTTTGATTCAAATCTTTCTTTTGACGTTGGTCCCAATTCATGGATGGGGTGATGGGTGGATGAAGATTCATGACATGGCTGGTTGTAGTATTGGCATTGGTTTCATCATAAGGGTTCTTCATGCTCCCTATGTTGAAATTTGATTGAGACATAGTTGCCCCCAATATGGTGGTAGTAGCACCTTTGTTCCTTGATTCATCTTGTTTTAAAATGTCTTGTTTAGTAAGCCTTCTCTGATAAATATTTACTGTAGATGATGTTGTTTCAATTTGTTGCTCTGTTGACTACAGAATGTCCTGTTCTATCTAACCCATTTCTTTGAGTGGATAATGTTGGATATCTTCATACATGATGTCCTTAGTATGAATTTGGGATATATCTAAACCTGATGTTGACAAATCTGTTTGACTATAGTAATCAATAACCTACTCTTTTTGTGTAAAGGAATCCTGTTCTAAATGAAGATCATCTACGTGTCCATCAACAAAAAGTATCTCATGGGTAGATGGAGGAGTATGTGCTATGTGGATATGATCATCTTGTATAGATAGGAGAGTGTCCATTAGATCATTGTAGTATCTTGGAGATACAAATTATTGATCTTGAATGAATTTGGAATTGCTTTCGACATGCTTTGGATCAAGTTATTGACATGGGTCAATTTCAGAGGACAAATTGCTTATAAAGGGTTCTTGGATGTCGTCATTAGACATGGGAAGTGGCTCAATATCCTCTTGATCTTTGGGTGGACTTAGGTCAAATGTTGAGCTGAAGATCCCTTCAGTATCTGTAACCATGAGGTCAAAGGGTGTCAACATATCTTGGAAAGGACCATTGCTAGACCTTGGTGAAAGATGTTGATCATGCTTGGGAATAAATTCTTGAGATATGTTCTCTAACTCATTAGGTGATGCAGAGACATTTTCAACATGATCATTGGTCGATGGGTCATGGATTATGTCAATACAATCAAATAATTCTA
The DNA here is from genome assembly GCA_007258455.2 of Sequoia sempervirens. Taxonomy (NCBI): domain Eukaryota; kingdom Viridiplantae; phylum Streptophyta; class Pinopsida; order Cupressales; family Cupressaceae; genus Sequoia; species Sequoia sempervirens. The sequence continues at coordinate 65,779,518 of VDFB02168118.1, forward strand.
ACACTCCTTGAAATAGATCACTAAAAAGTGGTTCTTGATGTATGGTGAGTTGGTCATTGGATGAGGTGGAAACATCTTCAATGTACTCATTGACGGAAAGATCTTGAACATTGTTTTCAACAATTGTGGTAGAGAGATTTTCAATGCTATCACCAGTGGTTGAATCTTGATTATTGTCCCAAATAGTTATTAATTTTTGATCAATTAGGTATTGGATAAGATTTTTTAGTTGAACACAATATAATGTTGTGTGTCCCTTTATTTTGTGATAATCACAAAGGTGATTTTCATTGAACTAGGGTGGTTTCACGTCTGGTTCTTGATAATTCTTATAGATGGGTATTTTGATGAGATTCTTGTTTACTAGTTGTTGCATGACCAATTTGATTGGTTTCCCAAGTGGTGTGTATTTTCATTTTTTTCCTTGTGAGATATGACCTTTGAATTGTCCTTGTGATGATTGATTTTGGAGATGTGGGGATTTGAGATGTGATGATTGGGTTTATTGTTGATGTTGTTGATCTTGATATCTAACTTCTTGACATTGGAGATATTGTGGTTGTGGACACAACTCAATGCTTTGATGACATGGTTCAACCAATGGAAGAGTGTATTGATTTTGGGGTGGAGATGTCTCTTGGCTCAATAAGTCAATTAGTTTGGAAAGTGAAGCAAGTTGATCTAGCGAATTTTGATCTTGATTTTTATTTTGACTCCCTTGATATGGTTGATTTGGATTTTGTTCAAGCATATTTGGAATGTACACTTGTGGTGTTTGCATGGGAGATCATGAAAAAATTGATTTTCGACAATGTTCTGATTTGGGATGATGTTCAGATTTGGCATTGTGGGTTGAAATTGAACATTGCCTTGATTTAGGTAACTTTTATTATGCATGGTGTTACCTTGTATTGGAGTCATTAACATCTTGTTTGGAATTTGAAAAAAAATTGTATGATTTTCAAATATATATATATCCCAAATTTTTCCAAGTGTAGATTTGAAATGTTCATGTTTGGAAAACTTGTACTTGGTATATTCACATTTGGCATGTATGGATTTGGTGGGATGATGTTGTTTGTTTGAAGATTCATGCCTTGATTGTTTGGTTGATATATTTGTAGGTTTGGACTTGGATTTAAATCTACCATTGGGAAAGGTGTTCTAAACTATTGACTGGGCATATTGAGGTTTGTAGAAGATAATGATCCCATGTATGGATTGTATAAATGCAAGTGTTGATAATCAATCGACATTGTAAGGATTTGAAAGTATATTTGATTTGGATTAATCATGATGTATGGAGCAAGTTTATATTCCATGTTCTTCTTGTGTTTTGACCTTGTTGACCTTTAAGGGATTTAGGGCCAATGATGAGATGAAGGATGAAAAGGGTGAATGATATGGGTGTTGAAATTTTTAGGAACTTTGGATCAATGCTAGACTTTAGGATTTTATTTTGATTGGTTTGATTTGGATAATGAAATTATAAACCCTAAGATTTTATATGTTATCTTAGGATGAACTCATTCAAAAGGGGGATAATTTAACTAAGTGTGTGAGGAAGGATTCATCAACAAATACCTAACTAAACAGATGATTTTGATTTGGTTTAAGGATGTACCCAAGTCTAGATAATGATGTTTCCAAAATCTCTAAAGTTGTTTATGAGATGGAGATGATAAATGTTTGGATGAATGAAGTGTTTGATTTGATCCTGAATGAACCTAAGAAGGACATGTTTACTAGACCAAGATATTGAAGAACTTGCTTTTCCCTAAGAGTAGTTCAAAACCAAAAGACCAATGTCTGCATGAAAACCATATGACCAAAATATGCCAAGCACATGTGTGGGGTCCAATTGTTTCTTAACTTTTCTTAATGAGTTCTTTTTACCACAAACACACTCTTGATTATCTTTTGAAACTAGATGTCTATCTCAACTCATTTTCATCCCACAAGGTCCATTATGTGAAAATCAAGGAATTAAAGATGTATAGTTTTCCTATGTTGACCTTAGTAGGAGAAAATTGAGATGAAATCCAAATGCTTAGAAGCCTCTAAGGATGAGAATCCCAAGGGAAAGCAATAGCATGTGAATTCGTTCAAGGATATTTGCTTCTCCTAAAGGGTTTGAGATTTGATGCTCATGTTGAATGTTTGTTTTCCAATGTTTTTGATCAAGCAATGTGTTTTGATTTCAAGAACAATCACAACCCTATGGATACTTGAGACAATATTTGTTGAGTCCCCACTTGGACAAGTCCATCTACGCTTATTTTTAGCGAATGGTTAGATGCTTGAACCCACTGGCTCCCCTCCATGGCACTCACTTCTTAGGGAAACCAACCATCAGTACCCATGAAACTCCCATCCGTAAAAGTGTGGGGTGGCTTCAGAATGACCGTTCTTGCACCAACAAATAGATAGGGATTTTGGCATTTCTACAACAAGGGTTTTAATTTAGACTTTCTGTTTGTAGGAGTTGATCCATTGAGGCAAGAGACCATTGCTTCCCTTCTCACCAGAACCAACCATGTGATACTGGCCTTTGTTCTAGTACCCACTTTTATATCCCGACTGGAAATACTCTTGGCTTTAGAGTGTTACTGGTTGAGTCATTCCCTTGGGTGAGTAATTTTTTCCTAAGGTAGGCCCTCTAAGATAAACAAAAGCGAGCAAACATATCCATAGTTCGATTGATCTTTGTTGAGAAACAAATAGAGAACACATGCAATATGTTCCACTCACGCTCACAAGATGTGTTCAATTTTAATCCCAAAATGAAGTGTGGAGGCAATTACTTTACCCAGCTTAAGACCACCAAAAATCCTTTTGATTCTCAAGATCGCCATGAGGCGCGAGAGAAGCACATATGTCTTTTTAATGGTATTACTTTGAGTAAGAAATTACAAAAAAAAGTGCACATGTTTTTTTTAAGTCCAAAAAGCAATGATTTTGATTTGTTTTAAAGCACCAAAATGAGATATGAAAGTTTCCTTATTCAATTATTAAATCCAAAAACCAACTCTAGTAAGTTTGTCCTAAAGTTCTTTTTAGGTTCCTTGTAGCAAAAATTGAAATGTTCTTTTTAAGAGCACAAAAAGATGTGAGTTGATCTAAAAAAAAAAAAAACTAAAGTATAGGATGGAAGCTCTTTAAAGCATTCAAAAACACTTTGTCAATCTTCAAGTGTCCATGCCCGATTTTATTGAACTCCAAGATTCATCTAATATTGCCTCTTATCTTCCAATGTTGCAAGTCCTTTGCACAAACAAAATCCTTCCTCCTTGCTTTTCCTACACAATAAAAAGACAAATCATGTGAAGACCAAGTTATTAAATTCATTTTTTAAGCATTAACTTCAAAAAATGGAATGATTTTAAATGAAAACACTAATGATTTCAAAAAATTAAAATGACACATTAATTAGAGTCCTGATTTGCAGATAGATAAAGATTTACAACAATTTAAGTAAGATTTCAAATCCCCTTCACTTAGCCTGTAAAAATTCATAAATGAGCAACACCAATTAACGAGGATACCTGCAAAAACATAAATGAGTGACTTCAAGATATAAGTGTCATCTATGATTTTACTCTATCGATTCCATCTTATCTTTGCCTTCCCCCAAGAAAGTAAATGTGATATATGAGTGAATACTCTTTCAAATGAAGCATTTAAGAAATTAGATTACTTTCAAAGGCAATTTCAAATATATTCATAAGCACGTGTGGAAGATATAGCCAAATACTTAACCATAAACTTAAATCCCACAAATATTATGATATCCCTCAAGAATCATTGTATTTATTTCAACATTTTGGATAATGAATGAAGTGTAGATCCACTTTATTGCATTGGAGAGAAACTTGGCAGGATATCTCAGGAGCCTAGTCAAATCACAGTAAATATTGATCTCATGATTTCCTAGAATACACTAAGTATCGATCTCAGAATCTGGAGGTCAATGCTTATGGTACAAAGCGATAGCCAATAAATGAATAAGGACATGACTAAACATTTATGTGAACAAACTAGGTAGATTTGTAAACAAGGACTTTTGCACCTAGAAAGGAAGATCGTGGGCCATTTAACTAATCAAATTTATCCAAAGTAAAAAAGTTGTTACATGACACCATTTAACAAGTATACCAACGTGGAAAATTAGCTTCTACCTATTGCCTTAAATGTCGCTCTTCAAGATGATATGTAGCAAACAAAATGTGTTCTTCAAGGAATTACGTACAGATCTATAGAGAATACACTTTCTCAACAATGAATTAATGCTCGAATCAGAAGAAACACCAACTGCTATTATAAAATAATGAGAACTTCCTTCCACATCAAACACCAAAACTTAGGATAGCATTTATTTCCAAGAATAAATAAAATACAACCGAATACTTATCTTATGGCATCCAATTTGTTCTCCTCACTTTAGCTTGGAATGGACAGTAGAAATTTGGAAAGTAACACCACGATGGAAAAAGTGCTAAGAAATCCAAAAACATAGTGTATTCCAATCATACCATGGCAGTGCAGGTTCCACCAATAGCAAAATCTAATTCTCAAGGCCGCTCTCAACCACCTTATTCACATTCAAACAAACATAATGTTGAATCAGATTTACCAAAGATGGAATCTACTAAAGAAAGGACATATAATGCTCAAGTTCCCAGATCTCGTGTACACCATGGTCAACTTCCACATGACCGGATACAAAATGGCATGGAACATGATGAGTGGTTAGGTGAATCATCTCTAGGATTTGATGTTCTTGTAGATAAGGGACTTGATCAATGAAGACATCATGATGATGCTCCTTACCACCCTAACCATGATATAAAATTAGGAAGAGGGGCAGTTAATGGCCATGAAAGAAATAAGAAAACAGAGTTTTCCCAATTTGATTATGATCATCCAAGCAAGCATGAGCGAACAAGCTACTCTGATGATGAGTATTTATCATTAGAAGCAACGATTTTTGCACTGTGGAGTAGACAAAGGTGAAGTCCAAAGGATAGAAGAAAAGAATAGCATATTTCTTAATGTAATCAACATGACCTTGGAAAGTGACATTTACTTCAATTGTAAGAAAACTCCAACACCGGTACTAAAAGGAATTTAGGGTTAACAGTCGTTGCCTTAAAATGAAAGGGTTTCCATTGCAATAGGTACCACGCAGTGGAGCAGCTTCAAACTGGTAGAAAATAACCCAATGCCACTCCTCTTTCTAGCATTTCCTTACTATCCTCTTATCATAAGCACTATTCCATTTCATTCAACAGAAGGCTGCTTAAAAAAAAGAAATGGAAATAAGCAAACAGGGAATACGTACAACAAAATTTACATATGCAAAAGTGGTAACAAAGAACATGCATGTCAACTGTTGGAAAAAAAATGCCTGAAAGAGAGGTTAGCTCACATGGTTCACTATGGTCACATGATACGCATAAGATAGACTTGTTGAAAAGGCTTTAGAAAATTTCAAGCAAATTCCTTTAGTAGGCATACAAAACAACACATAATTTTATTTATTTATTTATTGCAACTAGCAGGTGTAAAGGACGTGCCCCAACACCATAAAAAAAACTTTCAATGTAATGTAATTGGAAAGTGTAAAAATAGTGAATGTAAAGCAGGTGTAAAACCATTAAAAGGATATGCATAATGCAATTAGTAGGTATAAAGGATAAGGAGAATTTTAAGTCTTTCCTTGCCTATAAAACTAGAACATCCCAACCACCTAAAATCAATTCCTTATATCACTAACATCAATTAAATGTAATTTGTGTGTGTGAAAAAAAAAACCAGCGATTTCAAGCTAATGCACTCATCATTACAAACCATGCATGAAGACCAAATGTGAGGCCGAATCTTCCTGTCAAAGACTTGAAATTTTATTGATCGTACTAGACTCTATAAGACAGTAATAAAGATATAGAAGTAAAGATTTGTTCTTTCCAATCTATGCATTAATGAAGACTTGACAGGGTAGCATTTAAGATTCACAATGCAAGGCATGTGATGGATTACAAATACCACTTCTACTAGAATAGGCATGCACCTTTTGCTAGAATAAACCTACAGATAGCAATTAAAATAAGCTTCACAAAACAATCGACCAATAGATTTGAGCTTCTTTTTTTCTGATTGTGACTATTGTAGTATTGTAAGATCAACAAATAATGAGAAGGATCTCCACGACTTGATCAAATGGAAGAGCATTAAACAAACATACACAAGTATAGACAGTGGGTGCCCAATAAAAAGATTGTTGGTGATTAAATAGTCTTGAGCTATTGGCCAAGTTTCAAGTGCAAAATCAGTGTGAATAGCCATTAACAAGTACAAAATCAATATAAATAACAATCACTAGTAATGTATTTAGGATAGAGGAATATATTATTTTCAATTTTCATTTGGTTCTTGTTAAAGCCATCTATAAATATTAAAAAAAACCCAATGATATTTGGGACACAAAACACATTCTAAGAGAGCTGACCCAAAGCATAAGGAATAAAGTTTCTTTCATAGAAAATGTAAAAAAAGACCCCTCCCTCTAGCGCCATTATGTGAGCACCATAAATCTGCACACAATCTAAACCTCAATACTCATTAGTAATAGGTTAGTTCAAGCTAAGAAAACCTACAAATGCTCCTATGAAATATCACATCATGCCTCATATTGCAAACAAAATAAACAATGAAACTTAAAAAAAAGCATATGAGAACATGATGCAAACTCTATCTCATAATGGATTGGTGCTTCTTTGATGTGGAAAGAAGCCCTTTCCCAATCCTTGATAAGATCTTGGATGATGGATGATGCAAGATGATAAGTGATCAAGTTGCTTCAGATTGTGGAGTTGTGGAGGATTAAATCAATAGAGAGGGTCTCTATTTATAGAATAGAAGGATAGAAGAATGAGAGATATGAAGAATGTGGGACAAAAGACAAACCAATGGCAAGATTCCATTTTTCAAGGTGTGATAGGATGAAGGATGTGCACATCTTGGTTAATGTGCCAAAGAGGGGGATATTCAAAATTCAAAAGATGGCTTGTTGGAGGGAGAAGAAAAAGTTTTAAATGCCAAGTGGGGGACATGTAAGAGGGGAGTTAATGCTATGTTGGAAGGGAAAAGTCACGTGGGAGGGAAAACTCAAATTGGAAGAATATTCCCTCAAAGATTCCATTTTGAATGAAAATGATGGATTAATAAATCAATTAAATTGATTTATGAGCACAAGTTGCAAAATCTATTGAAAAGAGGATTAGGATTAGCATTAATCATGGTTTGATTAATTTAAATGAAGATTAGGTGATTTGAACTTTTGAGTTAGATACTTGGATTTATTTAAATCAAATGGTAGGAAATTGATGCATTATTAATTTAATTAAATAAATTTGATTTATTTAATTAAATGAGGAACATTTGAAGATAATTAAAAATAAAATTGATTTATTTAATTTAAGGAGTATGCCTGAGGATTTAATTAAACAAAAGATGATTTATTTAATTAAAGAGGGAAAATGATGTTAACGGGATGATTAAGGATGACATGGAATTAGTGAATCCGGATTAGATGCATGATGTCAATTTTGCATGTCTACAGTAATTAGTTTTGACATTCTTTATATTGTGAGGTAATCCTCACCGTGGTTTTTCCCTTGTTGGGTTTTAAACATAAATATGGTGTTATTATGCATGTGTGATGCTTTTCAGTTTCTTCCTTTGCATTTAATGATTAATAAGAATAACAAAATAAAGGATTTTTGATTGATTAATTCCAAGTGAAAGGTTTTAAGGTTAAAGTTTGTTACAACTGATTCACCCCCTCTCAGTTGTCTTGTTCAACAAAACTAGGGTTACAAAAAAGAAACCTGATCAAATTACAAACAACAAAATCTACCCCCAAAACAAAGCAACAACTAGGCCATAAAGGCCCCTGGCACCTTGAGAACACTCCATCATGATGGAACTCATGAATGTAGGTATGGGCTCCTAGGAAATCAGTAATTAGAATTAAGAAAAATATACCTTGACAAATACTTTGACCTCTACAACACTTCAAGGAATAAATGGTGTCATTCAACAATCAATTTAGCTTGGGATAAATGCAAAAGATTGATCTAGAGTCATTCAGAGTTGATCTGGTGACTGAAATGCAGATACACCATTACTGTCTATGCTCAACTGTGAAATGAGGCAACTAGCTGTTCACGTTTGAACTCTGACCATTAGATGCAAGATGAAGGGACAAGATCAAACATCAATCCAAGTTTAAAACATCATCATTTATTTCCACCTTCAAATTAGGGTTGTTCATTGTGCATCATGTATATGAATTTGTAATGACGAAAAAATGTTCCCCCTAACATGGCCTTGATTTAGTGTTGCAATTAGGTCTTAGGCTCTTGTGAACTAAATGAGCTTATTAATGACTTATTTGGAGTGTTGTAAAGTGTTGTAGCACAATTTCACATTTTTCTAGGGTTTTATTTAATAATCAGACTCCTTTATGCTTTAATTGGCCTTATTTTGCATCCACAAGCCCCATTTAGTGCATTTTTTCGAGGATAATCCTAACACAAATCAACATCCAATCATAAGTTAGGTTTTTTCACATTGTATGGCCCAAATTTAGTGATCTAGAACTCATTCACCACATTGGGAAAATGAGTCCCACCTAGGTTTTTGGGACTCGATCTTAGTTTTACACATTTCTAAGCATTTTTTAAAATTTTCCCATAATTAAGGCCTAATGGGACTCATTCACCACCTTGGGTGAATGAGTCCTGTGTGGCCCAAAATAAAAAATTAATTCAAATTCTTAGTGGGATTTTATCCTCCTAGATTTGATGTCGGCTTGTAGTGTTGTAATTTCGAGAATTATTGCATAATTAAGTATAAATACAAGTTTCTTTCACTCATTTTACACCTAGCAAGTTGAATGAGAATCCTTATAGAAAATTTGAGTTCACAAGTGCATTCAAGTGTTTACAAGAGTATTCAAGAGCATTCAAGGGAAAATTCTTCATCATTTGTTGCAGCAATTCAAGATCCATTATCATATCAAGATTATCAAGCATCAAGCATGTTATTGAGCTAGTGTTGATGTTTCATTCAAGATCCAAGGTCAGGCATTGTTCTACACTTATCTCAAGATATAGATCTACATCCTTCATGTCCATTTCATGCTAAATTTATGATTTGTATTACAAGACATCTTTTAAGGTATCATTGCTCATGTTTCATTATTTCATCATTTGGTTTAATTACCTAAAAGGGGTTGAACCAAGGAAAACCCCTATTCCCTAAAAATCAACAACTTTTTCTCCTCTTTGCATGTGTGATTATAGGTTTATAGATTGAAGAAAAGTAGATTTGAAGCCTTCAAAAGTACCAAAATGACAAAATTGCAAATGTTATCAAAGTTGTCAAGACTCACGAAAACTCGGATCTAGGAAAAAATACCCATTCAATTTGTAGCAAATAAGTGGAAAAGTACTTATTTGATCCATCTTCAGAAGCTTGCAAAATTTTAGTTCAAGATTCTACTCCTAGGACACTTTGTGAAAAAATGAGACTGATCCTTCAGAAATGGTGAATGAGTCCCATGACAGGTGTTTTTGAGGGTTTCTTGCAAATCCAGATACCCTTTTTCTAGAAACCTGTTCTTGTGCAAAAACCATGATCTGGGACATATTCACCCGGATTGGTGAATGAGTCCCAATAGGTCAAAATTTTAGGTTATTCAACATTTCAGGCCTCCATTCAAGCTCTCTCAGGTTTCCAGGTGCTCCTTTGTACTTCTCATGTTTTTTGTCCTGATTTATTTGCATTTAAAGTTCATTTAGTGAGGTTTCTTGCATCATTGAGTTCAATCATTAGATCTTGCATTTCATACATTTTTCCAAGCCCTAGCTTGGTTTTGAACCCCTCCTTAATCATTAATCATATCCTAGGATAGTTCCTTAGTAGATATCTTTCTCCCATTATCATCATTTGATTACGATCTCTAGGGAATCCTTTAATGTAAAGCATAGAAAAGCTTGTTGCCCTAGGTCCAAATACCTAGTGGCAACCATTTTCTATCTTATATTTTGGTGAGCCTGCATTTAGAACACCTTTATTATGATTTGGAGTGCATCATCATCCTAGATTTAGCTTGCATTAGCATTGTATTGTATTTTGCATTAGTTAATTGGCATTCTAGGGTTTCTAAATCTTGCATTAGTGAACGTACATATATTTTGCACTTTTTCATCTTATAACATTTAAAATCATCTAAAAAATGCATTTGCACTTAGGTTACAAATCATAAAAACCAAAAAGCATAAAAATCACTTAAAAATCTTTAAAAATTTTGCAAAAACCCCACTGGGACTCATATGCCCCTCTGGGTGAATCATTCCTAGTGCACATCTGAAATTTCCTTTTATAGCATTTAAAACCTTATTTTTTCACTTTTGTTTGCTGCCATTGGTTATCTGTTTTAGTGGGTTGAATTTCTGTTTGATGCATTTCACTAAATCTATCCTAAATTGGTTCATTTCACACATTGCTTCATTCCAAATTGGCATTTACAACATTTCATTTTCAGATCATTGTATAATGTAATCAGTAAATTAGCTTGTTTGAAATCTAAAAATTGCATTTCATTCTAACTCCTTACATTGCATTTTGACTTTGCATAGATTGATTTTCACAAAATGTTGGTATCTATCATTTCCAAAATTGTAAAGAAAAAGTTAATCAATAAGTGTGTTAGTCATTCATTCAATACATTTCCTAGTTATGAGAGTCTTTTAGAGCAAGAGAGTGAAAATTGTGATGCTTACCTTAAACCTACACCCCCTCTTATCTCTCCTATTTGTGGGAATGATGTGATAGAAGAAGATTAAATTATAGACAATCCTGATGATCATAGTTACTCTTCTTCTAATACCTCTCCTATATGTGATGAACGTATTTCAGTGTTAGAAGATGCAATCATTGAGAATCACGACATTATTGAAAGGTCCTCTTCTATAAACTATCCTACATGGGAATATATTATAGAACAAGAGAATGAAATCATAGACACATTTCTAAACATCACCTTACCTACTTTCCAATCTCCCTTTTCTTGTGAAAATGATTTAGTGGAAGAAGATGAGATTGTAAATGATGAGGATATGTTGGTGTTAGATGATAAAATATTTAAGGTCTATAGAAAACCTCTTTATGATACTTCCCCTACCTATCCTATTTTGGAATACATTAGGAAACAAGGAATGAAATCATAAATGATCACATGAAAATCATACTTTTCCTTCTCCTAGTATCTCTCCTAGTTGTGAAGAAGATACTTTGATCGATGAAAGTCATGAGAATCTTAGTTGTCCCTCTTCATCTAGGGAAACCCCTATTGAGCAAGATAATTCAACCATTTATCATTCCCCTACTTGCGATGAAGTCATTTTGGAAGAACCAATCCTTGAATGTCAAGAACATTTTGTTTGTAGCTCTCCTAAAAACTCTCCTTCAAGGGAGGATATCATGGTGAAAGAAAATGACAACAATAGTAGTGTGACTTCCTTAAGTGATGGTAAAAATGTTATTCTAGATTTCCCTTTATTAGAAATATATCAAACCAAAAACACCAAGGTTATGAATGCAGAAGCTTCCATTAGATCCCCCTTGACTATTATACCTCCTACATACCTTGTGGGACATCCTAATAATCCTCCAATTCTTTATCCACCCTCACACAAACTTAAAACTCAAAACAAAATTGAACTTCTCCTTTATCCATCTAAGAATAATGTTTTGTAGTAGCCGAGTCATAATATCATTGCTCATACATATAACATTAGAAACAATCTACAGCCAAGACAAACACCTTCAACATCCCTCCCATTGCCTAACCCCATCTTACAGGTCCTCCTCGTTTTCCTTCACAAAGTGGAAAGGAGTACAATCTTGCTGAACAACTAAAGAATACTCCTACTAAGATCTCATTGTGGGACCTTATCTAAGCTTCCCCTCATTACCATAACATGATTCAAAGTGATTTACAACAAGTTCCTATCCCTTCTAATGTGCAACCCAATGACATAGCATCCCTGATTCAACGAATAAATGCTGAGAGTGTTTTCCACCAAAGTGAGCTCCCTGCTTTGGAAGTGCAAAAAAATGTAATGATTTCATGATAATAGCTAAATATAATCAAACATGAATAAAAAGAACCCTCGTAGACAATGGCTCTGCTCTTAATGTGTGTAGTGTAAACCTTTTAGATAGGCCTGGCGTGGATAAATCAAAAATTCAACCTACCTCTTGATCTATTAGCGGGTTTGATAATGTGGGAAAGCAACCACTTGGAGTGATTAATTTTCTTATTACAATTGACAAAGTTACAATACAAACTTATATTCACATTATGCCTCATGATCTTTCATACAATCTCCTTTTAGGAAGATCATGGATTCATGAGATGCATTTGGTGCCTTCTACCCTTCATCATAAAATGAAGTATGTCTATGACAACAAAGTGTACATAGTGGGTGTTGATAATGAGATTTACAGTGTTTTACAACTCGAGAAAAACAAAGAGAATCCTTTGAAAACATTGACACCAACTACACAAGTACAACCCGTGCAACAAAAAGACAAAGAAAAACACATTGAAGAAGTCACAAAGCTATTAGAAGATGATTGGGGTTCCTTAGATTTCACACCAACATTCATGGGAGAATACAAGATCATAAATAAAGACTTTGAAAAGGGAAAAGAAAAAGAGGTAATTTCAACAAAAAATTAAGAAGACCCTTCAAAAGCATCCAAATCAACCACTTTAGAACAAAAGAAAATAAATTACACAACAAAGTTTGATGAAGTTAATTATGAGCAACCACCGAATCCAAAAGAGATGAAGAATATTTATGGAAAAGGTTATGAAATGATGAAACAACTTGGTTATAGTGGAAAAGGATGTGGTTCTAGAGAACAAGGTATCAGTGTCCCAATAGAACCTAACACAAGAAACAACTAATGGTCTTGGTTAATGTTCATCGAAACAAACAAACAAACCATCACTCAATATCAGTACTACTACAAAAGATTCTTCTAAGCTGACTTTAATAGTTGTGCATCCTAAACTAATAGACATCAATGCTCTTGATTATTATCCTTTGAAAGCCATGAAATAAAAAACTAAATCTTTGCTTAATGTCAATATCATCACACAAAACACCAATGATTCAATTTCATTAGATTTTACACCTTGTACTAAGTGAAACATAGAAAATAGTGTACTCTCTTTCGCTTCTAGGGTTTTGGACCTAAAAGGAGAGAGGCTATTTTCAATCCTTCACTCAAGAAAAAAACCTTGAGATTTCAATGCAAAGGAGATTGGAATCTGACAAAGGGAAGGTTCAAGGGAAATAATAACAACAAATGAGGATTCAC